>QEPC01004227.1:465781-479064 GCA_003113815.1 Sphenodon punctatus | reverse complement strand
AGCGCCACCGCCCGCTCAATAACCTTCCCTAAAAAGGGAAGGTTAGAGACAGGTCGGTAGCTGGCGAGCGCATCCACGTCCAAAGATGTTTTTTTCAGCAGGGGGTGCACCACTGCTTCTTTAAGGCAGGGTGGCAACCTCCCCTGCCGAAAGGACGTGTTCACTACCCTCGCCAGCACCGTCCCCAACGTCTCCCTGGGAGCTTTCACTAACCAGGATGGGCACGGATCGAGTTCACAACACGTGGTCCTCACATACCCCAGGACATCCACCGCATCAGTCGGCATCACTTCCTGAAACTCTCCCCATAAAGCTGGACCAGACGGGACCTCCATCCCCCCGCGCTCTTCCCCTACTGCCCTCAATCCAGCGTCAAAGTCGGTCTGAATCCGAGCAATCTTGTCTGCAAAGTAGTTGACAAACTCCTCACAGCGGGCCTGGGACAAGTCCCCATCAAGGCGGAGGGAGGCCGGACTGACCAGCCCCCGCACCACCCGAAACAGCTCCGCCGGGTACGACTTCGCAGACACTATGAGGACAGCAAGGAACTCCTTCCTCGCCGTCCTCTTAACAAAATAGGCTAGAAATCACTCTAAAGATGGTTGGTGAACCCTCTCTTGGATGCCAATAAGGCAAAGGAAGCTAATGCCTTCACCACCTCCTCCTGTGATAAGGTAAGTAAGTATACATAAGACCCCTCATCTCTGAAGGAAAGACCGTTAGCCATCAAAGGCGCCAACCAAACTGATCTTAAATCTGCAAAGACTGAACATCTGGTATTGAGGTGCCCTATGTCCCCAACCTCCCTCATAGAACAGCTACATAACCTCTGGGCAAAGGGGATACACTGGACCCTACCCTTTGTGACTGCTGTTGGCACCAACTGAAACCGCAGATAGCCCCTGCTAAGCGCCTTGTGCGCTGCAGGGGTTAATTTGTGCCCATCCCATCAGGGGAATCAGGCACGGGCTGTTGCTGGCAGGATAGGACCTGGCCAGGGCGGGAAAACAATGAGCATGCAAGCTGCCCCACCAGGAGGCTGCAGCTTGCAAAGGGGATTCTGGCGTGAGAATGCGCCCTTCTATTTGGACACTGGCTGTCCACGTGGTGCTGCTGGGCCGAACAGCCTTCATTCGGCTGCCGGCAAGCAACTGAAGAGGACGTGTTCTGGACCTCTCTCTTGCTTGGTGGGACGGGGTTGGAGAGCGGCGGCGCTGTGAGGAGCAGAGGGATGAGCGGCTGAATAAAGGCTGTCATTTTGAACGGGTTTTTGCGATTGCGTGGGGGGGAGCCGGGAAGGGGGAGGAGTGACATCGGGGCCTCATTGTTTGAGCGGGGATCAACGGTTGGGGGAACACCCCCCCACTCCCTTCCCAGTGGTAACTTCACTTCCTCCGGTAAGGAGGCTCCTAAGGGGATAGTTTCCCTCCCCTGTGAAAAGGGGGGTGTTGAATCCCCTCTTAAAATTGTGTACGTCACTGTGGGAGTGTGGGCTCTGCCAGTTTGGGGGTTTGGGGGCCTGGTTTGTGCTCCTGGCCCTCTTAAATTGTCTAGGTGCACTTTGGGACTGTGGGTCCTGCCGGATTGAGGGTTGTGGGTCTGGTCTGTGCTCCTTGTATGGAGCTTGGGCCTTAGGTGCTAGGGCAAATACAACCCCTTGCCTATTGACATTGGTGCAGTAGGACATTATGGGGCGGAATAAGAAAGGCCAAGGGGCTGGCGCGACAGGGGGAAGAAAGAGGAAGGCAGGCCAGGCTGCTGATGGGACAGGGGGGTCACAGGTGGAGGCTGCCCCTTGTGCCCCCTCTTCTCCTTTGAGGCCTCTGGGGGAGGGGGGGAGGCAATTGGATGGGGCCCTCCAAGGGGGTGCGGGGACCAGCAGGGGCGAGGGACTTGACCTTCCTCGAGGAGGAGTTGCGCAGGGGGGAGATTCTGTCAAAACTCTTGCTGGAGCTCCAGCTGCCCTGGTGTTGGGGGCTCATGTGCAGCCCCCCCTCTAGCATGGCTGCAGGGGGCCCCTGGGCAGGCCTTCATGCAGTCCATGGAGGCCAGAATGGCTGGATGGGACAGTGTTATGTCCCGCCTGACAGCATTGGGGCTGTTGGAGGCTGGGGGGATGGGGGGTCAGGTTACCAGGGGTGTGTATGGGAATTTAACTTACCCTTCTCTGCAGCAGAGTGATACACCTGGGCCAAGTCAGAGGGACCCAGCGATGGAGGCATTGGCCATGAAGGTGGACAGAATGGAGCAGCAGATTGGCAGGATTGCCCAGCTGCTCGACGGAGGGGCAGGACCAAGGACGACTGCGCCATCCGCATCGGGGATGGGTGTGTTACAGGCGACGCACTCAATTACACCTGTTGCAGGTGATGGTGAGTATGTTGTGCCCCATTCGGGTTCAGCGACCCAGGGGCAGGTAGTAGTTGGAAGCAGTCTGCCTGCTCAGACAGGGGAAGGGCCTGTCAGGGTTGAAGTTAGTGGGGAGGCAAGTGTTGGAGCCCCGGGATCGTTGGCAGCAACACAGGTGGTCTAGCAGAGCCTTACGACATCTGTGCAAGCGAATGTTGGGACGGGTCAACTCCTGGTGCAGCAGGACCCGAATAGGTTAGTATGGGTGAATAACGTGTGGCACCCGCAAGCAACGGTTTTGCAGGATCGGTCAGCCGGAAATAAAGCGAGTATTGGGGTCCAGGTGGGCCAGGTAGGTGGGGCGAATGTTCCGGCCCCTTTGGCTGTCACCACGGCTTCTGGGGGTCAGGGTGGGGTGGCCTCTGCTGGCTTACAGGTAAAGGAGGTCCCTCCTTTGCAGGGTGGATATGCTGGGGCATCTGCCCCATTGGGGGTACACCTACTCCAGTCCACAAGGGAAAAAATATGGAGGGGTGACTACATAGACCTGTTTGCCATCCTGTTCTGTGACCCAGTTCCTGACCCCAACGTACAGCCAGAGCCAAAGGAGTATGAAAGGGCAAAGAGGAGAAAGATCGAGAGGAATTGGGCTAACTGGGAGTCAGCCTTCATTATATATGCAGGAGTAATAATGCAGGCCTTTCCAGAAAGGGCAGTAGCCCTGTGGAAATATTTCGATATTGTAAGGCGAGCATATCTAACGAAGGATGGCTTCGGTTGGCTCAGGTACGACGAGGCATTTCGCCAGCATGCAGCCATTACCCCTGGGGTGCAGTGGGAGGTGAAGGACCACGACCTCTGGATGGAATGTATTCAAGGAAAGGAGGTGGTGCGTGCAGATAGTGGGCATATCATAATCAAGGGTGATGCTCAACCGGTAGATAATTTTCGTGGAGAACAGAATAAAAAGGGAGGGCAATCTTTGGCCTGCTGGGACTTTAACGAAAGCAAGTGTTTTCGTTCCTTTTGCAGGTTTAAGCATGTCTGCCTCCAATGTGGGGGGGCTCACCCTTCCGTCAACTGTCAGCGTAGACGGGGGGCGGGGCAGAGAGGCAAGCGTGGATTCCAACCCG
Organism: Sphenodon punctatus; assembly: GCA_003113815.1. Classification (NCBI taxonomy): domain Eukaryota; kingdom Metazoa; phylum Chordata; class Lepidosauria; order Sphenodontia; family Sphenodontidae; genus Sphenodon; species Sphenodon punctatus. The sequence continues at coordinate 475,582 of QEPC01004227.1, read as the reverse complement.
GGGCAGGCAGAGGCGGCGGGCCGGCCCAGTCCGCTGCTGGTAAGAGCACCAACGCCAGTTAAATGGTGGGTGCTCGAGAGATTGTTAAGCGATTATCCCGATCCGGGTACAGCAAGTTACGTTGTTAATGGTTTTCGGTTTGGTTTTCAAATTCCATTTGATGGGAAGAGGGAGCGTATGGTGGCTAGGAATCTGAAGTCGGTAATAGGCATGGAAGCAGTGGTGGAACAAAAGATACAGAAGGAGTTAACGGAAGGCCGGGTGGCTGGCCCCTTTGAATCTTTGCCTATGGAGAATTTGAGATTGTCACCATTGGGGATCGTACCAAAAAAGGCCCCTGGGGAATACAGATTGATACATCATCTGTCTTACCCCAGGGGGTTTTCAGTGAACGATGCAATCCCTCCCGAGCTGACCTCGGTTCACTACGCGTCTCTGGATGCGGCGGTCGAGCTTGTGAGGGATTGTGGTAGGGGTGCCCTTATGGCAAAGAGTGACATTAAGTCTGCTTTTCACCTCTTGCCAGTGCACCCCAGGGATTTTGACCTATTGGGGTTTTCATTTAGGGGCCGTTTTTATTTTGATAAGGCAATGCCTATGGGATGCTCTATCTCATGTGCTGCCTTTGAGAAATTCAGCTCTGCCCTGGAATGGATTGTTAGGCGGCGGACAGGGTCCCGCTATATGTCACATTATCTCGATGATTATATCTTCATCGGGAGAGTGGGATTGAGGGAGTGCAGCAGGTTGTTGTCTGCCTTTAGGGAAGTTGCAGAGTTGATTGGGGTCCCTTTGGCTGAGGAGAAGACGGAGGGCCCCACGTCATGTCTGACCTACTTAGGTATCGAATTGGATTCAGTGGGTCAGTGTTCTCGTTTGCCGTTAGATAAGTTAGAGGTAATTAGGAATGAAATTGGCTCATGCATGGGGAGCAGCAAAGTGACTTTGAGGGTGCTTCAGTCATTGCTGGGTAAATTGAACTTTGCGTGTAGGGTTATAGCGCCGGGGCGCGCATTTCTGTCTCGCTTGTATGCCAAAACAGCTAGGATCACTAAGCCGCATCATCACATCAGGGTCACAAGGGAGATGAGAGAGGATTTGGGAGTATGGCTGGAGTTTCTGCAGCATCACAATGGTGTCAGCATGTGGAGAGACGTTTATTTGTTGGAAGCGGAGTTGCAGGTGCACTCTGATGCTGCCGGTGCGGCGGGGCTTGGAATCTATTTTCAAGGGAGCTGGTGCTCAGAGCAGTGGCCTGCTCATTGGCATGACTTGGGCATACTGAGAGACTTGACGTTCCTCGAGTTGTTCCCTATAGTGGTTGCAGCTCACTTATGGGTTGACAGATTCAGGAATAAGAGGGTATTATTTTGGTGTGACAACTTGGCTGTTGTTCACGTGATTAATTCATTGTCATCAAAATCGGAAAGGGTAATGCGGTTGGTAAGAGTTTTTGTTCTATGGTGTTTGAAGCAGAACGTAGTTTTTTCTGCCAAACATGTCCCGGGTGTTAACAACGAGATTGCTGATGCCCTCTCTCGTTTCCAGATTCCCCGTTTTCGGAAGCTCGCTCCTATGGCCAGGGAGAAGCAAGACTTGGTTCCCCCAGAGCTTTGGAGCCTTGGATTCTAGAGCTGATAGAGACAGTGAAGGGCTCGGTTTCCCCGGCAACTTGGCGGCTGTATGATAGAGCCTTGAAGGAGTTCAGCGCCTTTGCTTCAGGAAAGGGCTGGTTGGTTTTATTTCCAATCCCGTTGCCACAGGTGGTGCAATTTGGGATGGAACTGCACAGGAAAGGTTTGGCTCCAGGCACGATTGCGGCAAAATGGTCCGCTTTATCGTTTTTCTCCAAAATGGTCGGCCCTTCTGAGTTATCAGGGTCGCCTATTTTGAGAGCCATGCTGGAAGCCTGGAGGCGACAAGGGACGGGTAGGGGTGATGCCAGGAAGCCTGTGTCACCAAAAATGTTGGCTGATTTGGTCGCCAAACTTCCAGGGATTTGTACTGATCCGAGCGAGGCTCGACTTTTTCAAACTGCCTTTGTCATTGCCTTTTTTGCGGCACTTAGGATAAGTGAGTTAGTTGTTAGCTCGCGGGCTGACTGCTCAGGGCGGGCATTGCAGGTAGGGGATGTGTTTGTGGGAATTAACGGGATTGAATTGTGCATCAGGAAGTCAAAAACTGACCAAGTGGGGAAGGGAGCTAAAGTGGTGCTTTTTAGGTCCAGTGAACTGTTAATCTGTCCGGTCGCATGCATGGTTGAGTTTTTGAAGGAAAGACTGGGGGGACCAGGGCCGTTGTTTCTCCACCAATCTGGGCAGCCCCTCACCCGGTTCCAGTTTACGGCAGTTATGGGGCATTGTGTGGATGCATTAGGCATATCCGGGAGATTTAGTTCACACTCATTCCGAATCAGAGCGGCATCTACCGCAGCAGCGGTGGGTTTGCCGGTTACCGATATTAAGTCAGTGGGGAGATGGTGCTTTGGGGCATTTAGATCATACGTTCGGCCACTTCCTGTGATAGAGTGATGATGGAGGGCTGAGTCACGATGTTGATGGTTGGTTTTTTATTCTTTACAGGGTTGCTGTGGCCAACGGGAAAGAAGGTAATTTGGATTATTGGCCATAGTTTTATTAGTTGGGCTGAAAAGAGGGTGAAGAATTCTAGTTGGGGTTCACAGTTGGGTTTATCCTCCCAGGCAATGGTAGTCTGGAAGGGTAAGCGGGGCATGCTTTGGCCACAACTGATGCCATTGCTCCACGGTTGGGGCATAGGTCAGTCCCCAGGAATAATAGTTGTTCATCTTGGGGAGAATGATTTGACCAGAGGGTCTGGGTTAGATTTATCTATCATGGTTAGGCAGGATTGGTTTAGACAAAGGGAGTTATTCCCTGGGGTTTGTTTGGTTTTTACGGAAATGCTGCAGAGGATAAAGTGGCCTCGAGCCACAAGTCCAAGAGTGGTGGATAGATCTAGAAAGAGGGTCAATAGAGAGATTAAGAAGTGTATTACACAGATAGGGGGCATTTGGCTGGTCCATGCGGATATTTCATGGACAAGGCTGGAGTTGTATCGGGCAGATGGGGTTCACCTGTCTGAAAAGGGCCACTGAGTCCTTCTCCGTATCCTGGGGGGACATTTATCTTGTTTTAAATTGCGGGAAATTTAAAAGCTTTTTTTTAAAAAAAAACTTCCTTGCCTTGTTGCCGCTTCCCCCCGCCACTCTGAGCGGCAGATTGGGGGGTGGGGGAGATCGGCATCAGCAGGGAAATGGTTGAGACTAGTGGCGTGCTGTTGAGAGGCTAGGAGAGCACAACAGCGTGCCGCCAGCCTTGTCCCTAACTCCATGTACAGCTGAGGCAGGGAGCAGCGCGCATGCCTGGCCCAAAGCTTCTTGCCTGGGCACTTGCATCAAGTGCCCAGGCGAGAGGTTCCATTGCGCCCATTAGGTGCAATGGAAAAGGCTAGCCCCTCCCTCTGCAGCACATCCTATGCATGCTGTGGACTGAGGGGCTCAGCCGCCCAAATCGCCTTTTCAATAGAAAACGCGGTTTGGGCGGCTGAGCAGCTCAGCCTTTTTGTCCCTTCTGGGACCCACTCTCAGAGCGGCTCTGAGAGTGGGTCCCGGAAGGGAGATAGATCACTGACAGCAGCAGCAGCCTCTGAAGCAGAAGTCAGAAATGGTGGTGTGGGGTTTTTGTTTTTGTTTTTTTAAAGTCGGGACGGCATGGCGGGGGTCCCTCATGGCATTAGGGGGGCAGTGCCCCAAACTCTCTGGGGGTGGGGGGAACTGCCACTGATCAGCGTGCAGGTCTGCTAGGACCATAGCATCCTGAGCAGAGCACCTAGAGCAGTCCAGGGAGCGAGCACTCCCTCTGCTGTGCCTGTTTGCTTTGTAAACCGTTCCAAAGAGAAGATAAAGAACAAAAATACCTAGGGGTTGCTGTGGCTGTGCATGAGGAGACGGGGTAGGTGGGGCATGCAATCTGGTGCCTGCCCATCTACTATCTTGTTCATTGCATGGAACCTACGAGTGGCAGCTTCATGCGGACTCCACGGTGTGACCCCGGACTCCATCAGGCTAATCTCTTGTTTGTTTTCACCCTCTGTAATGTATCGATTCCTTTGCTGTAAGTACATTGATGAATAACTAATGTTAAAGCCCCCATGACAGAGTAAATAAATAAATAAATAAAAAAGAGACCAAAATCCCTTTCTGCGTTGGTTTGGGTTGTCATAATTAGCATATATATGATGAAGTACATTGCTGCTGCTATATGAATAATTAAGAAGAATAATGACTTTAAAACTTTTGCGGTCCTCTTTAATATCATTTACAGTGTATTCTTTGAAAAGAGATATAATTCTTGACAAAATAGCAAACCCGGTTGTAGTGTAAATGTGCCTCGGATGGAATTATACAGACTGGAGCTGCAGCAGGGAGCACGGTTGCTACCTGTGGGTAATATCCGCATTTCTGGGCACCCCCAGTCACCACTCAACAGGATATCCAGTCCCCCATAGGGTGCCCAGTGCCTGAAAATGTGGGTGTTACTGGACACCCCAGTGGTTCTCCCAGCACCTGTGGTTTTCTGGGCTGACTCATCTCACTGCCAGGTTGCTGCTCCTCCAGTCCTGATCGCTGCTCCTCTCTGGCCTGTACACTACTGAGCTGAGCTGGGGACTCCCACACTCACACTCAGCTTTTTCTGTGTGAGAGTGGGGAGAAGAGAACGTGTGGAGACCTCTTGCTACCTGTGTGCATCCCCTAATAGGTCCCCTGTTCCCAGGGGGGGCATTATCTTGGGTACGCATGGGTCCTCCGCACCCCTCATTTTTGGTCCCTTTTGGAAACAGGAGGTCCATGGGGGGTGCACGTGTTGCAGAGTAATATCTAATTCACAATTATTAAAGACAAATGCAGCTGAAACTTTAAACAAGAACTTTACTCAAGCTTTTCAGGCACAGATCCTTTAGTTACATCTAACTAGTATGAAGACAAAATGGAGACTGAGACATACACAGTGAGAGAGAAAAGGGAAGAAGGAGTGGCTACACAAAGGAATTCAACTGCAAAACCCCATCTCCCTTCCATGTACATATAAACTTAGCAGCGCCATCTGGTGGCTTTGTAGTCAATTACTGTTCTTAATACAGTAACTTTTCACTTCTGGTTGTTGCATATACCAACAGCACGCAGGTGGGAAGAGGCCTCCTTGCTAACTTTCCCCCACTCAGGAAAAAGCAGAGTAGGGAAGTCCCCTGCTTAGCTGAGCAGCACGTGAGCCCGGGAGGAATAGGAAGCAGCAAGCAGTGACTGGATCAGAGGAGCAGCAGCCTGGCAATGAGGTGAATCAGTTCAGGTAGTTGGGTAGCCCATCGTATCAGTTGGTGTCCGAACACAACCTGGGCGAGTAAGGCAACCCAGATTTGATGGGGTGCCCGACTTGCTGGGTAGTAAGGTACCCAGTTGCAGCTCTAATACAGACTTTTTTACATGAATTATCATAAATGACACTGGCAAACAACTATAACTACTATAATTTAACTCATTGTTAACTAATTGTTAACTCACTGCTCAACTTTTCAGGCTTTTTGTATTGCATCCAAAAGAGAGTCAGAACTCTCATACAAATGGGGCAGAGAGAGTGTCAAAAGCTTCCTCATTATATAATATTAGTCTGGCACTTGATAACACTTATCTCTCATGCTCCAAGACTTTATTGCAATCATTGTCTCCTAGTTAGACATCAGGACCAGACTAGCATACTGGAAAGGTAATTAGGATAATACTAATCCTATGCCTGGTAGAGCACAGAACCCCTGGGCATTTGTAAATTTTTAGGCTTCTGATATGCTATTCCTGTATTTGTTATTCCTCAGAGATGCTATTCCTCTTTGCTCTTGAAAAGGAAAACAACAACAAAAAAACCTTCCCAAAGTAAAAATTCAAAACTTTAGTTTTAAGATTAGCTATGCTGATTTTCTTACACATGTAACTATCATCAGGCAACTCCCTTTTATAGTTGCTTGCCCAAAGGGTCTTTTAAGTAACAGAATTTTCATCTGCATAAAGGTAACATTTTAGAAAGGTCTCTGAATCACATTCCATCTGCTAGCAGTAATTTATTTGAAAGGGAGAAAATTGCATATTTGCTTATGTGTACTAGGAATGTGTATAAAAATAAACATGAGAGCTTGACCGACATTTAAAACAAAGGGAACCTAGTCTAGGTAATCTAATACACAAATTACAGCATAGTAATGTCTGTCTTATGTAAGCTTGATCATTTTGGTCTGCATGTTCAATTTCAGATGACACAAAGCCTGCCTACATGCTGGCACATGGGGGAGTTTTATGCAGTCAAGCAAAGAAATGATAAGGCACAAAGAATTAATATTATTATAAGTATTTGTATAGTGCCAGAAGTGTACCTGGTGCTTTACAGAACAGTAAGATAGATGTGGTCCCTGCCTGCCTATGGCTTACAACCTAATAGACAAGGAGAGGGGACTTAGGGAGAGACAAAGGATAAATAACATTAAAGCGGATGCGAGGTCCCAGGTGCACGTGCTTGGCTTGGTTGCAGTTAGGCAGGAGTCTTCGGGGAGGGCAGACAGTAAATATTGAAAGGAAAGTTCTAGCAAGCATTGGGAAAGGTGGTGAGGAAGAGGTGGGTTTTGAGGAGGGATTTAAAGGTGTGGCAGGAGGGGGCAAGGTGGATGTGGGCAGGGAGGGAGTTCCAGGCATGGGGGGCATCAAGGGAGAAGGGACAAAGGTGGTTAGGGGAGACGAGGGAGAGTGAGGAAGGGGGCAGAGCAGGAGCGGAGAGTGCATGCAGGAATGTGTAAGGAGACTAGGGCTGAGAGGTAAGGAGGGGTCAGGTTGTGAAGGGATTTATAAGTTAATACCAGGAGTTTGTGAAGGATGCGTTCTGGAAGGGGAGCCAGTGAAGTGAGGAGAGGAGAGGAGAGGCTGCACCTGAGTGGATGACCCTAACAGCGGAGTTTTGGATGGAGATAAGGGGGGACAGGTGAGAGCGGGGAAGGCCAGTAAGGGGGAGGTTGAAGTAGTCAAGGTGAGAGATGACCATGGCGTGAACAAAGGTTTTGACTGAGGAGACCGAGAGAAAGGGGCGAATCCGACCAATGTTGTGAAGGGCGAAACAACAGGACTTGGCAACAGAGTTGATGTAAGGTTTAAAGGAAAGGTGAGTGTCAAAGATGAAGCCCAAGCTATGGGCTTTGGGAGCGGGACGAATGGTGACCCCATCAATAAGGATGGACAGGGAAGAGGGAGAGGAAGGGTAGGGAGGAAAGATAAGGAATTCAGTCTTAGCTATGTTGAGCTTGAGCTGACGTTGAGACATCCAGGCAGAGATATCAGAGAGACAGTTGATGAGGCGAGCTTGGACAGAAGGGGAGAGAGAGGGGGTGGAGAGAGATAGTTGAGTGTCACCAGCATAGAGGTGATATTGGAAGCTGTGGTAGGCAATGAGTTTGCCAAGGAACAGGGTGTAGATAGAGAAGAGGAGAGGGCCCAGAACAGCCTTGGGAAACCCCAATCGAGAGGGGGGAGGGAGGAGGAGCTGAAATTGGGAAGACACACATTAAAGGAGTGATCAGAGAGGTAGGAGGAGAATCAGTCAAGGACAGAGCCGCAGAAGCCTAGGGAGCAAAGAGAGTTCAGTAGGAGTGAGTGGTCGACAGTGTCAAAGGCAGCAGAGAGGTCAAGGAGGACAAGAATGAAGTAAAGGTGCTTAGATTTAGCGACAAGTAGATCATTGGTGATCTTGGCAAGGGAAGTTTCAGTGGAGTGAAGGGGACGGAAGCCAGATTGGAGAGGGTCCAGGGAGGAGTTGGCAGAGAGAAGATCCAGGCAGCAGGAGTAGACAACACATTCTAGAAGCTTAGAGGCGAAGGGTAGGAGGGAGACCAGCCGGTAACTAGAGGGATCAGAGGGGTCAAGGGTGGACTTTTTGAGGATGGGAGAGACAGTGGCATGCTTGAAGGGGAAGGAGCCAGTGGAGAGGGAGAAATTAATGACATGAAAAAGGGGGGGAGGGGTAACAGTGGGAGCAATGGAGGTCAGGAGGTGGGAGTGGATTGGGTTGAGGGGGCAGGTGGAGGGGTTGGAGGAAGAGAGCAAAGAGGAGATTTCCTCAAAGGGGGAAGGAGGAGAGGAGAGAGGGGGTAGTGAGGGAGCAGGAAGAGGAGACAGGTGGGAAGCAATGTCCTGGTGGATCTTGTCAATCTTTGAGGTGAAGACTGATGCGAGATCCTGAGCAAAAAGGGAAGAGGGTGGAGGGGGGTAGGGGGGCTTGAGAAGGGAGTCAAAGGTGGAGAAGAGGCAGCAGGGGTCACGAGAGTAGGATTCAACCCAGGAGGCATAGCAGTGTTTCCTCACCAGGGAGATAGTGGAGGAGAGGGAGAATGTATAGTGGAGGAAGTCAGGGTGGGAGTGGGATTTGTGCCAGAGGCATTCAGCAGCCTGGGTGCAGGAGCGGAGATAGCGGATAGCAGGGGTGAGCCAGGGACGGGGGTTTTGGGGTTGAATGGGGCGGGAGGAGAGGGGGGCAAGAGAGTCGAGCGTCGTGGTGAGAGAGGCATTGAGAGAACAGATGGCAGTATCAGGGGAAGAGAAGGAGAATACAGGAGGGAGGAGGTGGGAGAGAGAGGAAGCAAAGTCTAAAGGGTTAATAGCCTGCAAATCACGGAAGGGGAGTGGAGCTGGGGAAGAAGATGGGGGTTGGTGGGAGAGGTTGAAGGAAGCGAGGTAGTGTTCAGACATGGGACAAAAGTCAAAGGGGAGGTCAGCAACAGGACAGATTCTGGAGAGGATGAGGTCGAGAGAGTGGCCACCGGTGTGGGTGGGGGACTCAGTCCAGAGGTGGAGATCAAACAAGGAGGCTAGGGAGAAAAAGTGGGAGATAGAGGGCTGGAAAGGTATGCCAACATGGATGTTGAAGACTCCAAGAATGAGAGTGGGGGTATCATCGGTGAGGAAGAAGGTAAGCCAGGATTCAGTCTGGGAGAAAAGAGGAAAGGGAGCCGGGGGGCAGTAGATGACAGTGACACGAAGGTGAAGGGGGGCATAGAGATGCACGGAGTGAGCCTCGAAGGAGGCAGTGGTGGTGGACCCTCTAGGAAAGCAGGGGCAATGCCCCTCCTGGTCCTCCCAGCTTTAAAAAAAAAATAAAAAATCGGCCGCATCGGCATCATGATGAATGTGTGGAGCCATCTCGAAGAACCTTGTTTAGAGAGACAGAAACCTGAAGGTTTCTGCCTCTCTAAACAAAGTTCTTCGAGATGGGTCCGCACATTCTCACCAGTTGTGTCATCCCCCCCCCCCCGAAGGCTTCCTAAGGAAACCTTCAGGGTCAAAAGGGAAGCATTCTCCCTTTATGCGGAATGGGCAGCTAGAAGTGCCGTCCATTCCGCATAAAGGGACCCTGCAATGAAAGAGTGCTGCAGGGGGCACTCTTTCACTGCAGGGGCCGGACGGGGAGAAATTTCATACAGGGGCACCCAATAGAGGCGCCCCTGGTATGAACTAAGAGCTGCGTGTGTGTCAGCAGCTCCCAGCCCCCTGTACAGGCTGGGTCCCAGCCTGTGCAGGGGGCTGGGAGCTGCTGATGCACGCTTAGCTCTGAGCCTCCATGAGTCCCTTCCTCCCTGGACGCAGAAGTGGTGGCACTGAGGAGAGGAGCCGGCCCCACCATGGTGAGTAAATTACGGGGCCCGGGGTGGGGGGACACATGGTGGGGGGTGAGTGTGGGCACACGGGGGAGGTGGAGC
>QEPC01004227.1:445764-464280 GCA_003113815.1 Sphenodon punctatus | reverse complement strand
GGCTGTGACTTGGGTGCTTTACAAGGATGAGTGCCTGTGTTTTGGGTTTATAAATTATTTATTTTAAGCTTGATGTGCATGCAAACTGTGTTTTGTATGTTAACCCTGGGAACTCCTTACTGCTGGGTTATGCTGCCTACCGTTGACCTGGCTCCGCCTACCATTGCCCTGGCTCCGCCCCTAGGCTCGCCGGCCTTACTGCCCCTCCAACCTCAAAACCCACCAGCTGCCTCTGGAAGGAAGGGGAGGGTAGAGGGGCTGGAATCGACAAGGGTTGGCAAGGAGAAGGCCCATGCCACCCCGGCCTTCGGGGCGGGACTGGTGAGAGAACGAAAGGCCTCCAGAGGAGAGGGTGGCAGGGGTGACAGAGTCAGAGGGAGAGATCCAGGTTTCAGTAAGTGCAAGGAGTTGAAAGCAGTGAGAAAGAAAGAGGTCATTAATGAAAGGGGCTTTGTTAATGGAAGAGCGGCGGTTCCAGAGGGATCAGGAGAAGGGGAGTTGATCAGGGGAAGGCAGGGGATGAGGTTGGGGGAAGTGGAGCAATGGGGCTTGCAGGGCCTGTGTAAGGGAGGAGGGAGTTTGCAGAGAATGGTTAAGAGGGGGTGAGGCTAAAGATCCCAAGGGTATATTAAGAATATTCTAAGGTTTTACTTATCTAAAACTGTAAACCTGTCGCACAGAGTCATTCTAGAAATTGTTTGGGACCAGAAGAGAGTGCATGTGAAATCTTATCTTCCTCTAACTGAAAAACGCTCCCTTTCTCATGGGGTTATCCACAAAATTTAAGATCAGAAGGGACCATTTTGATTCTTGACTTTGACCTTTTGCCATAGCAGAGGGTATAGAATTTCCCTTGGCAGACAATCTCCACATAAGATATTTCTTTGGTTTATAGCAGAGGTTCCCAAGCTCTGGGTTAGGATCCCAAGTGGGGTCTTTAGTCTCCATTTCTTACATTTGGGAGCCACATGGCAGCCACATTCTCTCTAGACTAGAATATGCTAGGCAGATCAATCTATGCTGCAGCAGCTGGTGGACCTAATGTATGGAAATTTATTTATTTTAGAGGACGATCTGTGTCTCCACTGATGTTTGATCTGTTGCTGGCTGGAATAACAAGATTATGCTTAAGTCTGAAAATGGGGTCATGTAGACAAATAAATTGGGAACTACTGCCTTACAGCATCCATCAGCCAATTTTTATAATACATAATAATACTTATCAGCCTTGGGCCTAACCAAAACCGATCTTTGTCATATGGCAGGCGTGGGCAAAGGTCCCAAACCTAAGAACCTCATACCAACATTTTCATATCGCAGGAAACCACAAGATTCTTTACAGTGATTGTTGGCTTCCCCCAATCCGACAGACAGGGCAGCATGGCTTCCCTTAACCCTCATGACACCCGTCAAAGCTTTGGGGCTCCTAGGCAGTCCAGGAGGAGGTTCAGATAGCAGAAATAGGGCACGCTGCCCCTGCTCCCCTGACCTCCAGGAGGCGGCAACAGCAGTGGAATTGGCAGCTTGGCTTCTCTTGCTTCTGAGGAGCCTCACGGGGTGTCGTTAGACACACCAGCTTTCTCCTTTATTCCAAAGTCTGGGTTCAGCAAACCTGCGCAGGGGAGATTTAGATGCTCATCCCCCCTCCCAGAAGCCACCCAGGCACGATTGTAAACAGCAGCACCCAAAGACTCCCGCATGTTTTGAGACCCAGACTTGTAAGATCTCTGCTACTGCGGGCTTGCAAGTCTGGGTCTCAAAAACATACAGGAGTTGCTCGGTGCTGCTGTTTACAATGGTGCCCTGGGTGACTTTCAGGAGTGGTGGCGAGCGTCTAAGTTCCCCCCCACCAACCCCCGTACAGGTTTGCTGAACCTGGATTTTGAAGTTCGGAAGAAAGCCGGTGTATCTAAAGGCACCCATGGACACACTCCAGACAGCCAATTCTAGCAAGAGCCACCGTACAACTGCAATAGAGCCTATTTGCTGTCTTCTGCCATATGGCCTTTACCATCTCCTTTGTTAGTGGGAAGATCTCCTAGGCTAATGTTAATATTTATCAGTCAGTGGGCTGCCATGGAAAAAACTGTTCAAGGAGCAAATAGCCACCATCCTTCATCAAGTGTTTAAGAGGATCTGCTCCATGATGCATTTGAATTTGACCCATGCAGAAGATGAGAAATCTTAACTTCATCTGCTAGTGCAAGCTGCATTTAATTCAATGGGTTTTGTCCCAGTGGAGCATTTTGAGGATCTAGCTGTTTGTTTTTTGTTTGTTTGTTTAAATGAACTAAAGGTTGCTGTACTGTAGAGAACTGCTGCCATGACACCTCTCAAACTATTGTTTCGAGCTGAAGAACTCAGCACTCTAGTGGGATTACAGAAGGGCAAGACATCAAAAGAGCTGTGCTGCCTTACACAGCCTGAGGATCTTATCCATGTTTATTTTAAAAACTGCTTCACTTCTGTAGAATTTAAAATGTAAGTGGGCTATATGAGAATTTCAAATAGGTTTGATCCAGACTGTGGGCTGGGATTTTGATGTTCATGTCCTAATCATTAATGGTGGAAAGACTTTGTTGTCAATCTGCTTATCACAAATATGAGTCACATTAAGCCCAGCAATGGAGGATAAGAGAAGCAGCTATGGTTTAAAAAGCTAAAAATAAAAACCGAGATAACCAGTGTAATCCACAGGGTCAATTACTGGAACAAATAGCCACCATCTAGAACTGGGTGGCCAGAAAGAAAGATTTTGGTTGATTATCAGGAAAAACGTCCGAACAGTAAGAGCTGTGCAGCAACAGAACAAGTTGTCTAGGCAGGCTGTAGGTTCTCTGTTGCTGGAGGTTTTCAAAAAGAGGCTTATAGCTGTAGTCATTCTGCATCAAACCAGGGGGTTGGACACCCTTGAGGTCCTTTCTAAGTCTATGATTCTATGAAATCCTGTCTTAGTAATTTCCCCTAGCCACCCAGGGAGTTCATGGCTCTCTCTCAGCTTCTGTTGCCCATCTGTAAAATGGGGCTCTTGTGAGGTTTAATTACAGATTGTAAAGCATTTTGAACAGTTAAAGTGCAACATAAGTATTCAATTATATTTTTTTAAAAAATCTGTTTAATCCATAAATATGACTAAATCTATATTTAGACTATATATAGACTAAATCTATATTTAGTCATCAAAGTGTAGTTGGCCTTGCTCCCACAATGTGCAAATAACTCCCCCACCCCCATAATCCAGCTAATTCAGGAGAGCGTCTCCTTTACAGATCGACTGTGAAAGCAGTCCCGATACCTCATCATACGTACAGTGACAGTTATGATTTATGAAATGCGATTTCAAGTGCTATTTCCTTTTCAAGTGCTATTTTCAAGTGCTATTACTGAGTAAAAGTTTTTCAAATGCTTATTAAGATGACCTGAGAATCAGGAAGGAAAACAATGAATCACTCATGAAGAAGAAATGAATCATTAAGAGAACCTTAATAAAGAAACATTTATCATTCTTTCGTCATTTATCTTCCCAGCCTGAGCCTTGGTACCGCTGTCGCTTGTGTGACTGATGCTGCCTTTGAACAGCTTCCACAACCCCATCTCCCCTGGCCCTTGCTTTTTCTCTTTCAGGTTAGTCATGCTACTGGCTCAGTGAAATGGATGAAATACGGCTCTTTAGTGGTGAAATGAAACATTTACAGTCCCTCTCTCTCCTTATTATCCTTCATACTGAAGTCAGTTCAGAGGCTGCAGCTTGCACCGAAATAAATATTTTAACCAACTCAGAATGAGCAAATTGAGATTTTTAATATTTCTTTTCCCAACATCATTCCGTCCCCTGCCCCCCATTATTGCCTATTAAATTGGTTGAAATCAAGGAAAAGAACAATTTTGCCTTGAGTGAGAGACACATCACAAACTCTACTCTCATAAGTACCAAGCCATTGAGTTTCTTCCCAGAGACAATAGCTGCTGCCAGGTACTAGCTTCACAGTGTTAACAAATCTTTCTTCAGTGTGGGTTGCAAGTTTTGCCCTGGTTCAAAACTGCAGGTTAGGTTGCTTTCAGTCCCAGCTGGACAAGCTCCTGTATGGATGCCAGAATTCATGTGAGATTGTTAATCTCTGCTCCAGTGTAAAAGAGATTTGTTTCTTGGGTCTTTTCTTCTTCTGGGTGCAGAAGCTATGTGGCAGAGTAGGTTGCTTGGTATCCCTGTTTGTATGTCAGATCCCTGTTTGTATGTCAGATTCTTTCCCCTGTTCATTGCCAGAGCTTAATTTTATAAAAAACAAATTGCCAGCGCCCCCTGCCCCAGAACTTGACAGAACAGAAAAATGAACCTTGGTCTCTAACTAGTGATCTAATCACTAGACTAACCTGCCTCTCTACAGCTGCATATAAAACAGAAGTTCTTGTGATTGAATCTATATGAGGCCAGCTCAGAGGATGGGGCTCAGAAGTCATTAATAAAAGCCAAATAAACCATGCAGGGTTCTTCTGGCTCTCATTTCTAACCCTGAAATGGCCAATATCAGCCTTTCCCTGGTCTTTCCCGTTTCTGGGTGCACTCTCCTAGTGGGAATATTTGCCAGGACTCAGCCCCCCCTAAATTTAATTGCCAGGGTTGAGCCCTGGAAAAACCCCTTCCTCCTCCGCCCCCCAGTAGCTAAGGCGGCTGTTGAAAAAGGTCGAGGGACTGGGCCTGCCCCCTGTAATTCAGGCAGTGGCATTGAGACTATTTTGTTAATAGCTAGCCTGGATTTTCACTAGTGCAACCAAGAACAGAATTTGTGCTTTTTTGTGTGCTGTGTAAGCTAGAAATAGGCTTTTCACTGCCATTTATTACCAGGGAATGAAAGTTGTTTTAAAGACTTTTTAGTCAATTTATTTTTTTAAGTCATTAGGATCTGTAAATTGCCAGCATTTCTCAAAATCAAACTAATTTTACATAGGGGGCTCTATATGCATTTCAGAACCATCTTTGTACATCCAAGTTTGATAACTTTGTTTGCAATTTTTTCTTCTTTTCCTCCTCCCCCTACCACCACCACCTCACAACTATTCTCATCATCATCCCCATTACCTCATATGGCACTAGCAGCATTCAAATAAATGTGCAGGTTAGCAAGTCAGTGTAGAGCTTAGAAAGAGGTTTGATGAAAATTTGAGATGCCACCAACAAATGATTGGAGCAAAGCACTGTTTTGCAACAAGGTCCATAGCTTGTGATGGGTGTCCGCACTCACCCTGAGCATTTTCGGGCAAAAACCGATATAATGCAAACTCCACTTTAACACCACTTTAACATTTCCTATGCGTGTTGCAGGGCTGTATTGGTGCCCTATGCAGCCGTGTAACCTGCATAAGTAATGTTAAAGTGGAGTTAGTGTTATGTCTGTTTTCACCCTTTATCTTCCAAAAGTGTAGGAAAGGATTACATTTACCATGTAATATTCTAAAACAGTCCAATGAGGAACATTTCTGGTCTAGATTGATCCCTGGAAGTTCTTTTGTGGGTTTGGCTATTAGGTGTGTTTTTAGGAAACTGGCATTGTCCCAAAATTATTCCCAGTGTGCTTGGGTACATGTATATATGTTTGATATACATGTTCTACATTCCCCCATAACAGCCCTTGAGAAAGACACACACACACAAAGTAATCAGTAAGGCCCAGTCTTCATTTTCAAGGAAAAAGATGTTTTGGAAAGCTGCATTGCTCCTCTTTGTTTCTGATAATAATGTATACACGACAGAAGTGCATGAGAGCTAGTATTGTTTCCCCTGAATACAGTAGTCTTACTGTGAATGTGATGCTGGGTGCAGGATACGGAGAAGGACTCAGTGGCCGCTTGTACGCATCCCAGTTTTTGCATTAGGTATTATCTCACATGAAGGCAGCGATCATGAAAGATTCCTGCAGGGATGCATGTCCACGTTATTTTCATCACACATGACATGAGCCTCTATGCATTCTAATTTTAGGGTAAATTAACGTTAAGCTTACCACATGAATACATTCCAGGTTAATGTAACACAGAACTCGCATTGCTGTCAGAGAAGGATTTCACTACCCTGACATCCGTGATGAAAATCACAGATATTTTCATGAGAAAAGGTGCATGCACACCAAGTTCCTCTTTCACTTTCAGTCTTTTCTCCTATCCAGTTGGGAGTTCAATCCTGCAGGATGCTGGGCATTCAGACTGCAAAGCACTTACTTCAGTTTGTGCTTAACTTTAAGCACATGAATAACCACACTGACATCACTTTTACCGTGTGTGCTAAAAGTTAAGAATCTGCTTTAAGTGCTTATTATGATCAGGGGCTGAATGTGAATTGCCTTGCAGTATCAAATGCTATGTCTCCTTATGATGGAGCAGGAGGAAGCCCATTTAAGACTAGCCAGTGTGTCACTCTTGGCCTCTCTCCCCCTCCCCTATTTTCCTAGACTATGAGAGTATCTGGACTAGAAACCCTGGCAGGCTGCTGCAGGAGAATTGGCTCTGGCAGTGTAGGGGTTTGCTGGGAGCTGTCCCAGTGCTGAATGTAGAGTTGGGGTGAGGAAGCCACCCAAGGACTGAGTTAGTTGGCTACAGAGAAAGGGTGTTGATGGGACCTATGTGGTGGCTCCAAAACAGTGCTGCCCAGAAGTAAGAGACCACCTACCACACCCCTCCTGGCACCTAGTTTCCTTCTGCTCCCCCTGGAAAATATCGAAAAAGCTGAGGCTGCAATATTGAAAAGTGGCTACTGATTCTAGGTACCCAAACCAATGCACACACATTGAACCTTGAAATTGGGAAACTTTCAAGTGTCACCTGTTAGCCATCCAACATCATGGACACTGTGTGAAAATATAGCAGTGTCATTTCATAATATCAATATAATAACTGTATAAACAAACATTTTAAGTAACAGCCCGAAAGCTATGCTAGGATGAGCTATGGTAACGGTTACATCCTACAAGTCAAATAGTCAGGTTATTTCTTTTTCTCTTCCAATTAGACCAGGGGTGGGGATCTTTTCCCTCTTGCTTGCAAGCCACTTTGACAATTAATGCAAGCTTTGTAGGCTGCCAGAAATTTTGGACAAGATGCGTAAGGGGCTCATTCAGCATGTGGGAAGAAAATGAAGGGTCCATAGCATGGATCCTCTCCTAGTCTCCCTATACTCTTATCTCTGCTCCTTACCTGGGAGCTCACTTTTTCAGTGCTTGAGGGTAAGGACTGGATCTATGGGCCAGGAACTGGAAAGGGGTGAAATAAAAACAAGACAAGGTTCCCCACAATAGTACAATACAATAGAGGGTGTTTTCAGACATTATGATACCCGGCATTTCCATGTTTTGACCCACATGGAAATGCAGGCTATTGTAATGCCAAAAACTACCACCAGATGTTGACCCGGGCTATTCCCCGGGGTGGTGATGGCACTTACCAGGTGATGGTTGTGAGTTGGGAAATCCCTAACTTATTGCCTGGGAGTGACTGCATGAACAGGCGTAAAGCATGCCGTAATGTGTGTTCAGCCTCTTTACACATCTGGGGTGATGACAGGGGCTGGGCACCATGGTGGCTATCATTGGCTGCCTATCAGCTGGGGTGGCAGGCTGCTCCATGTACCCTACGAGTGAAGATGTGAGGATGCACATTTGTGCATCTCATTATCTCTTGAGTGGACTGGACTACTATAATGTGCTCTACGTGGGCTACCCTTGACGACAGTCCGGAGGTTGCAGCTGGTGCAGAATGCAGTGACCTGCCTCCTAACAGGGACGGGCCACCACGAGCACATTACACCTGTACTCTGTACTCTGCACTGGATGCCTATTGTCTTCCGGGTCCAATTCAAGGCATTGGTTATGACCTATAAAGCCTTAAATGGTTCAAGTCCTGCGTACCTGCAAGATCGCCTCAGGCCTCGGGTCATTTTGTGGCCTTTGCGATCGGCCGGGGGTGCCCGACTCGAAGTCCCCTGGGTATGCTGGGTGGCGACAGCAGAGAGGGCGTTCTTGGTGGCTGCACCTCGGCTGTGGAACTCCCTCCCGCTGGAGGTCCGTCTATCCCCAGAGCTCCCTCTTTCCATAGATGATGTAAGACCTGGTTGTTCCGCCAAGCCTTCAGGGAGGGGGTGGGGAGGGTGGGGGAAGGGGTTTTATTTACCTTAACTAGAAGGAGGGGGGAGTCAGATATGGGAAGGGGCTCGAAGGAGAGATCGGAGACAGAGCTGTTCCTAGAGAACACGAGATCAAGAGAGTGACCATCAGCGTGGGTGGGGGAACTAGTTCAGAGGTGGAGATTGAAGGAGGCAGCTAAGGAGAGAAAGCAGGCGATGCAAGGCTGAAAGGGTGCATCAACATGAATATTGAAGTCGCTAAGGACGAGTGTGGGGATGTCATCAGAGAGGAATAGGGTGAACCAGGACTCGAATTCGGAGAGAAAGGAGGAGAGGGAGCTGGGAGGGCTGTAGATGACCACAACACGGAGGTGGAGAGGGGAGTAGAGGTGGACGGAGTAAGCCTCAATATATATAATATAACATATATATTTACATAAATTATATATAGATATATGTATAAATATGTATTAAAATATTAAACGTTTTAAAATTAAAACAAACAAACAGAAGAATCGCTCTCTCTGCCCACCACCCAAATAGGAGGAGGGGGCAGTTTGTCATGTCCCCTCCCCCCCCTTGAAGGAAGACAGGGTGTTTTGGGAGTTTTTTGCAATGGCAGGCCATGGGTGGCACCCATTCTGGGATGGCCACATAGCTGGGCGTCTCAGGCCCCTGGCGGCACCCAATTTCAGCTCCAGGGTTTCACTTCCACACCATTTTGGGAGCCCTATTAAAACCCATAGTTGTCTCTCCTCTTCTGGGGTGCAGTGACAAAGTATTATTTTTTGAGGCACACTTCAGCTGCTCTGACAACACATACTTTCTTGAGCATGTATAATGAAAATTGAAAGCAAAAATAAAAATTCAAAGCAAAAGCATTTAGTCCAAGTAATCGGTCTTTGCATGTTCTCAGCCTGGTTTTTCCCATCCACAGTTCACAGTTCACTGGCAGGTAGCAGCATATAGTTTTATTGGGGCCTTCCCCACCATGGGGGTTGGAAACCCTCCTGGTTTGCATAAAACACCAGTTACACATGTGCCTCTTTTACCCCCTCTCTAGCATCCTCTGCGTTACAATACAGTTGGGGTGGAAAACATCCCTGCAGGTCTGGCCCTCTGCACTTTTGGGAGTGTCAAAACCTCATATAGGGCAAGATTTCTCCATCAGTGGGTTCACATTCCCTGTACCCTGAGCCACTTGTTTTCCCACAGAGATTCAGCTCCACCATCTGATCAAGGCACTCCTGTGCGAGTATCCTCTCACTGTCATCAGGGCAGCGATGAGGGAATCTTATGGATCTGTCTCATCCCACTCTCTCAACTCGTCTAGGGCTCCTACTCTTCCATGCTGCTGAACTTTGAACTACAGCAAGGTTGTGTGGTGTCTGCACTCCATCATGCATACATGGAATCCCATTGTGTGCATGTGTCACCCAATGGTTTGACAGCTCACTCTGTACATCAGGCCTCACCCAAATGTCAGCAAAGTCCAGGGTAACCATCATCCTCCAACCTCTCTGGGACCCATGCCCCAGGTGGCTACAGCACCCACAGCATTTAACCAATGGGCTACCACATGCATTCTGAGCAAAATGACCTTGACTGCCTTGCAGATTCCCCCAACTTCCCATTTCTTGACATTCAGTGGTTGCCCCAATTAAAAAAAATTGATACTTCTGTAGTGGTTACAACTGTATCATTTTTAGGTGACTTGTCATGTGAAGTGATGTGCTTGTTACAGGGATTAGCAGTGCTGATGCCCCCACCCCCCAAACCCAGTGTTAGCTTTGCAGACCTCTGAGCAGAACTTCTCATGAGAATGCACCCTGACTAACACAGCCAATTCCCTTGCATCATTTTCTCACCAGACAACAACTCTCCTTAGTTGCCTCAGGCCTACACTAGTGCTGTCACAAACGGGCACCCTTTGTTAGGATGGTTTTTGTAGCAGTGATTCTGTAGGTGTTGGTACAATGTAAAAAATGACAGCCAATCCTATGCCCTATTGGCATTGATGGTAAAATCCCATTTGTATTAATGATGGAGGGTTAGGATAGTAGTGTTGGTTGGATGGATGGGTGTGGGGTTGGAGATTTTTGTAGTATTTATGGTGCTAGTGTTCTTTCAAGCACTACATACCAATTGGATGTAGGATATTTATCAAGCCACCATGAATGTAATTGACAAGCCAATTCTAAAAGCATGTGGTTAATCAAATAGTACATCAAATGTAGGCGTTTTTTACCTGGTGTGTGTGTGTGTGTCTGTGTGCACCTGGTCCATGTGCACCGCATGGAGGGGGAGTGGGGAGATGGGCACAAATTCACCCCAACACATTCCCACACATGGAGGCACCTTTGTTTTCCCCCGGTGCCTCTGTGTGTGGGGCTGTGTGTGCGTGGGAGCATGCACACCCACCCCCGTGGCACCCATGCATGAACACCCAGATTTCTGGGTGTTCATGCATGGGTACCACCCGTGTAAAAAGGGCCATAGTAGAAGAAAACATGTCTGCAAACGTGAGAAAAACAATGAATGTTTTCACTGTGTAACCTGCAAAGGCAGTTAGATACACAGCTATGGGCTTTCACATATCCTGATAGTGTACCATGTGTACAGGTTCCCCCCCCCCACTTGTGTACATATCCCCCCCTTAAATTAGAATATGAGCTAATACTATCATTCTGTGCACCATATTTTAGACAGTACTGCTCTCAGATGTCACCAGGTAAATAAAAACAATCAAAAGCTGCCTTTTCTGCTTTACTGTAGTTTATAAATCATGAAGAGAAATGCACAGCACAGAGTGAACCAATTAGTTCCTTCTATCAGACAATTCAGTCTCTCATACTTGATGAGTGCCATGAGAAAGTATGTATGTGTGAGGTAGTATTAGGAATGAGCTGCCAGAATGTGAGATTTTCTGGGATAGAGTAAAGGGATTTCAGGAATATGATGATATGCTAGGTGTCCCAATTATTTCATTAAGACAAGATGGAACCTTTAAATGGAACAGTGACCATTTTAAAAGCCGACATTTGATTTCCCTCTGTGTACCCAATGCATACTGTTAGTTGCTGCTGCTAAGCAAGTAATGAATAGTGTTCGTTTAAGGTTAAGATAGGAAAAACTGCACAGCCCTGTTTAAAAACAGCAATTTCATTTTATGATTTGGCTGACATTCCAGTCTTCCATTGGGTTGGTGAAACTATCAGGAGAGAGCTGGAGGAGGGTTTATAAATACTTTATGAGCAAGGCCACGAAAATAAAATCTACTGCTACAGCCCTAATGCTTTCTAAATTAAAGTAATCTGTATTCACACATTAGAAAAACATTAAAGTTCATGACCTAAATGAGTAAAAAGTCAGGAAAGTTGGAAAAGATTCAAAATGTAATTCATAAATATCCTCTTGTCTGTCATCGTTGTTGGGTTCATAAGTGTATGTCCCTATGGAAGCGATTACAATAGGGGGTTGGGTGGGCGGAATGCTTTGATGCCTGAAACCTTTTAAAGTAGACTTCATTTTGCCATGATTCAGCAGCAGCAAGCACAGATATTGTCGCAGTAGCTAGATTTGGCGTAGAAATTTAAATGAAATAAAATAAATAAATAAATAAATAGATCTTCTAGCATCTAGTGGGTTTCCATTGGTTAGGTGTTTGGTTTGGCAGGCTGGTTGTCCTTCATAGCTGAAAAGTACAGTTTGCTTGTATGCATCACAAGGTGTGGATTTGCCTGTGGTTATAGAGAATAGTTCTGGATCCACACCAGTCAGGACAGGTATAAACTAGTCCATCACCGCTGCAGGATTATTTCTGTTGCTCTTTTTCCCTCAAAGGTTTGTAGATATTATTGAGGGAGTCTGGCCCCCTCTAGTTACTCAGGTTCACAGTCTTGGTGTGTTTCTGGCTCCTGTGCTGTGCCTGGATTATCAGGTTGTGGCTGTGGCCGGGAGCTCTTTTCACCAACTCCATCCGGCGAGAAAGCTGCAGCCTTTTCTTTCTGACTCTGATCTTGCCACCATCATTCACACTTTCATTACCTCTAGGCTAGATTGCTGCAATGCTCTCTACATGCGGCTGCCCTTGGTGACTGTTTGGAAGCTGCAGCTGGTGAAGAATGTGGCGGCCCAGCTCCTTCAGGGGTGGGTTGCCATGAGTACATTATACCTGTGCTCTACAGTTTGCACTAGCTTCCTATAGCTTTCTGGGCACAATTCAAGGTGCTGGTTTTGTTAGACCGTTAAAACCCTAGATGGCTTGGGCCCCGTATATCTGAAAGACCGCCTCTCCTTCCATGCTCCACTGTGACCCTTGTGGTCGGCCAGTAGCGCCCTCTTGCTAGGTACCACCTCCCAAACTTGTCTATACGACAAGGGCCCGCAGAAAGGTGTTCTCAATTGCTGCCCCAGTATTATTATGGAACTCCCCTTCCCCCAGAGATTTGCCAGAGCCCAACGAATATGAGTGTGTCTCATTTTTATTCAGTCATTTTAATGAAAGAAAAAAAAAGTTTGGTGTTTACAGGGCAAACTAGTTTCCCTGTGATAGTTGGAAACGTATGGTCAGAAGGTTCTGGGGCTAAACAATTGAAAGAGCTCTCTGTCAGAGGTTTTGGTTGGCAATTAGCTCACTGCTAAATGATCTAAGTGTGGCAAGTGGTTCGCTTCAGAGGACCTGTGGAGCAGCTGAAGGCCTCAAGATCGCATGTGCTGTCCTAATAATTAAGAACTATGTCTATGATGTGAATTAATGGACAGGTAAATGGACTAGATTCTGTTAATTTTCTTGCTGTTTTATTTTTGTCCCAAGCAACTAAGTTGAAAATCTTCACTGCAAAAGGAGAGAACAGGAGTGTTTGAAATTTCCCCCTCTAAATTGGCACATGAGACTGATATTTTAAGCCAGGGCTTGAATTATTTTTGTGACCAAGTGGAGTTCAAGAATTCTTTTGTGCAATTGACTTTTCCGCCCATGCACTTTTTGTTTTTATGAATTAATCCCCCATGCATTTTTTAATGAACCAATGAAGACACATTTCAAAAAAAGAAAAATCTTTATTACAAATAAATAATACAGCTCTAGCTAGCAGGTTATCAAACCAGCAATAAACCATTCCATTCCACATGCCAAGAATCATGGTGCTTGGCTGGTGCGGCAAAGCAGTTTGGAGGATAAGGAGAGTTTTCTCATTGAGTTCTTGGCTAGTTCTGTTCTGTGTGGTAAGGGCGATTTTGTTTGTGGTTTAAGCTGTAGAGTGTGTCTGATGTCTTTTTATTTTTATTTTTTTTATTTTTTTTATTTTTTAGGGTTTGTCTCGCCCCCCTGGTAATTATCTGATTAATACCAGCAGGGTGATAAAGGGATATAGACTACATAAGCATTCAGGCTTTTAGTGGCTGGGAGGCACTTGGCTAGTTAGTCAGAGGAGCTGGAAGGATAAGGAGAGTTTCCTAGTTGAGTTCACTAGCAGAGGCAGCTAGTGGTAGCTTGGTTCTTGGTTTCTAGTCACTTTACAGGCAAAAATTCTAGGAGTCCACAAGGAACAACAGTTACTGCAGTGGAATCTGAGGGAACCTGTGGAAGAATGGAGACAAAGAAGATGGTTGGCTGTGGAAGTTGTGAAATGTTCATCATCCTTGACTGTGGACCAGAAGAGTCTTCATTGTGTATGCAATGTCGGCTCACACAAAAAGACGATCCAGGCTTTGGAGATGCAGCTGGAGACACTTGTGGAGTCTCGAAGGGAACTGGAAGAGATGTAAGATTTTCAAACACTACTCTAACAACAAGACCAGGAGAGGATATTTCTACAGGAGGAGTGTGACCCATGGAGTAATGTGACCATGAAGAAAAGGCAAAAGAAAAGATGAGCTAGTGAAGGAGAGATACACAAGTTTTCTGTTTTAGGGAATGATGAGGAGACACCGATAGAAGTTGGAGCTGTGAAGAACAGAACGAGGGAAGCTAGTCCCAGCAGAAGAAAGAGAGAAAGAAATGACAGAGTAGCCAACAATTGGAGTTCAAGGAAGAATAACATTTCTACAGCTACCAGGCTAAAGAGGAGGAAAGAGGATCTGCAGATGGAGGAAGGCAGGATAAACATTTGGTTAAAATAAAAATTGTAATCTAGTTGGGACGTTGCTGAATCGTGGTAGGAAATCTCTTAGATATCTGTATATTAATGCAAGGAATCTGGGTAACAAAATAGAAGAGCTTGAACTGTTGGTAGAAGAGAGAAAACTTGATATTATAGGGATAACTGAAACTTGGTGAAATGAATAGTAGTCATGACTGGACTACAGGAATTGAAGGTTCTGTAGCATTTAGGAAAATTAGGAATAATGGTAAAGGATAAATGACAAATGCCTTCATCAAACTGTCACTCAACCAACTGGAGGGGATGCTATTTTAGGGTGTTTTTAAATGACCAAGGGTTGTGTGTGTGTGTGTGTGTGTGTGGTGGTGGTGGTGGTGGTGTTGTGTTGGTGGCTGCTGAGTGGAACAGCTGTGGAGCACCCACTCTGGTGGTGTGAGTAGGGAGAGATTCTAACAGGCGGCTCCCAAGGTGACCACTGTGGCCACGCAGGCAGCCTCCACACACTCCTGCTGCCATGAACCGAACCCGCAAACAACTCCTATAGGTAGCCATTCCCCCCTGCCCAGCAACAAGCCCCACCACAAGCCCTGCCCAACTGCCCACCCTCTGCATAACACACAGCCATGGACACAATGGAAAGATGAAGCCTCAGTCAGCTGTAACCCCTTCCTGCCCAGGAGCCAGTGGTAGTCCCAGAGAAGAACAGAGATACATACTGGGTGAGACATGCCAGAAGCTGCTATCTGAACTGCTTTCCTCCATGACTTTGGCTTATCTCTCATGCGCTGTGAGGGGGGGGCTGTTGTGCTTCGAGCCAACATGGTGTTGTATTTTATGCACTTTTTAAAGAGCTCTTGGTAGGGCTGTGGGCAGGACTGGGGAGGCAGCTGGGGTTGTGGACCTGTCTGCTGGTGTGGGTGGACATCCCAGTTCATATGGGCTGGGGATACGAGGGTGCCCATTGCAAAACATTTTTTTTGGCTTGCCCAGCACAGCGCACTCACATTTTTTCAGCAGTGCCCTGTAAGTGTCCATGAATGGGTGCTGCGTGGGTCATGGGAGCACACATTCCCCCACATCACCTTCAAAGGGTATTTGGATGAGTGGTTACTGGGTGGCCATGCATGGTAGCATCTCATCTAAAAACACCCTTAAGTCAGATTTTAGTAAATATTGAAGATATCATTGAGAACTTAGTTATTGGGAATAATCTTGCATCTAGTGATCATGAATTCATTTAGTTTAATTTAGAGAGGATTAATTAATGTTAGCAGTTGGAGGGATGCTTAATAACAAAACAATAACAAGGTGCTTTTTTATTTTAAAAGGGCAGATTTTGGGAAATAAAGGAAATTAATAAGGGAGGTTAATTGGAATAAGGAAATTCTGAATCATGATGTGCAAGATGGTTGGAATTTCTTCAAGTCTAAGGTTCAGAGGATTTCTGAAATTTGCATACCTAGAAAGGGGAAATATCTTTTAGGAAGGCATTCTAGACCTAATTGATTGAATAATCATATCAAGCAGCATATTAAGAATAAGCAGAGAACTTACGGGGAATGGAAACATGATTAGTAAAAAAAACACCAAAACAACCTACATCCATTGATTGGTATTGATTTACAAAGCCCTTCACGGTCTTGGCCCCTCATACCTCAGGGACCGCCTTGCCCTCCGCGCCCCAGAGTGGCTCCTTTGGTCTGCCGGGGGTGCCTTCTTGGAGGTCCCCCGTGTTAAGCAGGGGGCCATAATGGAGAGGGCATTCTTGGTGGCCGGGCTGCGTCTTTGGAACTCCCTACCGGAGGAAGCTCACCTGGCCCCAAGCCTTTTGATATTCCGGCGAAGGTGTAAAACCTGGCTGTTTGCCCGGGCCTTTGGTGAGGGGGGGGGGGTTTAGTGGATTTTTTATCGTCCCTACCCTATTTATTTTTTTAATGTATCCCAGGCCCTGTTCTTAATATTGAGACTGTATTTTTAATATGTTGTTTTATATTCATTGTTTTTATTGTTGGAAGCCGCCCCGAACTGTGTTCAGGAGGGGTGGGGTATAAATTGAATAAATAAATAAATAAAAATAAATAAATATCCATGAGGTTAGAATATGTAAGAATAAAGTAAGACTTGCCAAAAGTCAAGTTGAACTAGACCTTGCTCAGATTTATTTTTTAAACAATATAGCAAGAGCTTTTAGAGTTACATAAATATCAAGAAAACAAGAAAAAAACAAGTGGTTCACTATATTGTAAGGATGGGGATAGAGATCAAAGATAATGTAGGCATGGCCCAGATTCTAAATGAATACTTTGTATTAGTCTTTAATAAGGGTGATGATAGGGACCATTGTTATGAAGACAGAATAGTTGATGATGAGTCAGATATGATGTGCAACCTTGGGTGCCAGGGGCATTGCCTCGCCCGCCCCTGAGGCCATCCCACCCATCACCAAAGGTTTAAAACCCCGGTTGAGTTTGCCTGTTGTTGTGCCGGGCTGCAGCACCGCCGCTGGCCGCACTGCTGCTTTGGCGAGCTGCGCTTCTGGACTTTAGCCAGGGACCCACTTGGGAGAACTGCACATGTACGATCTGTGTGCATGAGCAACTTAGCTGGCTTCTCCTCCCCACCCTCACAGTTACTCAGTGGTGAGCCAACATCTGCGCAGCTGTGGCGGGCAGCGCTGGGGGTGGGGGTGGAGGAGCTGTGCTGGGGACTCACTGTACTGGGGACGGGCGGGGGGTAGGGCAGAGTAAACAGTGGATACATGTGACTGACATGATTGACAGCTGGCAACTTGATTCTATGCTGCCCACAGCCCTGGTATGGGACCCTTTTGGGGACAAAATAATGCCTTTTGAGGTATGGGCAGCTGCTTATGCTGTCCATACCACAGGCATTAGAAAATGCAATTCTCCTTTCAGTCCTGTTGGGGGCAGTGTAGCAGAGCCCATATGGGGTTTTTAAGGTCACAGTTTTAAAGTATGCCTAGGCATCTGAAGTAGATGCCCAGGCCAGCAAGCACAAGCAGAGAGGACAGGCGGGTGCAGTTCAAGTGCACCAGCTTGCAGGGGGAGTTGATAATGCTGGTGTTGCCTGGAAGGTGGAGCCAGCCAGGCTGGACTTGGCTGTGCAGGCTTTTGGTGTGCGTGTGTGTGTGTGTGTGCATGCACACATGAGCGAGGGAGGACTCGGGGAGCCTGCTCGCAGTGTATTCTTCTGCCTGGCACCATTTTTCTCTGCCTGCCCTCCCCTGCCATGGTGCTGCTGTGACTACTGGCTGGCCCTGACAGCCTGACTCCTGCACAGCTCAGCAGCTGAACCCTAGGGAGTGGGACAGAGAGAGGTGGTTCTTCATTGGATCCAAGGATAAAGGATTTGCCAACACACACAAATGAGAGGTATTGTGTGGACTTAATCATGACCTTAATACTGATGAGGTTGCATACCAAGATGGTGTAAATCACTGGAGATTCACTGAAATTAATAGTGCCACAACAATTAATATATGATGAGGTTTTAATACACTATGAAGGCTAAGAAATCTATCCCATATAATGGGATCATTATTGTTCTACAGACAAGCCAATTTCTGTAACTCTTGGGGGTTGGTTTTGCTTCCTAAAGCTGGAATACTTATTTAATGCATTCTTAGATCCTGATGCCTTAATCGAGGCAACCCCTAGGAGAAGATTCCTAATAGAAGGATCATTAGCTGTGTACATCAAAGGTTCTAAAACACTCTTGGAAAGGGACCATCAAGAGAAATCAAACAGAAAATGTCTCTGTAATCAAGAGTGGTTTTGACAAAACCACTATATAACATATAAAATGTTTTATATGGCTCGACCTCATCCAAGCCCCCACAGCTGACAGGCACTGGGAAAATAAGGAGACTGCATGACCTGGGTCGATGGAAAAAGAAAGTTAGAGCTGATTGTCATCAGCATACTGATGACACTGCATGCCCTGAAACCCTCTCACGATCTCCCCTAACGGCTGCATATAGATGTTAAACAAGAGGGGGGACAGAATGGTACCTTGCGGGACTCCACACGTGAGGTCCCGGGGGGAAGACGTACACTACCCCAAGACCACCCAGTGAGTTCTCCCGGCCAGGAACGAACGAAACCAGTCCAAGACCGTTCTGCCAATTCCGGCACGGTCCCGCAGGCAAGTCACCAACACCTCATGATCGACTGTGTCGAATGCAGCCGAAAGGTCTAGCAGGACCAGTAAGGTCTGACGACCCTGGTCCAACGCCAGACGGAGATCGTCAACCAAGGCCACCAATGCCGTCTCCATACCATA
>QEPC01004227.1:421707-439290 GCA_003113815.1 Sphenodon punctatus | reverse complement strand
CCCCCTTTTTCCCTTCACAGAAACTGCACGGTGCCCTGGGCCCTGTGTATTCCCCTGAGTGGGTGGCTTCCCTTCGTGTTTGTACGTCGTGTCTCTCCGAGGCAGACAGCTACTGCTCGCCTAGTCCCTATGATGAAAAGGGTTGCCTTCTAGTTCTGAGGGAAAGCCCACCCTACACCCTGAGGGACCCTAGTCTTACCAAGCTAGGTTTTGGCGATAAGCATAGTTGCCTCTGGTTGTCTGAGTGTTGTCTTGTTTCTGTGTCTTGTAGTATAGTCTCCTGGGGCCCTGCCTGTTCCCTTCCCTATCCTTCCTCTTACGTCCGTGACACATGGTGGATGCGAGCGAACTTATCTACAAAGTACTTGATAAACTGGTTACAGCTGTCACTGGATTGCTCCAGGTCCAGGCGGAATACATTCTAGTAGCTTGGGCAGGATTTTTACTTTATCCCATTCTGCGCCCCCCCCCTTCTCCCACGGGGACCACTCCCTGCAATCCCTTCCCAAACCAGGGCATTTGCCAGTGCAAGTGTTTTTGGCATTTATATACTCTTGTTTGCCTAGTGCTTCTGCCGGGAGGATATGAGCCTACGCTGCAATTTTGCTTAGACCACAAAGGTGTCTTATTTCAAGTTTGTTGTTTTCTTTGTACAGCTGCTGGTGATCAATCAGCAGAAGTAGCCAGGACAGTGATTTTTGGCAAATATGCCGTTTTTCCTAGAAGTGTGGTTGGAATGATCCCCGCATAAAGTGTGCCTGGTAGTTGTGCTTAGTCAATTAGATGGCTAACCCAACGTTCCGCGACTACTCGCATTCATACAGTTGGTTCATCAAGCACTCTTATAACATAAAATTAGTCTAAACAGAGGCCGGTTACTGTGTGCCCAATGGCTTTAGACCTCAGTCTTTAATTCTGTGCAATGGGCTCAATACCCCCCCCCCCACGCATTCTTCCACCACGGTTATGAATTGGAACCATTCTCTACTCTTCCTGACTAGGGGCAGGACTTAGACCCCTAGTAGGCACTTCCCAATTCTGGGATCTGGACAGAAGCACTATGAAACAGATCACAAGTCCCTTAAATAGACATATGTTTATTACTATATCATATAAAAAGAACTGGGAATATAGCAATAATACACTTGCATCTAGCAATACCCTTCACCTACTCTAACAGCAAGCACAGACACACAAACACATACATATGAGTTCTTACATGTCAGAGGCCTCAGGTCTAGTCTCGAGAGGAGAGGCAGGGTGGGTGCCCAATCGAGGTCTATCTAGGAAACTAGCTCTTGGAGTCTTGGCTTTTCACAGCCTTTGAGAGCGTTGGAAAGGACCAAGCACTGATCCACTGGCAGTCACCTAAGTAACTGGTCAGAGGGTACCGTGCAAGGCATATTCCCTGTCTAGGGCTGGCCCTTTTATCTAGTGATTGCCTTATGATTATCCAGAGTGTGGGGTTGTTAGTGCTAAGCCTGGAAAGTTCTCCCATTGGCTATCCAGTTTTGGGGTACTTTCTGCTTAGTCATGGTTATTATGGGATGTCCTGACCAGTTAGATCCTGCCTAGCCCTCCCTCCAGATGGGAGGCCTGATCTTTGGCCATGAGTTGCCCATGCCCCTTTCTCTAAGGTGTCTCACTGTCTGACCAGGCCATATTTTCTCCTTACTTGCTCAACCTTCTCTCTTGTTGATGTACAGCCATGTTCTGGGCACGGACAGTTCTTTCTAGTTCTGTTCTTACTAGATGACAAGAATATATCCCTGAAAGCATATTTCTCTCTCCTCCTGCCAGCCTGTTTTCCTCCTAATATGCATTTTCAATATTCCTAAACTAAAAGTTACTATGGAGCATATAGCAAGCAAATAAAGCATATAGGAAACTCATAGCGTCCTTTCAGTAATTACAGATGTGTACAATATTCTCTTGGTTCTATAATGCTTCAATCAGCCAATTAATTCACTACAGTTTCATCAGGCTTTTGGTGGGGAGCTGGGTAGTGGGAGGGGGGTTAGGGCTAAAGTTACGGGTATCATTTGGTGGCCTTTTGATATTGTTTTATATTTATATTTATATTTATTTTATTTTTTCTCACTCATTGTTTTATTGTAAGCCGCTCCGAGCTGCCAGAGGCAGGAGGGCATGGGATAGAAGATTTAGTTCTAAATAAAATAAATAAATAAATAAATATTAGTTTCATTAATGTCAAATCAAATTTATTGCCATATTCATTTATGTTAATTTAGAACTTGACTATTGCTGCCACATTTAAGTGGCACTATTTTACTATAAATAAAAATAGTATTTATTACTATATTACTGTGATATAGTAATAAATGTTAACACCAGAAGGAAGAACTTGGTGGAAGAATGCAGAGCTGGGGCTAAGAGTGGCTAAAGGGTTGGCTGAAGTCTGCAAACGTTTGCCCCTTTAGGTGCTTTCTCAAAGCCCCAGTTGTTGATATGGATCTTAGCTTTTGTTAAAAAGACTTTCTAGCCCTTGTAATAATAGAGAGAGCTTGACAGTGTGATTGCATACACCAAAGGCTCAGAAACAAGAAGGTTGATTTAAAAAGACATCCACAATGAATTAACAGGTCACAGATTTTTTTGCTTATGTAAGCTGCGCTTGCAACTTACAAAGTTTCAGAGCTGATGGCAAGAGCCAAGGAAATTGGCTCTGAGAACAAGTTGCTGCCCATCCCAAAAGCTCAATCCAGCTTACACCAAACACCAGCTGCCAATCAAGCGCTCATCCGTTGCTGCTATTTGCTCACATTGGCTACAGAATCTTCTACTGTGAAGTCAGCTCAGGTAATTCTGAACTGGGGCATTCTGACACTAACCCAATCATCCTCCTTTTGTCTGGCTAATGTGAGTAGGCACTCTTGTGCAGCAGGCCATTGTTATTGGGTGCTGTCCATAATGTGGGAGCATGAACAATCTACTGGGGGATTGTTCATAAAATGTCCTGTTTTTTTCTGACCTTTTGAGCTCCACTGTTACTATTTCTCACTCTAGTACAGACGTTTCCCCCCACCCCGAAAGGTGTTGCATATCTTCTCCCACTTAGAAAGGTGTCCCATAAATTATACACCTCCCCCCACATTTGTTTTAAATATCCTTAATGTAATATAACCCTAGCATATGTAGGAAATAACTTGTAATTTGTCAAATATAAGAATGCTTATTGGCAAAATAAGTGATTAAATTTTTTCTCTCCACTTTTCAAAACTTCGAATGACATCTGTGGTGGGAAGGATGATGGGGATAGAGATCTGCTCATTATGCAGAGTGAAAGGTGGGGTCAGAGTGAGAGAAACTGAAAGATGATGCAGAGAAATAATTGGGACATGGGGACTGCAAAGAAGAAAGGTGGTGGGGCAGAACAGGCAGCAAAAGGGAAAAAGACGAAGGCAAAGTGAAGGTGACTTTGACAAGGCTGGTGCTATCATAAAGGCAGGACAGGTGAGTGCCTAGGTTGGCAAGTTGAAGAGGATGACTCTTCCGCCCCAATCCATCTGCTGCTGCCACCACCACCAATAAGGTCCGTGCTGGACGGAAGAGGCGCCCCCTTCAGCTTACCACCCTAAGCAGCCCTGATCCAACTGCTGCCGCCATTGCCAATGCTGCTGATAAGCTCCATGCTGGATTGGAGGCAGGGCCAACTAGGATGGCAGGTTGAAGGCAGCACCTCTCCTGCCTGCGATCCAGTTGTTGCCTCTGCCTCTCCCGTGCCGCTGCCACCAAGCTCCATCATGGATGAATTTGAGGGTAGGGGGGACGTGGGGAATGGCATGGGGGGAGATCAAAAAATCCTTGTGCTGGGCCTGAATTTGGGTATGAGGGAGAGGGGGAAAGCAAAAGAATGTACCCAAGGCATAATGGTAACCATGCTAAACACACATGTGAATGTTAGGTTAGGTATGGCCAGATTCCTCTCTCTCTCTCCCCTGCCACATGTTGTCTCAGTTTCGTTAATGCTCCTTTCCCCCAGATGCATTACATACTTTATGGGCAATCCATTGGTTGTAATGAGTCTGCGCAAAGGCGTGCACAGGACAGCTATGCCAAGAGTTCTCATAGGTACAACATTTTCTACTTTTCACCAAAATCAACAGGGTTTTGTCTATTGCCTCAATATTTTAGCTTGCCTGATATTTTAGCTTGATGAGATGTGGTTTTCAAAAGTTATTGTGTGCTAGATGCCTTGCTTTGCTTGGCCATTTGTTCAAAATCACTCATGATCTCTTTGGGCCTTGACTTGTGATTTTTGAACTCCTAGGACTGGCAACCTTGCTCTAGAGTGAGCCATGCTTAAATGTTTTAGAGTACAGTCCTCATTTACCAGATGCACAAGGGAGCTGCATGCATATAAGTGGCATGACCAAGTGCAATGCAAGACTTCACTGGGTGCCAACTCCTTCTTCACAGCAAGGGGCACTGTTGTGCCGCATGCCATGGTCATTGGGCTGCTGCCCGTAGTGGGAGCATGTAATCCATCTTTGTGCCTGGGCTATGCTTACGAGTGGTAAGACCTCATTTAAGCTCTGATCATGTGGCAGGGTTGTGCTGAGGTCTGAGAGTGGTAGCACTACATGTGGAAGTGAGAGTGGGCAATGGACAATGATGCTTCTCATTGCCAATGAGGATGTGGCACCTCATTAAGTCTGAAATTCCATGCACCTTATGCTTGCACATCCCCTTGTGCACCCTGGTTAATGAGGACTGAGCCCTGTGAATACAGTCTTCACCCATTAAAGTCAATGTGAGTTTTGCCCTTGACTTCAATGAGTTCAGGACTGCAGCCTTGGAGATCCACTAGCCACTAACTCTGGAGTGTGCCTGTGTAGAGCTGTATCAGGTACTAAATTTAGTATTAATGATCTGGAAAAGGGCGTTAAGAGTGAGGTGATCCAATGTACAGATGACACCAAGTTATTTAAGGTAGTTAAAATATGAGCAGACTGTGAAGAACTGCAACAGGATCTTACAAGACTGGGTGCCTGGGCATCTAGATGGCAGATGAGATTTAATGTGGACAAGTGCAAAGTGATGCACACAGGGAAAAATAATCCAAACTATGAGTACACAATGCTGGGTACAAAGCTAGGAGTTAGCACTCGGGAAAAGGATCTGGGAGTGATTGTGGATGATCCTCAGCCCAGTGTGCAGCAGCAGGCAAAAAGCAAACAGAATGTTAGGAGTTATTTGCAAAGGGATAGAGAATAAAACTGAGGATGTCCTAATGCTTCAATGACAAATCAATGGTGCGACCGCACCTGGAATATTGTGTGCAGTTCTGGTCTCAGGGAGAGGGAAATGAGATCGGTGAGGTGGGATAGATGCCTGCTACATGTCCTGCTCACCTCTCCCCTAGCAGTAGAGCAGGTAGGACTTGGTCAGGGGGTCCCCAACCTGGTGGTGGTGCCGTTAAATGTGAGGTCGGTGGCGAACAAAGCAACGACGGTCCAGGAGGTAATCCTGAACTGTGGCGCTGATATTGCATGTATCACGGAAACTTGGCTGGACAATGAATTGGAGCCTATTTTGGCTGATCTTGTTCCAGCTGGGTATTCCGTGCAGCACCAGCCGCGGTTAGAGGGACCGGGGGTGGGGGGGCGCGTGCACGCGCGCGGTGTACCTATGATTTTTAATGAGGGTTGGTCTGTGAGGAGGTATCCAGTGTGATCCATAGTGGACATTGAAGGTCTCCATCTTGTGTTTGATTTGGTGGGGGACAGTTTGGGAGTGCTGCTGGTATACCATGCACCTACCAGTACGGCGGCCTCCCTGCATGGTCTGGCAGAGGCTGTGTAGGAGGTGGTGTTGCGGTCCCCAAAAACGATAGTCTTGGGGGACCTCAACATTCACGCAGTTCTCGGGGGAACCGAGCATGAGTTCATGACCGCCATGGCAACCATGGGCCTGTCCCAGAGGGTTAACGGCCCAAGACATCTTGGAGAACATACCTTGGACCTTATGTAAAGTGCATTTCCTGACCACTTGCCTCCAGCTAAAGAGGACTTGCTCTGCTGTGGAATATGGTGCCTAATGTCTGCCTGCCAGCAGTAGTCCTGTGCTGCTTGATGCCATTTACAGAGGCCAACAGGGAGACCAGACTCTTGCTACGTAATCATCATAAAAACATTAAAAGAACAAACTCAAAAGAACCCTAAACTCTAACCAGTCCTCCAGCCAAAAAATGCCAGGAGTATCTGCTGTCAGCCTTCGGCAGCTGCCAAAGGTAGCCACCAGCAAGAGCAGCTGCTGGTGTTCTGTGTCCAGCCCCTACAGTAGCAAGCAGCTCCAGTAAAGAAGGGAGAGGAAGTGAGAAACCAAGAGAAGAAAAGAAAGGGGGAGAGAAAAACTATCAGGGTGAAGAGAGGCAACCAAAAGAGAGAACATAAAAATGGAAGAAAGGGGCAGGGAAAGATAAAGCCCGAGGGGGGGGGGGCAGGCAATTTATGTTTGTTCATTTATTCATTCATTCAAATTTATATTCCACCTTTTGCATTAAGGTGAGATGGAATTGAGGCAGAGGGGATGTGTGTTTTGGAGGAAAGTGGGGAGGGCTCTTTTTGTTCAGATGGTAGAAGAAGGGAGGGGGATGGGAGGAGGGCAGGGAATGTACTAAGTGTAATCCGTTGGGAGGAGGTTTAGGATTGTTTTGAGGAAATTATTGGAGATTTATTTATGAAATTGATGTTTTTGTGTGAACATCTTTTGTATAGATAATATAGATGGGACTGTGTTCTGGACAATTTAAACTGCTACACTGAGGACGTAATGGAATTGATGGGAATGTGACGGGCGCCTCCCTCCTGGTGAGAGAGGGCGGGGGGGAGGTTGCAGGGCCCCCTTCTGGTGACAGCAGGATGGGGGATAGGATATTGTGGATGGCTCTTTGGGTATAGTGAGGGGGATGTTATACTGACAGTTATTATATATGTTATTATTGATTGTTCTACTCATTATGATTGTTTTGGGGTTGGTAGTATTGTATTAGACTGTGAGGGCTTTTTGGAATTTATATATATATATGTTTTTTCTATTGTAAAACTTCCTTGTTGTAAGCCGCCTCGAGCTGCTTTTTGCAGGAGAGTGCGGGATATAAATTAAAAGTGGTGGTGGTGGTGGTGGTGATGATGATTTGCACTGGCCTTGAGGCGAGTGCTCTGTTAATGGAGGCGATATCGGCTGTGCCCTTGTCATGAATGGATCATTACCTCCTGCAGACCTCCCTTCTAGCACACGTCTGCCCCTGGAAGGGTGTGGAACCTATCCGGATGGTCTGCCTCCAGAGGCTATTGGACCCATTGCGGTTTCTAGGTGCTCTGGGGGAGTTATCCTCTGACCTTGACGACCGTCTCATTGATGACCTCATTAAGCTATGGAACATCTTGCTGATGGAGGCTATCGATCGGACGGCTCCCAGACATCCGTTACCTAGGCGGAGGCTCTGCAGACCTCCATGGTTTTCCGAGGAGCTGCGGAGGCTGAAGCAAGCTGGGCGATGGTTGGAGTGATGATGGCATTGTTCTCTTGCTGAATTTGACAGATTGCGGCATAGAGCTAGTTTACGAGCTTATGCCGTGGCTATGCGGGTAGCAAAGAGGGAATTCTTTGCTACCCTCATAGCGTCCGCAAAACCCATCCAGAGGAGCTGTTCTGGATTTCACGGGGGCTGGTCAGTCCGGCCTCCCTCGATCCTGGAGTTGAGTCATCATCTGCCTGCTGTGACATGTTTGCAGATTATTTTGTGGATAAAATCACTCATATTCACCATGACTTCGATGCTGCACTTAATACAGTAGAGGAGGTAGATGTTGTAGAAGCCCCGTCATGTCCAATTTTGTGGGATCAATTTCACTTGGTGACATTTGCTGATGTGGTGGAGGTTCTGGGGGTGGTTCGGGTCACCTATTGCGAATTAGATCCGTGCCCGTCCTGACTAGTTAAGAGCTGCCGGGAGACAATGGGGCCATTGCTGGCCGGGGTGGTCAACGCGTTCCCTTCAGGAGGGCAGAGTGCCGAGCTGCCTCAAGGAGGCGGTGGTGTGGCCTCTGCTCAAGAAACTATCGCTTGACATTGACTCCCCTGCCAGCTATTGGCCTGTCTTTAACTTTCTCTTTTTAGGGAAGGTTATTGAATGGGTAGTGGCCCAACAGCTCCAGGAGCATCTTGACCTTGTCGGTTTTCTTGATCCCTTTCAGTCTGACTTCCATCCGGGTTATGGCACTGAGACTGCACTTGTGGCTTTGGTAGAGGATCGCTGCCACAAGAAGGATCGACCCTATTGTGCCTGTTCGATCTTTCAGCAGCATGTGATACTGTTGACCATGAGATGTTGGTGACGCACCTGTGGGACAGTGCGGGGGTGGGTGGGACTGTTCTAGAATGGTTCCGCTCATTCCTGACTGGAAGAACTCAGCGGGTGATGCTCGGTGATTGTTTTTCATCTTACCAAGACCTCTCGTGTAGGGTTCCGCAGGGTTCTGTTTTGTCCCCTCTCCTGTTCAACGTGTATATGTAGCCACTCAGTGAGGTGATTAGAGGGTTCGGGGTGAGGTGTCATCAGTATGTGGATGACATCCAACTGTATCTCTCATTTTCAACAGATCCAGGCCCGGCTGTCTTGGTGCTTACTTGGTGTTTGGCAGCTGTGGGGGATTGGATGAGGGCTAACCGACTGCGATTGAATCCTGACAAGATGGAGGTGATGGTAGTGGATAAGTTGGTGGAAATGACAGCTCCCATGGTTGATGGGATCTGTCCTCTGTTGACTTCCCAGGTACGGAACCTGGGGGTGCTCTTTGACTCACAGCTCCGCCTGGATCCCCAGGTGGAGGCTGTGGCAAGGAGTGTCTTCCACTAGTTACTTCTGGTGTGGCGGCTTCGGTCATTGGTTTCGGTTCCTGACCTGACAACGATCATCCATGCTTTTATCACCTCTCGACTAGACTACTGTAACACGGTCTATGTGGGGCTACCTATGGTGATGGCTCAGAAGCTGCAGCTGGTGCAGAATGCTGCGACCCAGCTCTTAGTGGGACTGGGCTGCCGGGAGCACATTACACCAGTGCTCCGGTCTCTGCACTGGTTGCCAATAATCTTCCGGGCTCAATTCAGAGTGTTGGTTTTGACCTATAAAGCCTTACATGGTCTGGACCCTGTCTACTTGTGAGATTGCCTCACTCCCTGTGTCCTAGACCAGCCCCTGCGGTCATCAGGGGGTGCCACACTGGAGGTCTCCCGGGTTTTCCAGGGGGCCACACAGAATAGGGCATTCTCGGTGGCTGCGACACGCTTTTGGAACTTTCTCCCGGTGGGGGCTCGTCTGGCCCTGGACCTCCCAGCTTTTTGAAGGAGTTGTAAGACCTGGCTGTTCCGTCAGGCATTTGTCAAGGGAGAGGGGTGAGGGGTGGGTATGGGGTGGAGGTTGGTGAGGGAGGGGGTTGGTTTTTATTTTCTCTTTTTTATTGATGTTTTATTATGTTTTATGCTATTTTATTGTGTATTCTAATGTTGTTAGCTGCCCCGGGTTGCATGTGGCAAGAGGGGCGGGGCATACATTTTTAAAATAAATAAAAATAAAATAGCTGAACTGGAAAAGGTACAGAGAAGGGCAAGGAGAATGATAAAGGTTATGGAATGGCTTCCGTGGAAAGAAAGGCTTGACAAGTTGGGTCTCTTCAGCCTAGAAAAGGGAAGACTGAGAGGGGACATAATAGAGGTTAATAAATCTTGAGTGGTGTGGAACGAGTAGCTAGGGAATGGTTATGTACCTTCTCAAATAGTACTAGAACTAGGGGACACTCCATGAAACTAGTTGTTGGCAGTTTTAAAACAAATAAAAGTACTTTTTTCACTCAATGCATAATTAACTTATGGGATTTGTTGCTAGAGGATGTTGGCAAGGCCAGTAGTATAGCTGGGTTTAAAAAAGGACTGGATAAGTTCTTAGAGACTAGGTCCATTAATGGCTATTAATCAAGTAGCTTACGGGATGAACTTCTTACTGTCAGGAGCTGGGAGTGAACAGGGAATGGATTGCCCATTGTGATTGTTGGTTCTTCTCCCATGTGATCAAGATTGTCCACTGTCAGAGGACAGGAGGCTGGGCTTGATGAACCATTGGTCTGATTCAGTATGGCACTACTTATGTTCTTTATGTATCTGTGGGTAACGTCCACATTTTCAGGTGCTACAGCGACTACTCAGTGGGTTATCCAGGTATCAATTGGGTACCCAGAAACCTGAAAAGTCAGTAACTTCTGGTGCCGATTTTTCAATATTCTGATTACTGATCGGTATATCAGGTTGGGAAGGCAAAAAAATGGGATGGAAATTTTAAAAAATTGGGACCGAAAGTTGACTTTCCAGGACAGAAAATTAAAAAAATAGGCATCTGAAGTTGAAGGAATCAGTACATAAGTAAAAAAAAAATGGTTGTGGAAATCGACATTCTGGGACATCAGGTACCTGAATTAGGTCACAGTCAGGTACCAATCAGTTGTTGGGTCGATTTGGCTACCGGAAATTCATTGTTACCCATTTTTTTGTGGGTACTCATTGCAGCTTTGTTGCAGAGTAAATGGCTTGAGGGTTGTTGCCTAGGCTGCCAAGAGAGACAACTTCTAGACATGTGACCTAACAATCACTTGGTATTAGCTCCCACAGTGGCAGACCTCAGGGATGTTCAAGAAAGTCTTGCAGACAGAAAAAATTCATTGCCATTATGTTTTAGTCCCTTGAAATACAGTCACCAGTTTAGAAAAAAGACAGCAACTTGCAAGTACTACTTTCTCTTTGAAGTCTGTATTTTAAAGGCAGTCAGTATTGGTTTTTTCCCCTTACGCCAATATCTTTCAAAAGGAAAGATTGTTATAAGATCTTTTATCAAATACACCTTTGGCCTTCCTTTCTCTTTCACTCCCCAATACATCTTATCTCTCTTGTATTGGTAAATATTGTATTTTTGCTATTTGTTTTTCATAAATGAAAACAAAAATTTACCAGAGACTAAATGTGTAATAGAACTTTTTCTATAGCAGGGGAAAAGATTACACAAAATTATATCTTATTAAAAAACAACAATCCTAAACTGTGACCAAAAAGGTAAACATGTACAAGCATGAGAATGTCATGGGGAGGGTGAGGAATGAGAAGAGAAATGCCTTCATGGCTTTTTATGCCCGGTTTTTGAAAGTAAAAAATATTCTTAATGATTATCTCATTAAGATACTTCTATGACACAGACAGTTGAACATTTCTTATTCCTTTTAGGAGAGAGCATAGAAGAAATATAAGTGCATATGATTACCATAGAGAAAAGATGACTAAGTGGGGTCATGATAACATTTTTCAACTATCCAATGGTTTGTTTGTTTATTTATATAATAATGTATATCCTGTCCCTCCTGCTGAAGCAGCTCAGGGCGGCTAAAAATATAAAACAGTAATATAAAAATATAAATACATATAAAACACCATAATAAGGGAAGGTCAAAGAATAGAAACAGAATATACAAAACACCCCCCGCCCTAATCCTCAACCCCCCACCCTTCACCCATCTCCCTCGCC
Source organism: Sphenodon punctatus (assembly GCA_003113815.1). Classification (NCBI taxonomy): domain Eukaryota; kingdom Metazoa; phylum Chordata; class Lepidosauria; order Sphenodontia; family Sphenodontidae; genus Sphenodon; species Sphenodon punctatus. The sequence goes on along the minus strand of QEPC01004227.1, from coordinate 427,697 downwards.
AAAAGCCTGGCAGAACATCCAGGTCTTGCATTGACGCCGAAAAGAGGAGAGATCGGGGGCCACCTGAGTCTCTGCTGGGAGGGAGTTCCATTGCCTAGGTCAGGGGTGGGGAACCTCAGGCCTGGGGGCCAAAAGTGGACCTCAGCAAGTTTTTATGTGGCCCCTTTCCAGTGCCTGGATCTGGCCCCTGGATCCAGTCTCTACCCCCAAGCATTGAAAAATGAGCTCAGGATAAGGGAGCAGAGAGGAGGGTATGCACACACGGGTAGGGGACAGATCCATGGCACAAATCCATGATCTGGGCCCCCCTTTTCTTTAATACACTCAACAAGCACCCCCGCCCCCAACCGTTATGTGGCCCTCAGAGTTCGTACTAATTTTCAATGTGGCCCCCGGGACAGACAAGGTTCCCCACCCCTGGCTTAGGTGCAGCCACCAAGAACGCCAGCTCCATAGTGGTCCCTCAGGACACCCAGGGGACCTCAACAATGGTGCTCCTGGCCGGCCGCAGGGGTTGATACAGAGCCCAGGGAGTGAGGCAGTCCTGCAGGTTGGTAGGACCTAAGCCGTATAGGGCTTTATAGGTAAGTACCAAGACCTTGAATTGGGCCCGGAAAGCTATAGGCAGCCAGTGCAGACAATGGAGCACTGGTGTAATGTGCTCACGGTGGCCCATCCCCTTAAGGAGGTGGGCCACCACATTCTGCACCAGCTGCAGCCTCCAAATCATCACCATAGGTAGCCCCACATAGAGTGCTTTACAATAGTCCAGTCTAGAGGTAATGAAAGCATGGATAATGGTGGCCAGGTCCGAGTCTGAGATGTATGGCTGAAGCCGCCGCACCAGATGTAACTTGAGAAAAGCGCTCTTTGCCACAGCCCCCGCCTGGATATTTTATTTAATTTTATTTATTTATTTACATTAAAACTTATATGCTGCCCCCTCCTGCCTCAGGCATATTGGGGCGACTCACAACATTTAAAAACATATTAAAATATACAATAATAAACTACAATTAAAACCGTATAAAACCCATCCCCACCCACCCCATCTCCTTCGGGAAAGGCCTGGCAGAACAGCCAGGTCTTACAATGTCTGCAGAAAGAGGGGAGGTCAGTAATCAAGTGGATCTCCAGCGTGAGGGAGTTCCACAGCCACAGTGCAGCCCCAGAGAATGCCCTCCTCATGGTGGACACCTGGGAAACCTGGGGACCCAATCACAGGGGCTAATCCAGGACCCGGAGGATGAGGCGGACCCACAGGTAGGTGGGGCCCAAGCCGTTTAGGACTTTAAAGGTCATCCAGGTGGAGCTGAAAATTGAGGGGCACTCCCAGACTTTGAACATGAGGGACCAGCGAGGGACAAACCCGTCAATGAAGAGGGATGCCACTCCATCTGGCTTACCCACCAGCATCACCTCCATCTTGTCAGGATTCAGCTTCAGCCAGCTTATCCTCATCCAGTCCCGCACAGCAGACAGCCGCTTAGTAAGCACCAAGACTGGATCGGATTAAAAAGACAGGTAGACTTGGGTGTCATCAGCATATTGATGACACCGAACACCAAACCTTCTCACGACCTCGCCCAACAGCTGCATATACACGTTGAACAGGAGAGGGGACAGAATGGAATGTTGTGGAAATCCACACAAGAGGTCCTGGGGAGATGATGAACAATCCCCGAGCACCATCCGCTGAATTCTTCTGGCCAGGAATGAGCAGAACCATTCAAGAACAATCCCGCCCACTCCAGCTCAGTCCCTCAAATGAATCACCAACATTTCATGGTCAATGGTATCAAACACAGCCGACATCTAACAGAATCAGCAAGGTCAAATGACCCTGATCCAATTCACGGCAAAGGTCATCGACCAAAGCCACAAGCGCAGTCTCAGTGCCCTAGCCTGGACAAAAACCAGACTGTGAGGGATCAAGAAAACAGACATGGTCCAGATGCTTCTGCAGCTGCCAATCCACTACCCGTTCAATAACATTGCCTAAAAAGGGAAGGTTAGAGTCCGGCCGATAGCTGGAAAGGGAGTCAATATCAAGTGATGGTTCTTTGAGCAAAGGTCACACCACCGCCTCCTTGAGGCAGCTTGGCACTCTGCCTTCCCTAGAGGAGGCATTGACCACTACCACCAGCAACAGCCCCAGAATCTCCTGACTGGCCTTAACCAGCCAGGACAGGCGCAGGTCTAGTTAACAAGAAGTGGCTCTGACAGCCCCAAGAACATCCCCTGCATTAGTGAGTGATCTCACCTAAAACTGATCCCACTAAACTGGACAAGACTGGCCTTCCACAGCCTCAGGTCCTCCCATTGTAATAAACGTGGCATCGAAATCATGGTGAATATGAGCGATTTTATTCATGAAGCAATCAACAAATATATCTAGCGAACACTGGAAAACTCCAGTTTCAGGAGGAGGGAGGCTGAACCAACCAATCCCATCAGCACCTGGAAAAGCTCTGCTGGATGAGACTTCACAGATGCTATGAGGGTAGGAATTCAGGGTAGCAAAGAATTCCTTCTTTGCTATCCGCACAGTCATGGCATAGGCTTTTAAACTAGCTCTATGCTGCAATCTGTCGGCTTCAGCATGAGAACAGCACCACCATCGCTCTAACCGTTGCTCTTCTCACTTCAGCTGCCGCAGACCCTCTGTGAACCACAGTAGCCTGCGGTGCTGACACGCAGGGAGCAGATGTCTAGGAGCTGTCTGGTCAATGGCCTCGGTTAACAAGGTGTTTCAAAGAGTAATGAGGTCATCGAGCGAACAGCTGTCAGGATTAGAGGGTAGAGAGCATTCCGGAACCTCTCTGGTTCCATTAGTCTCTGGGAGTGAACCAAGCAAACTGGTTCCACACCTCTCCGGGGGCAGACATGTGCCAGGAGACAGGCCTGCAGGAGCTAATGATCCGACCAGGACAAGGGCTCTGCTGACACCTCCCCCATTAGTGGATCCCCAGCCTCAAGGCTGGTAGAAAAAATCAGGTCCAGGGTATGCCCCCCATTATGTGTTGAGCCGATGAATGCTTGGGTCAGGCCCATGGTTGCCATGGCGCCCATGAACTCGTGCTCCGTCCCTCTAAGACTGGCATCGGCATGGATATGGAAGTCCCCCAAGACTTTGGGGACCGCAATACCACCTCCGGCACAGCACTGCTAGAGTGTGCAGGGATGCCGACGTACAGGTAGGTGCACGGTATATCAACAGCACTCCCAATCTGCCTCCTGCCAAATCGATCACAAGATGGCTACCACACACACACGTACAAAAAATGGAGAGCATTGGGTTGGAAATAATACCTAACCCCAATGTACATCCCTTAGAAAAGGTTCAAAACAAATTTCTCTGCTGCTTTCTTAAAGTTGGGCCGAGTGTTCCAGGAGCTGCTCTTAGAGCAGAAACTGGCACTAACTCTATGTCTTCCCTGGCCAAGATGGCGTTTATTCGGCTGTGGCTGCGACTTTTGGCTCAAAATGAGGGGGCTCTTCCCCTGCTTTGTTTGAGGGAGGAGCTTGTGGTGCTGAATTCAAGGGCTTATCCCTGGCTGCTCTATTTGGGCCCGATTATAGTAACCTGTGACTATTCATTTGCCTATTTTAAAGGGAAGTCTCTGGAATCTATTAAAATAGAATTATGTGAGAGGATTAAAGACATTGGCCATCAGGATGATATAGCAGAACTAGCTAGGTGGAGAGTAGCCCCATGTTTATATCGACTCAAGACTCATGTGAAGTTCGAGGGGTATTTGGATTTACTTGAAAATCCACAGCTACGTAGGCTATATATCTGTCTTCGGTTCCAACTTCTTCATTCGGCAGTTATAGAGGGCAGGCAAAATAAGTTGCCATATAGTGAGTGCTTATGCTCATGTTTCTTAGCAGAGGTGGAATCTACGGATCACCTCTTATTGAGATGTCCACATTACCGACTTCTAAGAGACACTTGGCTTTTGCCGCTGTTAAAAAGGGGTTTTGATTTCGATACAGAAGGTGTATATTTTTACCTCCTCTCTTTGGAGGCAAAGGAGGCGCTGATGGCAATTGCCATATTTCTAAGGTTGGCAGGAAAAATCAGAGCCCAAATTATATAGGCTGTGTGCCCTGCATATAGTATTAGTTGATGTAACAGAATTTTGTACCCTTGTAGGTGAGGTAGGGTTCCACTATGGGGTGGTGACGATCCCTTGTAAAGTGCGACCTGTGTGTTTTTGGATGGAGGAGGTATACAACAAATAACCGTTTAGGCAAATGACAACAAAGGGCAGTCAAAATTTCCTTTATTGGTTCACCCTATGTTGTGGGAATCAAATTGGGAGTTATGGCTTGTAATTAAAGCATTATTTAAAGTTGGGACATTTTCTCAAAGGCATTGGATCGAGTCTAAAGGATTTAGCCTGTACAATGAAGGGCAATGAGATATGCCTAAAGGGCAGGGGGCTATCTTGCAAGCCATCGGCTATGATTTGCTGTAATGTTACTAAGATGTGTTCCAACTATGTTGCTAAATTTAATCTTATACCTGGTTGTTTTTCACCAGGCTAGTGATGGAGGTTGGGGCTTTTGATAAATACTAGCAGTGTTCTTGAATGTTCTGCTTTTTCAGCGACTAAATTGTTATATATGTTTGTTGTATTGTTTTATTGTTAAATGTTATATGTCTGTTGGCCAAGGCGAAAGCCAGTGCCGAATAAATTGATTTGGAGAGCAGATGTTCTCCACAGCCACAGAAGATTAGAACAAAAAGGAATGGGCTTTAGTTACAGCCGAGGTTGATTTTCAGTTTGATATTCTGAAAAATGTCCTAACTGTACGAACAGTTGGGTGATGGAACAGGTTGTGAAGGGAGACTGTGGAATCGCCTTCATTGGCTGTGTTTTCAAAAACTGGCTGGATAAACATCTGTGATGATCAGGGTTCCTAGTTTTCCATGGCAAAAGTAGTAAGTAAAACAATTTATTGTTTCAACCAATGGATACAGCAAAAACCATGTCAAAATATTGGAAATTCTCTGATTAAAAAACACACACCCAAATTTCTGTTTTTGTGCGATTAAATATAAACTCTAGTTGACTTTTCGTTATCACAATATATGTGTATGAATTAGAACATCACATTTTATTGTAATGTTCTCATTTTTATACAATTTTGCTGCTAGCTGTCCCACCGACAGTCAATAAATAAATAAATGTCTGTGGCAGCCCTCCAAATACAGAGCTCCTCCCCTCCCCTCCCCTCCCCCAGCATATGCCCTTCCCCTTCACTGCCCTGCGCTCACTGCCTCCTCCTCCCAGCCTGGTTCCAGACCACTCTGCCAACCAGAAAGGGGGACCATATAGAGGCTGGCACTTAGGTAAGCTGCTATGGGCCCAGTTTGACCCACCTCCTGTCCCCTCTTCCCAAGGTCCAGAAGACCTGATTGCCCCAATTCATAGTTCCCCTGCCCCCCCAACCCATAGGAGGTCTGTGGCACCCCTCCAAATGCAGAGCCCCTGCCCCCCCCGCACATGCCTTCTGGTTGTTTCCCCTCAGCTCCACTCCATGTCCTCGCTGCCTTGCACCCACTGTGTCCTCCTCACAAACCTGTATGTTTTTGCCATTTTCTACAAAATTCTCTGGAAAAGGGAAAGCTGTTTTTCTCTGGAAAAAGGCAAAATCTGTTTTTTCTCTGATTTTCCATCACAAAGAGAAAACTAGGAACCCTGGTGGTGATTAACAGTGTTTTTAGACAAGCATCTCCCCTCCCATCCTGCATGTTGCAGGGCTGCATGGGGTGCCAATGCGGCCCTGCATGATGGGTAGGTAATGGGTGAGGAGGCACTTGTCTAAAAACACCCATAGGCACAGGGCATCCTGCACTCGAACCCTATGATTCCATGATAATAATTAATTATACTTCTCTGGAACTAAGATTTATTGAGAAGGTATCTCAAATCAATAGGAGTTTTATGCTGTCTGTCTGTCTGTCTGTCTGTCTGTCT
>QEPC01004227.1:393699-406538 GCA_003113815.1 Sphenodon punctatus | reverse complement strand
CCTGCTGTTGGGAACAGTGACTAGCTCAGAAGGTATTGGGAATGGGGGAGGCAGAAAGTTTTGTTTCTTGCTGCGCCCGCCTCAAATCAAGCCCCATTGGCTCCGTGCAGCCTAGCCCATGGCCAATTGCAGACTGCCAAGCCAGTGGTCTGAGGTGAAAAGAGATGGTGATTCGGCAGGCTGGCTGCTACTCGAAGCCACTCTCTCCACCCTCCACCCCTGGTGCCTGGAAGTCTGCTCCTAGCTGAGTCAAATGACTTCCCCCTACATTTGGCCTTCCAGTGACCTGACAGACCATGTTTTAGCCACCCGAACACAACTGAATGTGATCTGAACTTAACGAACTGTTTGCTCATTTCGTCGTTCGGTATTCGGATCTGTTCGGTGTGTTCGTCATTTCGCCGTTCGGTGTTCGGTTCCATTCGGTATGTTCACGTTCATGTTCGTGTTCGGTTGTCCGAACAGGCCGAGTTCGGGCCGAACACCAAACTACCGAACCGCGTTCGCCCATCTCTAGTGTGAAGGTGGTGCATGGGAGAGCATGCTCCCAATCACGCAGCAGTCGTTCATGGCCCCCCCATAGAGGAGAGCACCTCCAAAAAAACAAGAGTGCTCTCTACTGGGCCAGCCACATGTGTGGAGGCTGCCTCTATGGCCAGGGTAGCCATGCTGAGAGCTGCCCATGTGAAGTGCTCCCCATTCACATCATGTGTGGGCACCCCATGACTGTGCCGCTCAGCGGCCACAGACCGCCCTCCCTTGGCCACCTTGCTTGTTTAAAAACACCCTCTCCAGTCAGAGGCTAGATTGCCGGAGTGGTCCCTTTCAAGAAGGTCTGCCAGGGTTATCAGGGTGACCAGGTGAGATCAGAGAGACAGGTGTTGGGGAGCACCTGTGGCATGGATGGTAGGGTAGGGGGCTGCTGGAGCCAGTGAGAGGAGGAATGCAGCCAGCAGGGAGGCTGGCAGGTGAGAGCGGCTTGCAGTGAAGGGAGAAATGCGGGAGGCCCACCAAGAAGCATAAGCTGGGGGCCAGGTGTTTGGGAGCATTGACCCTGTGCCCTGCCAGCAGAAGGGAGACTGAGAGGTCTTGGACCAGATCCCGACATGGGAGGGCTCGCCCAGGATGAGGAGCTCAAGCGGGCTTGCTCAGGAGAGCTGGAGCTGGGCTGTGTCAGAACGCAGAGTCCCGGGAGGCTTACTAGGAAGCTAGAGCTTGGGCCAGTGTAAGGGACATTGTCCAGCAACAGGCAAGTAATGGAACGAGACCACAGAGATGAGACTAGAACCCAGAAAGTAAAAGAGGTGAGCTGCTAGTGATGGAGCAAGGCATAAGGGGGTGGTTGGGAACACCTAGGGGCCAGGGAATCATGCTCTGTTACACCGCTGGAGAATGAGGGCACCCTGGCTGGGTCAGGGTCCCCTAATAGCCCAGATTTCAGAAAGTATAGCAGCCATGAGACCACATGCCCTACATCCCGCACGCCCTAGGAGGCTGGAAGGCCTAGTAGTGTTTCAGTGGACAATGGGAACCCTGATGGACCCCTGTGAGAGGAGGATGGTTGGGTTGTTGGAGGAAGAGCAGCATACCATGGGGACTCAGACAAGCCTGGCTGGGTGGGAATTGGAGTCTGCCAAAAAGCAGCAACAGTCCAGAGAGGCGTGAGCTAGAGCCAGACATTGGGGAGTGCTGGCTTGTACCCTACGAGCAGATGGGAGACTGAGACAGAGGTCTGGGACCAGGGCCTGATGCAGGAGGCTCACGTGGGATGAGGGGCTCGAGTAGGCTCGCTCATGAGAACTGGAGTTGGGCCTGTGGTGAAACGCCAGTAGGGGGCGCTATACAGCTGAGTCACCCACCTCACTGTGTTTCTCCAAATCTCTGACCAGGGGTTCCCACAGATGGCAAACCCCCGAAAACCCTTAGTATTCCGCTGCCACCACCTCAGAGGGTGTTCACACCACTCAAGACATGTGAACCACACAAGGTATAAACCCCACAGCTTCCCAAGAGCACTCCTTGTTCCCGGCACTCTTTTCCGAGGGTTTCCTCCCTGCGTTGGAGGCCAAGTCTCAGAGTCAACCTAGGAAGGCTTCTCTTGGTTCCAAAGCTGCTGGCTTCTAGCCAAATAGGGAGTTTTCCCCTCTCTCCTTGCCTTAGTAGCAAGGCTTGGCCACCTGGCCCAAAGGAGGCATTTAATGCTCAGCCAATAATGCACGTACACACACACTCAGTAGGGTAAAAGAAAGCTTAGACTTTACTAGTACATATAAAAAACAGGAATAAAAGCACAGATCCAGGGGTTGATAACCCTTTCAGCAAAGCAAGTCCGGTTTGGGGAATGGTACCCCGTTTGCAATGCGCCTAACTAGTACAGTATCTCTGAGTAGCAGGCAGGCAAGCAAGCAATTGCTCACACAGAGTTAGTTAGTCCTGGTCTGATTCTTCATAGGTGATGGTTTCTCTGTGGGGTCCAAAGTCTTGATCTGGCTAAGGCCAGTGTTGCAGAGTTTAGTCACATCACACACTCCCTCAGCGTCGCAGAGAAGAGAGCCAAAATGGAGAGGGTCTAAGGCTTTTAAAGCCCCCTTCCCCTCCCTCTGATTCATACAGCAAGGTCACCTGGCACAGGTGAAACTTCCAGCTGACCAGTCCAGGCCAATCAGATTCTTGTTTCCTGCTGGGTGAAGAAGATCCCAGAGGAATTCCTGGAATGTGGGTCTTTATCATCTTGGACATGTGCTTCTTTTGAGGCCTAGCGCAGTCTTAGGCCTGCCTTGAGTTCAGGCACGGTGTGTCTGTCAAGGTGAGGGACTGTCCTGGCCAGTGCCTGTCCGGCAAGTGGCATTTTGCCACAGAGCCACTCGCCAGGAGCCCCGGAAGGCCAGTTAATGGACATTGACCTCTGCCCTGGCAGGGGGCAAGTAATGGAAGAAGACCACTGAGATGAGACTAGAACCCAGGAGGGTAAAAGAGGTGAACTACTAGTGATGGAGCAGTGGAGTGGGGTACAAGGGAACAATTGGGAAGGCGACTACCCAGGCAGCCCAGGACACTTAGGGGCCAGGGAATCATGCCCGGTTAAAAGTGTTAATTATTTGGAGTATATAGTATTTCTCCTTGAAGGATACAGGAACTATGGGTTTTCTCTTTATATGACTTGGAGCCCTCTGACAGAGCTTTTTATACAGACTAAGCAGAAACTCTAGCAGTGGCTACCTACAAGGCTGGTGTATTGTTTTGCCTCGCCTGCTCATTTGTGTAGAGCAAGTACTGTTACTTGAACTCAACTATGCCTGTGTGGTATCTTCACATTAGAGGCATTCACATAAGTCCTCTCTCCTGCCTTTGGAATTTCCTGTGGGTGATAACTATTGCCCGTTATCACTACTCCCATGTTCCATTACCCTTGTTTAATTCTGCAGAAGCACGTTGTCATTAAGTATAATCTAAGATTCGAAATCGCAGTGAAGTGGGGGGCAACCACAGTGCTGCTAATATGGTAAGCCAGCTGGAGTTCTGGATAGGGCTGCACCGAATATTTTAAAAATATTCATGAGTATTTCTGAGGGACCGAGAACTGGTCCTGAGTGTTTGGGCCAGTCATGAGGATTTGCCAATGGAGAAGATAACTTTTAAAATGGATATCCTAGTAGGATTTCCCTGCTAAAGGGGAGTCATCAAACTATGGCATATTCCTGCTGAAAGAAGCTTTATTGCTAATAGAATCCTAGGCTAATGTACAACTAATGCAAGCTAATGCTAACACAATAATTACAATGGCAATTCAACAGCACTACAATAGCACTATAATAGCAATTTCCATGAAACCACTCAGAGTCAGTTTCTCACCCGGTTGGTTGTGTATAGGTGTTGCAAAGTCTCCAGTGGTTGATCAGGCCATCAAAGTACACCGCTGGAATGAGATGTTAGGATGTATGTCAAGTCAAACTCCCTGTCTGTTTTTATACCTTTGGTGAACGTGCTGTCAGCCAAGGCACTTAGGTAGTTCTCACATCATGAATTTTGGCTGTGTATCTGCTTCTTATAATTGATGAATGCTACTTGTTTAGACGTACATGAATATTTTCAAAACAATACTGGCACCATCTAATTAAACAGGAATGTGAAGGAATTTGTTTCAAAACATGATAGCCTTTCCCAGATGAGGTCTAAATAACTCTTGGTCCCAACAAGGTTGAAAGTTCTGGTCTCAAAACATGATAGCCATTCCCAAAAATAGTGAGATAGGGTGTTCCTCAAAACTTTTATTGTTGACCCCCAATATTCCATTGAGAGAAAACATTCTCAGCAACTTTTATGGGAACAAGTCAATGCACAACTGAGAGTCTGTTTCTGACCTCAACTTGGGGTTGGGTACCGGCATGTTCTGGCCCTGTCCCAGCTCTGGGCTTGCTCATCTGCAGCTTGTGGGCACCTTGAGCTCACGGTGTCTCTCCCTGGGCATGGAGGAAAGGAGGGGGGCAGAATGGACAAAGTGGCCAGGTGTGCATCCCCCCCAGGACGCTCAAGGACTCTGGCTGGGGATTGCACTGTGGGAGCTGTTCTCCCAGTTGGCTAGCATGGATGTGGGCATGTCCTTTTCTACTATACATTACAGTTTTTTTCTTGTTTGAAAGCGGGCTTCTTCTGTGTACTCAACGGTGAACTGGCCTGTTGTGGCTGGTGTTCCAGCCTGTTCCTGGTGCTGCCACCCAGCGTATGGGCCAAAGAGAGATTGGGGGGTGGCACCTTGGACCTACCTGACGTTTGGCTGAGTGGGGATGTGCAGGGGCTGCTAGCTGACCCATCCTCCAGGGTGGTTGGCCATGGGCTTGTGAGCCGGTTTATGCAGCTCCTGGGGTACTGGGCGTGCGGGACACAGGACAAGCACTGAGCAGCCAAGCGGGGCTTCTGGGTGCTGCAGCCTGCTGGGCTGATGGAACTGTGGGATGCAAATGAGACCATGGCTTTACAGGGGGACATGGGTCAGGCCAGTGTGACTGCCTTGATCGGATGCTGGAGCTGGACCTCCTTGGGGGGGAGGGGCAGGGACAGCTGTCTACCAGGAGGAGGAACCAACCACAGCTGAAACTGATCTATATAGGGAGGGGGGTCCCACGCAGGTGACAGGACCCGGTTGGAACTTTCTGCTACAGACTGCCAGTGTGACTGATCTGTGGAGGGCGGGGGGTTCTCCCCCCTACCCGTTGGGACTCCGTTGGAACTTTCTGCTACAGACTGCCAGTGTGACTGATCTGTGGAGGGCGGGGGGTTCTCCCCCCTACCCGTTGGGACTCCGTTGGAACTTTCTGCTACAGACTGCCAGAGTGACTGATCTGTGGAGGGAAGGGGGTTCTCCCCCCTACCCGTTGGGACTCCGTTGGAACTTTCTGCTACAGACTGCCAGGGTGACTGATCTGTGGAGGGAAGGGGATTCTTCCCCCCTCTCCCTCCACAGCCACCGGGACCCTGTTGAAACTTTGCACTCTGGACTGCCAGTGCGACTAATCCACGTCCGGTGGTGTTAATGGCGGCTGGAAGGGATTGGACTGGCAGCATGCAAAGGGGACTGGTGGTTTGGCCTGCATCTGACTGCTTTCATTTCTCCCTTCTGATTTCCCCTTTTATTTGTTGGCTCGCCATAGAGTATGCACTTTGCTCCCCGCAGCCATTTTTCAGTGGGTGTTGACTGGTTCCCCCTGTGGTTGGCTGGTACTTTTGTGTGCTGGTAGGAATGCCTAGGGCTGCTTCCCTGCCCTCCTGGAGTACTGTGGAGGGCGGGCAGCTGCAACTGCTGTGACTTCTTTTGCCTGCATTTCGTCAGGGCTGAACATCATGGTGGGGTAGTGGGAGCAGGGCGGGGCCAGGACCAAATGGCTGCCCATATGCTCAGTTCCTCTGCCCTACCCATGTCCTGGGGACAGTGGGATGGCTCTCTGCCCGGGTTCACTACAACATCTATCCTGCGCTGTACGCCGACCTGGAGAGTGGTGACTGCAGTGACCGGCCTCGGGGCCAGCCAGGGATCTTCGTCCTGTCATCTTGTTTGTTTTCACCCCTTTGTGTGTGGAACAAACATGCAGAACTTGGGAGGAAGGGCCTTGGAAGCAGTGGTGGCAGGAGACGTGACTGGCCTTCGGATTCCAACAGTAAGCCTCTTTTCCCCTGCAACAACACCTGGGTAGCTGGTGAGTAGCCATTGGCTACCCATGAGCTGTTATTTTTACACATCTGTACACAACCCTCTACATGTTCAGGATTAACTGTGATGACAATCCTTAACATGTAGGGGGCATTTTAAAAACACAATTTCAAATGACTGGGCATCTGGGGGGGGGGGGGGGGAAGGATGTATTTGATATCCAAGACCGCCCACCTATGTGGAGACGAGAGTCTTCAGTACTTTCTAGTAGTTAACAGAATAGATGATGAGAAGAACATGGCAGTTTTAGTATAATGGAGGTTAAATCTTATGCACAGTTTAAGGGGGCCTGATAAAACAAAGCATCCACTGATTGTGGAAATCCTACAAAATCACCTATCTTTGAAGATGCTGCTGATTGTGGGGAATTTATGCTTTCATAAATGGAATCAAAATGAAAAAGGATTTTTTTAACATTTATTTTTTAAAAAGCAGTTTTAGAACATGCCTGTTGCCTGTTTGGCTAGAATTTAATGTGAGACAATAGTGTGTGCAATATGCAAAAACAAAACAGTCCTAAGCGCTTCCCTTGCACAAGCTGCTTTCACCTCATTGGTCTTGCACCAGCACAGCAGTCCTAGGATTGGAACACTGCCAAGGCATCACTTGGGCTGAGTAATTTTGAAGACAATAAAGTGTTATGGCTTCCATTCCTGTAAATGTGCAAAGAGCAAAACTCAAAATGAAGCTTATAAATGAGTTTTCCTGTACAAACTTTCTGTGAAAGATTTCTATTATTTCAGGGGCGTAGCTAGCTTGGGATGGGCCCAGGGACAAGAAATGTATGTGCCCCCCCCCCCCTTTCTTCCTGCTGGTGGTGAAGCTGCTGGCCGGCCTAAGGGTGCCTCCCAGCTCTGCCGGCCTGGGGCGCTGGGCTGCTGGTGCTCGGGACTTACTTGCTCTCTGCAGAGTCTGTGGCCTGCTGCTGGTGGCCTGCTGCTGGGCCCATCTGATTTCTGGGCCAGCAGTGAGCTGGTCCCATGGTGCACTCTGTCCCTCGTGGCTTGCTGTCCACACACTGGGGCCGAGCGCAGTCAGCAGGCACCTTCCTGCTCGGGCTGGGCCTCACTTGAGCCAGCCCTGCCCGGACCNCCTGGGGCGCTGGGCTGCTGGTGCTCGGGACTTACTTGCTCTCTGCAGAGTCTGTGGCCTGCTGCTGGTGGCCTGCTGCTGGGCCCATCTGATTTCTGGGCCAGCAGTGAGCTGGTCCCATGGTGCACTCTGTCCCTCGTGGCTTGCTGCCTGCACACTGGGGCCGAGCACGGCCAGCAGCAGCAGTGCCATTGCTGCCCCGGCTCAGCCGACCAGCCCTTGAGGCTGGGCGTAGGGTGGGCCAGTGCAGGATGGGCTGTCTCAATACAGGGAGCGCCGAAGTGGGAAGGTGTCCGCCAGCGGCTCCACTCATGCCACCAGGCACCTTCCTGCTCGGGCTGGGCCTCACTTGAGCCAGCCCTGCCCAGACCGGGTCTGGACTGTTGGGAGGACTCCTCCTCCACAACGCGCCACCATGGGGGTGGTGGTGAGCTGAGCTGAGAGGCAAAGGTGTATAAAACTTTAGTGCACCTAAAACATGAGAGATTCTCACTCCCCTGGAAGTTAGAACAGTGAAAGTCGTACTATATGTTGTAAACTGTAAACAACAATTGTTCAATCTCTCTGTTGTGAAGCAAGGTTTTTTTTCCAATATTGGGGAGAGAATGGTTGAGAGAGATTCAGCTTGACTAGTAAAGCACAAAATCTCCATAGGATTTTTTTTAAAAATGTGTGGATACTGACACACAACAAAAATCAGATGACCTTTTCGACATGACAGCTGAAGGCTTTTCTTAAAAAATATATAGAAGCAAAAATAGACCTTCAAGAAGGGATGATTGTTAAGGTTTCCAAATCTTGTCCAGTGCCTTTTGCAATACAACAAAGCACACAGATAGAAAGTTAGCGTACTTGCTAACTAGAGAGAATGGAGCACTCGGACCGTGTCAGTGATGAAATTTCCATACCTTTGCCAATTTCAGAATTAGAACTACTGCATGCTGATCTGTATCATTTGCACATAATAGAAGATGTCTTTACTTCATTAGCTGGTGGCAAAAGTTTCTCCAAAGCTGACCTTACTCAAACTTACCTGAAAGATGTTTCGAATAGTGGCATGAAGTACCTCATGATTAACACAGGAAAGTGGGTATTTAAATAAAACAGGACTTTTTAAACATTACAATATGCACTTACTGTGTTTAGCAGTGAGTTATAGACCAAGTTAAGTAGATCCTACCGACAATCAGTGCTTCCTGGATGATAGCATTGAAGTGGGCATGGCAAGGCAACTAGTGATGAGACAACATCCGAAAGGTATTTGTGAGTAAGGCCTTAAAGCAAACAAGGAAAAATGTGAGTTTTTGAAAGACTTGGACTGCTTGGCCATGTTCTGCGCTTTTTTTGGTGAGATTCAATCTCACAAGAAAATAGCAACACCGTGAGTTTCACATGGGCTGCATGCTCACGTTAATTTCTTAGTGTGTTTTTTCAGTGGGTGGATTCATGGTGAAGAACAACAGATCCTTGTCCACATTCAGTCCCTGCAGCTTCCATGCCCCCAATAGTCCCCCAGCCGACACACATGCACCTCATTCAAGTAGGCTGCTGCCCACTCCAGCAGCTGCCACCACAGGACCCCTACACTGTTGCACTCTCTGCAGCTGGACAGCCAGCAGAGTTTCCTAGCAGCAGCAACATGTGTCCCAGGAAGTCCAGGCAAATAGAAGCTGGGCTCTGATTGGGGCCCAGCAGGGAGGAAGTATACGGCCTCTGCCTGCAGACAGCCAATGCATACCTGGAGCCCTTCTGCCATGCTGCTCCCCCAGGTGAGTTTCCCGGTGAGTTTAATTAACATTAAATTTGAATGCACGGCACACATTCAAATTTAATGTTAATTTGAACTCCCATGAGTGACAGGGCTGGATTTTCAGCCCTGTCATCCATGATTGAACTAATGTTAGTTTTATTAACGAATGAGGAAGGCTGTTTTGCCCACATTACACAGTCAAACGTTAATTCCTATTTAACGTTCCTTTGTGTGAGGTGGACAAGCAGCCTTGGTGAAGTATTGCGGTTGGATCATTGGTAAGGAGAGCTTGTACAAATCATAAGACAGAGCTGAAGTCACCCTAACAGCAAAATGTGTCACAATTTCACTTCCTTTGAGGGTCAGTTGTTACCACAGGGATTTGTCCAGTATATAGAAAGTGTTACATCTCCAAATGAACGGTTACACAGTAGACCAAAATGGTGTTGGCACAATGAAACCAGGATTAGGTGAGGCAAAGAAGCTACTAGCATCTGAAAAGTCTTTTGCACAACACAGGTGACACAAAAGAGAGTTAGGCATTCAAATGCCATAATGTGATGATAATTTTAAACAGAGCTGAAATGAGTACTCCCAAAAGCAGGTAACCCCATGAAATACACTGTAGCTGGTCCCAAACCTAAAATGGTGGTTCAGGTAATAACCAGTATTCATTTATGCTCCATCAGATATCTGTTTTGGTTATTTTGGGTTGGGTTTTTAAAACATTTTTTGGAGGTAGTTTGGTTTGGCTATTTCAGTTTTTCAGTTATTGCAGTATTTTGGTTACATCATTTTGTGCACAATTGCTGAAAGTGATGTAACTTAAATGACAAAAAAAATTGGAACTAACTAACTAACTAACTAACTAAATAAATAAATAAATAAATAATGGGAATACTTGGGGAAAAAACCTCAGAGTTTTGGGCATCTGTTTCAGTCACAGATATTTGGGTACTTGAAGGGCTACCCAAAAATGCAAATAACCCCTAGCAATAATAAATACGCTACTGGTTTCAGCACCAAGCCTAACCAACCTTATCCAAACAACTGAATATTAATTTGGATTTGGAAAATTTTAAACAAGTAATTTTTATCCTAAGGGTTATAACCGTGCTCTGTGGTAGTGTTGCCTAGATGGGATTTTGTGTACACTATGAGGGTAGCAAAGAACTCCCTCTTTTCTGCCCGCATAGCCATGGCATAGGCTCGTAAACTGGCTCTATGCTGCAATCTATCGTCTTCAGCACATGAACGATGCCACCATTGCTCCAACTGCCACCCATCTTGCTTCAGCAACTGCAGCTCCTCGGAAAGCCAAGGTGGTCTGTGGAGCTGCCGCCTGGGCAGCGGATGCCTAAGAGCCGTCTGATCAATGGCCTCCATCAGCAAAGTGTTCCACAGCACAACGAGGTCATTGATGAGACGGTTGTCAAGGTCAGAGGGTATTTCTCCCAGAGCATTCCGGAACCGTTCCAGTTTCATCATCCCCCAGGGGAGAACCATCCTAATCAACTCAACACCCTTCTGGGGGCAGATGTGCGCTAAGAGTGATGTCTGCAGGAGGTAATGGTCCGTCCATGACAAGGGCACAGCTGATATCTCCCCCCAGTAACGGAACACCTGCCTCAAGGCCGGTGCAAAACACAAGGTTCAAGGTGTGTCCTCCCTGATGTGTCGGGCCAATAACCATCTGGGACAGACCCATGGTTGCCATGACAGTCATGAACTCATGCTCAGCTCCCCCAATGGCGGCGTCAGCATGAATGTTGAGGTCCCCCAAGACTATTGTCTTTGGGGCCTGCAACACCACCCCCGACACCACCTATGCCAGAGCATGCAGGGAGGCCATACACTCTTCCTTTATGAAATCTGCTCCATCAAAGCTAAACAAACAAAATCACAAAGGAGAAATAGTTACTGTATACCATGTAATCTGGCCCAATGAGCTGTTCTGCTCTTATGCTTTAGTGCTCTTCTGCTCAGTGCGGAGCTCATGCCTGGGAGTGATACTACTACAGGGATGGATAGCAAGACAGATGGTGTTACCAGACGTACTGCTACACACCTGCTTGGATAACTGACAAGCACAGCAGGTAGTTATGTCTTTTCACAATTAGCTATGTGTTCACTATCAAATTGCTCCTTCACAAATGTTCTAGTTGTACAACAAAGAGCAGTGCTTGCTGGTAGCCACTGCTATGTCTGGTAACAATGGCTACAGGCAAGGCAGGGAGGAGGGAGCCTGAAGGGGTCAGGGCTTACCTTGAGCTGATCCCAGGAGCAGGAGTGGCAAGTCCCTGGGAACAGCAGCAGCAAATCGGCCCCTGGAGAGATGGCAGTGATGCTCAGTGCTACCAGGGCTCCTCCGCCAATGTTCCTGGCTCCCCTGCTGCTGTCAGGGACTCTCCATCACCACTGTTGTTCCCAGTCTCTCCTAGAGAACCCTCCCCCCCACCTCCTATCCTGTAGCTGCTAAGTGTGCCAATAGCTGCCTAATACTGTTAGGTGTGACAACTAGCCACTAACACACTAAAGGAAACACAGGATGAATCCATCCCATGTTTCTTATTCCATCTGCTAATAAGATGTAATAAGCAAAGGGTGTTACCAGATGTAACACTAGCTACTCATTTTGGCTTGTAGCCACCAAATGTGTATTTAGTCTGTTAATCCTAAATATTTAAAGCTGTCCACTTGTTCGATTTCCTGCCCCTCCAAACTCCAACTATATTTTTGCTGACTAGCTGAGAAAACCATCACCTTAGATTTGGGGAAGTTGATGGTCATTTTGTTCATCTTACAGAAGACCCTAAAGGCATTCATCTGCCTGATCAATCCGATACGGGTTTGTGAGTGACAATAATGCCACATCATCCGCATACAAGAGGGCCCCCACTGCTCTTATAGCTACCTTGGGGGGGGAAGTATCTCTGGTCGGCCATGAGTTCTATAATCCTGTTGATATAGATATTGAACAAGAGTGGTGCTATTACACAGCCCTGTGGCACCCTTACCCGTACATCTATTGGCGCTGTAAGGTGCCCCTGGTGGTTAACATGAACCCTAAGAGATGCGTTAGCGTATAAAGATACTATCAGTGAGAGCAACCTTTTATCTATATCTAGTTCCACCAACTTTTTCCAGAGGGTAGGTCTATCCACCGAGTCAAATGCTGCCCTTAGATCAAAAAAGGCAGCATATAATACCCTCCGTGCGATAATATATTTTGCAACGAGATAATGTAGTATGAAGCATAACTCGGTGGTAGATCTACCCTCCTGGAATCCTGCTTGCTCAGGACCCAGGATCTTATTTTCCTGTACCCATGCACCCAGCCTGCCTGCCAAAAGGCGCCCATACAATTTGGCCACCACGCTCAACAGACTGATAGGTCTGTAATTTGCGGGTGACTGTCTGGCACCTTTTTTGAAAATGGGCACTATCACTGCCCTACTCCAGCCCTCAGGGATTTTCCCGCTACTATTGATAGCCGTGAATAAGAAGGCTAATAGTGGATACCACCAGTCCCTTTGCTCCTTAATAAATTTGATTTGGATCAAGTCAATTCCGGCTGCTTTGTGGTTTTGGTATTTACTAGCATTGGGACCCCGGGGTAAATACCGGATACCGGATTTACCAGTTTCCGGTTCTCAAAGAACCGGATTCCCGGATTAAATCCGGTATACCGGTACCGGTTTTATTTCATTGAGTTCAATGGGGCACTGTGTCCCCATTGAAATCAATGAAATAAATACAATTAATTCCTCCCCCCTCCCCCTCCCAGGCTGC
>QEPC01004227.1:322808-391201 GCA_003113815.1 Sphenodon punctatus | reverse complement strand
GGGGGAAGCATTAGGAGGCCATGCTTCTCCATGGTTGCTCAGAGAGGTGGAGAATGGGAATCCTTCCTGTCCAGAGGGAGTAAGTTTTATGTAAATGTATACATTTGCATAATTAGGTGGTGCCTAATTATGCAAATTAGGCCCCGCACCAAGACTTCGCACATGGCCTCACAAACCCTGGGGCCGGCCCTGTCTCCAACTCAGTAACAGGCAACCATCCGGGGGTACCGTCGAGAGGGTAGATCTCCTCCCCCACCGAAAGGTCCCCAGAATCTACTCTGTACAACTGTTCAAAATGCCCCACCCATTCATGGGGAGGGATCGGGAACAAGGGCACTCTCGGATTTCTTCCCATAGAGGCATTGACCAGCTGCCAATAGTGCCTGGCATCATGCCCCTCGACTGCCTATATTAAGTAGGCCCATTTGTCATCGGTATATTTCTGCTTTTTTTGCAGACTAGCCTTTTATAGGTCATCCTAAGCTGGGCATATTCTATTGGCGGTCTGGGCAAATGGGCCCTTCTGTACTCCCTATACAGAGTCTTGAGCTGTGCCCTGGCCCTCCAAAATTCTTTGTCGAACCATGGCTTACCTCTAAAGTCCCAACTTTAGACCTGCCCTGGTCGCAAGTTCTAATGTACTCCTGTAATTGGGCTCCCACCAAATCATAAATCACCACTGCCTTAGCTGGATCGGTTGTGGCAACCAGGGCTGCCCTCTGTGCCGCTACTTCCACAGTCCCAAGAAATATGGTCAATGAGTCCACCATGGCTTTGTCCCATTTCGGTGTCCTGTGGGCTTCTAGGGGCTTATCGTTTTCGGGGTTATAATGGGTCTCTTGCTCGTGTCCCTTGGTTAAATTGGCATTTCCTCCCCTCGCCAGGGTCAGTATCAATGGTCTCCCATGATCCTGTCCCCAACCCTAAAATCTATGACATCCGCTATCACTAATCCAGATACCGCGACATAATCGACCACGCTGCAGCCTGCAGCCCCCGTATAAGTAAACTCCCCTTCCAAATCATTTGCAATGGTCCCATTCAATATATACAAATTTTGCCTATAGATCAGCTTCCCTAGCTGTATTCCTGCCAAATTGATATGCTGATCTTTTGATTTTCTGGAGTTGAGTCTACCGGTTTGGGTATATGTGAGGCACTGGCAATATGGCTCCAATGCTCAGTCATTCGGCCTGAGCCGGGCATTGAAGTCCCCTGCCATTATAACCATCTCTCCAGGGTATTGGGTTTTTAGCTTATCTATCAGCTTTTGCACCTTTAACCACCTGGACGGATCACAAGATCCTGCATTGGTTGGTGGCACGTATACCACAACCATTACCCAAACCTGCCCAAGTGACTTCACTATTACCCCCAGAGAAACTGGGGGAGCTGGTATCTCTATTATTTCCATGGGCTCAAGGTCCTCTGATATAAGACAGCGTATTCCCCCACAAGGGCGTCCCCTCAAATTATAATTAACCGCTGGAATGCTAAATGCCCTAAATCCTTCAAACTCAAGTGGCGCCTTAGCCCAAGTTTCTTGTACAAGTATAATATGGGCTTCTCTTATGGCGTTAGTAAATTCGGGGTCGTCCAGATGTCTGCTCCACCCTGCTATGTTCCAGGAGCAGATCACAATTGTCTCTGCCTCTGGTATCCCAAGATTCATGCCACCTGCCCCACTACTGGAACTTGTTCCGAGTCGTCGTCCACGGCACTGTGTTCTTCTCTATCCTCCTCTGGTCCCCTATCCTCCCCCACTATCTGCCCAAATGGCTGAGCGACACCCCCATCGCTGGGGGAGCTCTGTTCTATGCCCGGGCCAAGAATACTTGCCCGGGATTTAGGAGGGGGAATTCCCACCCTCTCTATCTCTGTTGTTGCTTTCTCCATGTGTACCCCCCCAGGTCCATTCTTCTGCCCCGTCAAATTGAGGGGGCTTGCTCCGGCGGGGGCTACATTATCTAACATGGGGGATCTTCTGGCCTTGGGTACAGAGTTTGGATCTTCCCCGACCTTAGCTGTTGGGGTCTTCCCCCCGGCTATTTGGCTTCCATTGTTCTCAATCGGTGGGGGCTTAACAATTGCGTTTTTGAGCACTCTCCTCACATATACTCCCCAACTGGCGAATAAACCTGTATAGGTGAGTATACTTTCCACAAACATCCTAGAACGGAGATAAAGTGTCAGCCTCTGGGTCTGACGTACCCTGGGCAACAAATTGTAGCACCTAATATAATTCTGAGGTACATAGAACACCAGAATATTCGACAGGTGGGTACATATAGTTGGTTTTGTGTCCCAAAGCGGGCATCGCCCATCCGGGAGGGGCACCACCTTCAGAGATAAGGCTGCAGGGTTTATTCTAGATCTCCCCAATGATCTCCTCCCCCCCCATGTACTCTTCACGGGCCTATAAGTCTGACTTCTAGGTCTTGGGACCTCACTCTCTAGGGTCCAAGCCACTGCGTTCTGCCCAACTGGGGGGCTCGGGGCAGCTCCCACAGCCGCCCTCCTCTCTACTTATCCCTCTTGCAAGGGTGGAGGGAGGCTGCCCCCCCTGCCCCGTATCCCTGATCTCCAGGGTCTGGGATGCCACAGATACCCTCCTTCCTTTTCCCCTCTAAATCCTTTATTACCAAGCCATTAAGTGTAACCAACAGAAACTTCTGCTCGGCAAGCTGGGTATTGATCTTATCTAATTGCCCATACAGTTTGCGTATCCAATCCCCAATCAATAAACATTGTGTCCCCAACAGTTCAAAGCTTAGGTTACTTGGGATCAGCAGTGGCTCACCGATAACTGGGTCGTTCACTTCCCCTCCAAGTTCTTCTGTGGGTACTACAGCTTTCTGTGGTATTGGGTGCTCACACCCCTAGGGGTTATAGTTCCTTCCAGCTGTTCATTGGTTTCCAATCTCTGTGCTGCAATTGACTCCTTGGAGTCCAAAGGGGGAGCTTGCCCATCTTCCACAAGAAAATTGTCACATTTGAGCTGTCTAACCCTAGATTGGGTCTCTACTCCTTGCTTCCTTCTTCTTTTTGGTATTTCTTTACACGCAGCACTCAACAACTGAGGCCAGCAAGCGGGCAGTGTAGATAAACAAAGTAGGTGGTTGCCCTGCACCCGGCCTGCGCCTAAGGTCACACGCAAGGTCACACATCGCCTCTGGTGCGTGCCTCTGGCATGTGCCTCCGGCGCTGCAGCCGCCCTTTTATCTTCGTCCTACCGGTCGGGCTGCATGGCTCCTCCCCCCAGTGACAGGTGTTTGTGCTTAATCAGTCAGTGCCAGCTCCCTGGCATCGATCGTGGCTGCTCTCCTCTTTCGAGTGGGTTTCCAGGGGTGTGTGCGTGGGGGTATCTTAACACAAAGAGGGGTCACTACTGCAGCTCCCAAATAATCCCTCCCGGCAAGCCCATTCTCCCCGCTGTCATGAACCTCCGGCGCCGCAGTCACCCTTTTATCTTTGTCCTACCAGTCGGGCTGCACGGCTCCTCTCCCCAGCAACAGGTGGTTGTGCTTAATCAGTCAGTGCCGGCTCCCTGGCATCAGTAGCGGCTGCTCTCCTCTTTCGAGTGGGTTTCCAGGGTGTGTGTGCGGGGGTATCTTAACACAAAGCGGGGTCACTACTGCAGCTCCCAAATAACCCCTCCCAGCAAGCCTGTTCTCCCCGCTGCCACGCATCTGGGGGAGTTTGAAAAATCATGGAGGATGACAGCAAGTAGCTGTCACTAGCATGTAACCACTACTATGTCTAAAGATAAATACTGCTCTGCTACTGGTTTTTGGTCATCCAGGGACTGTAGAGACATTATTTTTTTTACAGGTCCAGTCTAATTTGTGCCTGCACATCCCATAGAGACTATACCAGATGCTTGTATGGGTTGAAGGCATTGGATGTAACATTATTAAACTTTCCAACCATTGGGTAGCCCACAGCTGGGCATACTTTGTGTCCAATAGCTGCGTGGAACAATGCATGACCAAGACAGGAAAAGGGGTCCAGGGTACACCCAGCACCCCTTCCCGAGTGACCCAAACCAGTCATGGTCACCCCCATGGGTCTGAGTGGGGCTGTGTCTTGGCCAAGCCGTCACAAGCCTTGAGTCAAGCCCCCAATCAGTGACCCCGCACCCTTGGGTGTCCACCAGCATCCTCCCAACTCCTAAGAAGTCTCAACACAGCAGGGTTCCCAAGCTGCAATCTGTCACCAAAGGTGGGGAGGAATGTGGCCTCGGTCACTAACCCCTTCCCCACCCCCCAGTTATGCTAAAATGGGCATTCAAGGCCTTTGCAAGTCATCCAGCCAGATACTGTTTCACAGATCAGAGAGATGACCAGCGTGGTGCAGAGGCAGAGTGCATTGGCATGTCCACCTTCCCACAACCCTTGGCCTCCTGTTCTCTGTCCCCCTCCCCAATAACTGAACCCACAGAGCTGAGAAGGGAATCCCTTCCCTCCCCCTTCCCTGTGCAGGCCTTGCACGCTGCACAGGCAGGCTCTCTAGGCAGCTCTCTCCGAGCTAAGTTGGGTCCTGGCAGTGCACCAGCACTGAACAGCTGATCTGTGCTGGCGTGTGGCTAGAACCTGACTCCACTTGGGGAGGGCTGCCTAGTTCTCTGTGCAGCACACAGGGCCTGCACAGGGGAGTGCAACACAGCTCCCTATGACTCCTCCTCCTTCCTCCTGCTCTCCGGGGTGGGCCAGAGGAAGTAGGCAGGTGATATTCAGGAGTCACCTGCCCAACCCTCCAGGGAGCATGCTCTGGGCACTGTCTTGGGGGAACAGTGCTTTCTGGGGGATTTGGGAGGTGCTAGGGGCTTGGTTTCCATGGAGAAACCCAGCCAATCAGGGGCGGTTTAGGGTGGCTGTTTAAGCCACCTTGACCCTTGCTGTGTGGAAGGAAGCGTCAGGAGCTGTCTTCCACCCTGTCCTTTACCAGAGGGGAGGGGGGGGGAGAGAGAGCAGAGAAGAAGTCACTGCAACAGGCTGGAACTGGCTTGGATGAGTTTACAAACTTTACAGGCTGCTACTGGAGCCAAAGAACTGCCTGGATCCCTTCTTTGGGTGAGTAATATTTTTAAAATTATTCTTCTGTTTTTATTATGTTTTAATTTATTTTTATTTTTTATTCTTTTGTTTTGGATTTTTGTATAATTTCTTTTTTTTTAGAGTTTGGGGGTATTTTGGTCGCTTTGGGTATTTTAAATATTTTTGGATTTTTAAAAATTGATTTTTAGGGTTCTCTGGTTATTTTAAATATATTTTTGAATATTTTCTAATTTATTTTTTAGGGTTTGGGGATATTTTGGTTGCTTTGGCATTTTTAGTTTGTTCATTGACTATATATTTTAAAAAAATTTGTTTAGATTTCTAAAATAGATATTTAATATTTGGAGTGGATTTGCATAGACCGAGTGCAGCCGGGGAATGTCTGTCTTAGATTGTAAGCCCCCTGAGACAGGGGTCCTGTCTATTTTTGATAGTTGTAAAGTGCCGGGTACATTGCTGGTGCTATGTAATACTTAATAATAATAATAAATGAGGTGGTGTGAGCACTTCAGATATACTTGCTTTTCATGTTTATTTTTATTTATATATTAGTGTTACCTTATATTGTCTTATTAGGGTATTTTTAGACATGATGACTGAGAAGCTGTCATGCCCTGGGGTGAGATCCCTCACTACAGGTAGGAGTCTGCCTTGCCACCAAACAAATATTCCAGGGCTGGGGAGGGGAGAGGGCAGGGGATGTGGGTCTGCATGCCCCCCCCACTTCTCAGTGCGGCTCTGCCTCCTCCCTGATGGATGCATGCGGCAGCCTATGAGACTGCTGTGCTTTCCTGGAACTGCTCCGGCCACAGTCCGGGTTAGGTGGAGCAGGCCATCAGACGTGATGTCCCACTCTACCATGGTCCGGGGATGCCTAGCCTGGACTGTGGCACGGCTTAACACTGGATGTGCACTGGGCTCCCAGACAGCACACATCATGTGTTAGCCCTGCCACAGTCCAGAGTTACTTCTGCTCCCTCCCATGATGAACATCTGGTGGCACGAGAGCAGACGTGACACCTCCACCCATGGCCATGCTGGGGTAAGCGTGGCCACGTGCGGTGGTGTCACATCTGAAAATACCCATAGTGTTGCGCTTTCTTGTGACAGCCTCTGAATTTTGTCCCTTTTCCTATCTGATTTGATGCTTGAGAGAGTTGAATTTTGAATGTTTACATTTTTTGGTTGGGATATTTTGGTGGGCTTATTAGGGGGAGAAAAATCACAGACAAAATATAGAAGTTTTCCAAAGAATTTATTTGGTGACAAAGTTGTTTGGTGACTAAGGACACTTACAAAAATATGCTATGGCCTAAAGCTACGCATAACAATAAATATTCATTCATTCACTTACAAAAAAATACTTGCTGATTTTGCATGCACCCTTTTGTGGTTTGGGTTTTAATGTTTTTGAAGGAGGAAATAGCTGCATTAGCGACTTTGAATTTTGCCCTGCACTCTATTTTGAATTTGGAATCTTAAGGATTTTACCATGTATTTTTTTTCTCTTGATCACTGGTCTTGGAGCTTTCAGCTTGTAGGAAGAACGGAGAATGCTATATCAGAGGTGGGGAATCTTTTTACCTCCCAGGGACCAATTGCAGCATTTATGTTGTGCATTTTAGGATTCCACATAATCCTGTTGAGTTTTCCTGTATTTTCCATGCATTTTGGTGTCTTTCTTTGAGTGCCACATAGTGGGTGCTGCATGCCCTCTCGCCCTCTGTAACACTTTATGCAGCATTTATGGTGTGCCATTTAGGATTTCACATAATCCTGTTTGGTTTTGCAGCATTTTCCATGCATTTTAGTTGTGACCTATGCTGCCTGTGTATTTCAGATTTTGTAATGTTTGCTTGAATTGCACCTTAAGTAAGGTACTGGAAATTTTGGGCTATCGGTTATGGTACTCATGCCATTAAACACATTACCTGCTGGTGGCTATTGGAGACAGGTCCCACAATCTAAGAAGGACAAGGGTGAGGGGAACATAGGGAGAGAGACACGCGGACGCGCACACACACACACACACACACACACACACACATTCCCATTACAGATGGGAAACCGAGGCTGTAAAATTCCATATTAATTTCAAAATTTAGCTTGCTTGGCCCTGCCTACCATTCGGTCCACCTACCATTGACCCCACCCACCGCCCCACTAGCTGACACTGGTGTGGTGTACTGGCTAAGTGTATAGTACCTGGACTGGGAGGCAGGGAGAGGCCCCAGTTCAAGTCTTGCCTTAGCCAGAAACTCACTGGGTTACCTTGGGACACAGGGGCATAGCTAGTTTGGGATGGGCCCAGGGACAAGAAATGTATGTGGGCCCCCCTCTTTTTTCCTGCTGGTGGTGAAGCTGCTGGCCGACCTAAGGGTGCCTCCCAGCTCTGCCAGCCTGGGGCGCTGGGCTGCTGGTGCTCGGGACTTACTTGCTTGCTGCAGAGTCTGTGGCATGCTGCTGGTGGTCTGCTGCTGGGCCCATCTGATTTCTGGGCCAGCAGTGAGCTGGTCCCATGGTGCACTCTGTCCCTTGTGGCTTGCTGCCTGCACACTGGGGCTGAGCACGGCCAGCAGCAGCAGCAGCAGTGCCATTGCTGCCCCGGCTCACCCGACCAGCCCTTGAGGCCGGGGGCTCGGCGGGCCAGTGCAGGATGGGCTGTCTCTATACAGGGAGCACCAGAGCAGGAAGGTGTCCACCAGTGGCTCCACTCATGCTGCCAGGCACCTTCCTGCTCGGGCTGGGCCTCACTTGAGCCAGCCCTGCCCGGACCGGGTCTGGACTGTTGGGATGACTCCTCCTCCACAATGTGGTACCATGGGGTGGGGGTGGGGGTGGTGAGCTGAGCTGAGAGGCATGAAAGTGTGACCTGACCTGACGCAGACTGCTTCATGGGGCCCCTCCCCTCCTTCCCCCTCCCTGCCTGTGGTTGTAACATTGTGTCAGACACAATGTTGCAACCGAGGGCAGGGAGGGTGCCCACATAGCAGCCAGAAGGGCCCCCAGCCAGCTCAGGTGGCAATTTAAAAAGAAAAAGGGTGGGGGGAAAGGGTGGCTTAGCCAACTTGCATATTAGGCCCCCAGTCAGTATGGGCCCTGGGACAAATGTCCCTGTTTTTCCAATGGTAGCTACGCCCCTGTTGGGACAGTCAAAATGTTCTCTCAGACTAATATACCTCACAGGGTGGTGGTAAGGATTAAAAAGTTCTGTTAATTAAATCTATGTGAAACACTCTGAGTGCCATGGCGTGTGTGTGTGTGTGTGTGTGTGTGTGTGCGCGTGCGCACGTGTGCTATTTATATAAAATAAAATAAATAATAAAGTCCTCCCTATAAAGCAGCAGTGGGGAACCTTTTCCATTCTGGGGGCCACTTTGAAAATTAGTAAAAGCTCCAAGGGCTTCATCAAAATTTGGGCGTAGGGTAGTTAAGAAGTGTACTCAAGAAAAAGTGTCATGTCTTGCGTACTCTTTTTATAAAAAGGAAAGAAGGCTAAGTTTTCCAGCTGAACTAATCATACTGGATTGGGCCTTTTTCTCCTAATTGTATAAAATGAGTTTTACACTTTACTTTGAGGCCAGGCTAGCAAAGCAAGTATTGTAAAAGACAATATATTTATAAATAAAGGAGCATGAGACTTTTAGAATATAAAAATATATACATAGTTTACTTAAATATAAATAGAAAATATCAGTAGCTTACATAGAATGGTATTGATAGCCAATCAAAGTTACATGATCTTAAAACGTTTCTATTTTAAGAAAAAGCTTCTAAAAGCTTAACATATGCACAATTCATTGGCTCAACGATATCAAGAATCATACGTTACATTCTTCCCAGTCCTTCCCTCTGCCAAAATGGTGAGAAAGAAATCCAATGGTGTTTGGAATTTCAGTCT
Source organism: Sphenodon punctatus (assembly GCA_003113815.1). NCBI lineage: Eukaryota > Metazoa > Chordata > Lepidosauria > Sphenodontia > Sphenodontidae > Sphenodon > Sphenodon punctatus. Next base: position 382,243 of record QEPC01004227.1, on the reverse strand, counting down.
GAAGAAGGTTAGGCTGTGTCTCCCTTCTTAAACAGTTTGCCAGAAGGCTCACATTTCCTGAGGAGTGACGATGCTGATGTCAGTTTGTAAGGAGATACACTGGATTCTAATTGGCTCTCTTAATTCTGAACAAGTAAAGAAGGATTAAATTTCCTTCAAGGTTTTTAGATAGAAACCTCATATTTCTATCAAGATAATTGTCAGATTACAGAGAGAATAACCAGATCTATAAGGTTATTTCAACTATTAATTAAATAGTTATGTTAGCTAGAAAAAACTAACAAATCCTCCTCTCAGTCTGGAGATATTCTATGAATAGTACCATTTGTCATTTAGACACTTAGAGATAAGATTCTAGACACCTAGGCTAGGAGAAGGCCTCTTTATTGCCTCTTAACTCCTGGCCATTTGACTGTTTCTTTGGATACGGTGAAAGTTCATTTGGAAAGTTTAGAAAAAACTCCTTGGAATGTAGCTAAGGGGGCCTCAGCTTGAACCAAGCTAATCACAGAAGTTGATTTTAAAAATCAATGTTGCAAAACACTAATCCAATACTTTGAAACAGAAAGTTAACATATAAAAACTCAAAATTAATACATTAGGAACACAGATGGCCAAAAATATATGCTTATAATAGGAAATACATGACAAAAGAAGGCCCAGATCATTGATTTGTGCCTGCGTAGATCCATCCCCTAACAACAAAACCTAAAAATAAGTAATACAACTACAAAAAACAGAAAAAAACCCATACCTGAAACAAAGAAGCCACCACCACCCAGAAAAGCCTTTGCCTCAAATCAGAAGTGCAAAAAGCCTGACCCAAATCAGGTGCAACATGTATAACTGAAACTAATTAACTCACAAAAAGGGGGATAAATCACACAATTAAAGGGAAAGATCACTAATTTCCAATAGCCCAAATGCTGGAAATCCAACATGCCACCATTATAATTAAATGTGGGTTACATGTCAACATACAGGGTCTATCTCATAAATATACCTGATAATAGACACGTGCATACGTGCATATAATTATTCAACAAATGCTTCTTAACATACAAATGTGATCTAATATGGAAAAATCCATGTATTTTATATTACAATACATACAATAATCATCATTGAGGTCCCAAAAATAATTTAAACCATGAAGTTTCATAGTATTTAATTGAAAAATCCAAAAGGCTTCCCTTTTTAATACCCTCTGCTTATTCCAAACACCAGGCTCATTCACAAATACGGGAACACAGCCTTAGAAATTCGGGAGAGGGGATGCACATGTAAATCAGGTGCATCTTTGAACATCTTGGAATGCTCAGAGGCACATGATTGAAGCTTTTATGCACATTTACAAGGGCGATTGACTGAGCTGCAAAATCCAGCCCTGTCAATTGCCCTTGTAAATGTGCATAAAAACTTCAGTCATGTACCTCTGGGCATTCCGACGTGAACAAAGCCATACCCAATTTTTATGTGCTTCCCCTGAGGGGGTGGGTGTGTGTCTCTCTCTTTCTATGGCTAGGAAAGGATGGGTGAGGTTACTGGGGGCTCTGCATGCACCACAAAGCAATGGTTAGCATTACCACGAACTCCTCAATGCCCTTGACTTGCTCCAGTGCTAGGCTGGGTGCTGGTGTTCGCTCAAGGGGAGTTGGCCTGACAGGAGCATCCTTGCCTGACACATGGATTTTTTGTCTGCCATCATGCTAACTAACTACTGATGGTAAAATGGAAATAAAGAGTTAGGGGAGTGCAACACATATATTGCTGACTCCGGGCGCCGAGCAACACCTGGTACCCTTGAATAACTACTGCAGACTCCCCATCCAAGTGAGGTGCTTTTTGCTTTTAGTTATTTAACTATACGTATTGTTTTTTTATTTGCCCTTTGTCTATAATTAAATGCTCTCTTTGCTTGTTTTATTTATCAGTCCATTTATTGCTTATTGCATCCTTCCCCCCCCTTCCTTTTTTTTTCTTGCAATAGTCCCGTTTCTATCCAGAACAAAGACCCCGGCTCAGGACCAGTCCTATAGCCAGACCAGTCTGCATGGAGACCTCCAATGTATCCAATTCATCCATTTCTTATTTCAGAAATTCCCTTAAAGTCCTTACTTCCTTAAAGTATTATTCATGTTGTTATAATTAAGTGTTCATATAATGTACCTAGTGCTGTACCATTGTCAAATACAGACATGGCCCATTAGTTCTAGCAGCTCAACAACTCAGAGAAATTGGCCTCCTTCCTTCCTTAAACTCCCTAAATTTGTTAAGCTCATTAAATTTATTATGTTCTTTAAATTGCTTAAAAAACTCATTGAGCTCCAGGTGTTCAGTAAATTCAACCATGTGAGAGAATCAGTGTATTGCAGGCACTCCCTGTGACTAAAGCCAGAAAATCTCCCTGGGTAACCCTTCCCACCAAAGTGGGAACCCAGGGAGCACAAAAATCCAGCTTGATGCATGGGCACCACCTGACCCTTTAAAGCACCGAACTAAATTGGCCAAGAGAGAGGAGGAAGAGGGGGATGTTTCCAGAGTCCCCACACCGCATGGTCAGGCAGCCACGGTGAGAAAGAAGTCTCCTCCTTCTCCCCTTGTGTGACCAGGCAACCCAATGGTGTGGCACCCAGGTGCAATTTAATGCCCATGAGGAAAAGGTGAGGAGTGTCCCATGCCTCCCCCATCCCAAGGCCAGACGGTGGAGGTGCTCAAGAAATGGAGCGCACCAGCTGGTCTGCTGTGGGGTGGGCACCAGCCATTTCAGTGACCCAGGGCCTTGACCAGCACCCCCATGCATGTAGCCTGCAGAACACATCAAGGGGGAAAAATTCCTCTGCACACCCCCGATATGGTTTGACCGCCCCACCCCCCCACTCCAGCCAGTACTCTGAATGGAGTGACCCTTGCCAACAGGAAGGAATGGGGAACCCACCCGGGCACGGAGGGAGAGCATGTAGGGAAGACAGGGAGTCTACCGGTACATACAATTTCCATGTGGTCTGGAGCTGAGCACGTTCTGCATGGTTTGGAGCTAGCCACTGGATCTGTTTTAAGCTCTATAGTGGCCTGCCCAGGCAGGTCCTACCCAGCTGCCTGATAGGCCAGGTGGGTACCTGCATCTGAAGGGAGGGGGTTGGGAAAGCCATCCTTGGCCTGTTGCCATTGCCACTGTTAGTTTGTTAGGCTAATGCAGACTCATAACAGGCAAGTTTTGTCCCAAATTTCATAATGAAATCTCTCACCAAACTTTCAGCTTGCTTTAGCAAATATCTTCAGACCAGTTGTTTTTTCTCATGGCATAACTGGTATTTTATAAAGAGGTAGCATCCTGAACCACTCAGACCTACTCATTGGGTGAAGCTGTGAGTCACCTGATCATCAGTTTGGTCGCCATCAGATGTTTGCCACCAGATGTTCTTCCGCTTCTGTATTGGAGTGGGCAGCCGGATGCCATGTGATTAATCATCGGAGAAGTTTGGCGATGTAGCCTGCGCTAAGGCTCCCTCATCCATGCTAATCCAGGCTTGCATGTGCCCTCCTTTCTGTTAGGTGCTGCCCAGACCAACCACGAGGGGAGATTCAAGGATTGCACACTCATCCGACCTGCCAAACAGCTGATCAGAGGGCCTGGAGGAGTGTGCTCACCCAGATCTAGATGTGTATAAGAGACAGCTCACTCCCACACACACACACACACACACACACACACACACACACACACACACACACAGGACTATAGGGAAAGAGAGCCCCCGAGGGAGGCCCCATTTCCATGGGCACAAGAGCTCATCTGGGGAAGACGGGCACTTGTCTCAAAGTTCTGCCTCAAGTAAAGTTTTCCTGTGGACTGGCAGGCAAGAGGTCAGGCCACAGGTCCTGGAGGTTAGGAGCCTGAGAAAGACGTACCCCAAGCAAGAAGGGGCTCATGTAGGAGGGTGTGTTTGTGCTTCCCTGAGATTGAGAAATGGCTACGAGGAAAGTGTTTCTGTATACAAGACTGTGGGTGAACTCACACGTAACTCTTCTAAACTCTAATGTCCATGGGGCCCCGGAAGCTGTATAATCAGCCCTAGATGATCCCTGGATTGCTGTTTTGTCAGAGATCCAACTTAGCTTTTTCTGCCTTGTGCTCCCCAAGTGTCTAGGAGCACTCACACAACAACAATGGTCGCATTAACCCTTTTTCAGATTTAGGCTGCTTTTAGACGAGCGCGACGGGTTTGTGCCTGAAAATCATGCACCTTTGAAAAAGAGGGCGGACAGGGTTTAGACGGGCGGAGATGCGCACTATCATGCTTGTGCCTTTTTTAAAGCTGCCAATTAAAGACCTCAATGAGGTCCTGAATGTGTCCCCGCAAGTCTAAACCCCTCCCACACTGTTTTTCAAAGGTGCATGGTTTTCAGGCGCAAACCTGCCACGCTTGTCTAAAAGTGGCCTTAGTGTTTAGGTGCTGGCCCTTGCAATAGCCCACTCGTGTGAGAGTTGTAACCTGCAGTGCCTCACCCAGGGCCTCATCCTGAGAGACTTTGTGTATCCCTGTTACACCTAGCATTGCAAAAAGTGGAGATTTAAGCCTAGAGCCAAAAAGACTGTTTTCATCTGCTTCCATCAAAACCACATAATGGCCAACAAGCAGTGCGATATCCTTCTGACTCTACAATTAGATGTAGGCCGGACCACAACCCCAGAGACTAGTTCTCTGGTGCTACACTGGACTGTACCTTGACTTTCAAGGAACAACTTACCAAGATCTTTCTGAAAATGTAAACAAGAAAGTAGCTAGTTCAACAAACTAGCTGGTTCTACCTGGAGAATCAAGCCACAGACGTTAAGCAACTCTGGGCTTGCCTTCTGCTATTGTTTAGCAGAGTGTTCCTTCCTAGTGGAACACAGGTCGTCTCACATAGGAAATGCAGTAGTTACCTTAGCCTTCAAATCCCCTTTCTAAAACTCTAAAAAAGGTAACAGTTGAACCTGTTGATCCAGTAATGAATTCAGCTATTAGAGAAGGACTTACCTCACATATTAACTTACTCACACAGTAAGTTAATTAGTTGTTTGCTAGGCTTCTGCAGCATTAACAGTATGGCTTGGTAGCAAAGCTTGTGGTTTACTGTGCCTAGAATCCTTGGTTTTATTCTTCTCTGTGTCCTTGAATCAATTCTCTGCTAGCTTATTTGCAAAATGAGGGGGCAGCTCAGAGTTCCTTACATTGCAGAGCAGAGAGATAGTCGGAAGGACAAGGGACAATGTGTGCAGTATTCATAATTGGTGAAAGTGATATTCAGACTTCTGATCTCTTGTGGCCTAGCTGAGGGAAAACTTTGAAAGGATACAGGGGTATGTATTGCCGTTTTTAAACGGGCATGACTGGGAATGGGTCCATGTGTGTAATGTGAGTGCACACACACTTCTGGTGAGCGGAGGGGATTTAGACGGACCAGAATGCGTGTATGCCTCTACCCATGCACCGCCCACTCCTGTCCCCGCATGGAGCGTCCTGGATTTCCCCCCAATGCTCTATGTGTAGGCATGAGTGGGCAGTGCGTGGGTCATGGAAGCGTGCATCCACCCATCCCACTTTCAGACAGGTGCTTGGGTGAATGGGGGATGGGTGGATCTCTATGGGTGTGTCCTATTTAAAAACGGTCTGTGTGCATGTGTGTCTCTCTCTCTCTCCCCCCTCCCCCCCGGATGTCTGTGAGCTGATTGTTGAGAAGCACTAAGTTAGAAGACATAGGCCAAGGCCATACACGAGACAAGATGTTACCCCACATTAGCCTCCATTCACCCTGGATTCACCTGCTTCTTTGTCTGGTGGCCGCCAGATGCTCACCCTGGGACCTGTCCTCCCGAGGAAGGCCAGTGATGCCGTTTGGGCTAATCTGGGCTACCATGGGGTAACGTGCTGCCCTGTGGCTGCCTCCTGTGTGTTGGGGAGGGGGCATGGGGTGCCCCTGTCGTTTGGTGTGCGTGTTCAGCAGCATGGAGTTGCAGCCAGCCGCCTAGGGTGTCTGAGGAGTGACCGTATCTCTATGGTGGAAGAGCGGGGGAAGTGCAGGTGGACATGGCAGGGAGGAACACCTTTCTGTCTGCTTTGGTCCTGCACAGAGCATGCAGGTGGTGGCTGCAGAGGGACGCATGGAGTGACCATATGCTCTGGGTGGCTCCCCTCTTGTTAACACCCAGGGCTGACTTGATCATCTATGTAAATGTTATCAGTATTTCTCCCAAATTAATAAAAGTAACTTTGGCTGCCTATAAGGTAAAACTTTAAGGTCTATTGCTTTGCCAAGGAAAATGGCTCTTCAGGAGTATTTTAAGCTGAGAATGATACTTTTCTCTTCAGCAGGGTGTAGCTACCATAAGCACAACAGGTGCAGCTGCACCTTGGCTCACAAGCTTCGGGGGCCCATGATGCACATGGAATTTGTGTGCATTTCATGTGGGGGTGGAGTTGGATGCAGGCCAAGGGGGGGCCTGTTCCATCTTCTGCACCAGGGCCTATTCCAATCTTGCTATGTCCCTGCTCCTCAGTATAATTTGCTAATTACATTAGTAGTTAGTACAATTCTATATTAGAAGGCCAAATGGGAATGATAAACACTGGAGAAAACAATATTATTTAGGTAGTGCTCTCAGTGCTTTATAATCTTTTTCAAATTCACTCTACCTTATGAAGTAGGTCATTATTATTCCCATTTTAAGATGGGAAGCTGAGGCTTGCAAGGCCCAAGGCTACCCATTGAGTTTATGGCTAAACTGAGATTTGAATCCTGGTCTTCCAGGTCCAAGTCTAACACTTTATCCACTAGGATACATTGTTAGAATATAGACAGAGTGGCTGCCGTTAAAATCTCAAAATGTTCCAATAAGCTGTTATTTTTACAGCACAATCCTCTGCCATTAAAGACAATGGTTCAGCTTCCATTGACTTTAATAGTGGAGCAGTGGTTCTCAACCTATGGTCAGTCTGTGGAGCTCGTCCAGGGGGTCTGGGGAGAGACTGGATTGAGCCTGGGAACTGTGCCATGGCTGAGAGGCTTCTTCACACAACGGTGCTGCCACCACCCCTCCCTCACGACAGCACAGTACCAGTATTTGAGATGCTGCTGCACAAGGCTGAAGGTTGAGAAGGGATTCTCATCTGAGCTGCAGCTGCTGCACCACTGGAGCTTGTACGTTTCAAAGGCTTCTCCCTTGAGAGACCAGGGGACGGGGGAAGGAGTGCTGCATCAGCTAGGACCACTGCAGTCAGCACAGGATCTGAGGGTGTAGAGATAAGGGGAATTTGGGGTCTGAGTCTAGGGGGATGAGGGGAAGGGAGATCTGGGGGGCAGAGACAAAGGGTCTCCCACCTCAATACAAATTTTTTTAGGGGCCTACAAATAAGAAAATGTTGTGAACCTCTGTAGTGGAGGAGGATAAATGAGCATAAACTAGCAGTTACATTGCTGCTTGTGAGACATTTTGCCATATCAGAAACCAGGATCGATTTCTTGACCATTTCCTAATACCAGTGCAATTTCTCAGTTCTCGCGATACCATGAGATACCATCCCAATTTATCGACTTTCTGCGTACCGTTTACCACATATGGTTCATTTGCCGCTTTCTGTAGCTTACGACTGAGGATACCGTTTTACTTCCAGGTTTGTTGTTTACGCATTTCTGAACCAATCGTGCGAACAACCCACCCCAGGGTCTCTTAGCACCCACTCCAATGAGTCTAATCAGAATTGTTGTTCTATGCTGTTCCTTTGCTTTGACCAATCTGAAACTGGATTGCAGATTAGTAAAGGAATCTACATGCCAGCCAATGAGTGACAAGGAAGTACAAATGGAGTGCAACAGTGTGGTACTGTGTTAGTATTACTTCTCGGGATTTGAAATGGATGGCAAAGCAGTAAATGGCAAAGTGGTAAACAGCAAAGCACTAAGTGGAAAATCAGTAAATCAAAACACGAAATGTCATTTGAGACATTACTGAGTACCAAGAGGTTCTCGATTTGACTGAGATGGTATTGGGAACTGGGATTTTGACAAGATTTCCTGTTTTGTGAAATCTCATTTCAGTCCTAATTTGCACCCTAAGGTGTGGTGCCAGTTATTTCCTGTGAATGTGGTCTTGGATATAAAAACAAATAATGGTTGGTGAATACTGATTTTTAAGTAATGACCACCATAAAGCTATTTTCTGCACTGCTTGGTACTACAAACACAACAATCCATGGTTAATGAAGCACCAGGGCTATATAATACCATGCCATGCAGCAGGGCTCTGAGTGGGGATTGACCATATGGGCAGAAAATGTCTTGGCAAGACTTTCGAGTCTTAAGTAGAATTTCCGTGCTTTCATGGTTTTATGGCTCAAATTCTCATGTTATTTTAGCATATTTTTTCTGTGTTTTAATTTATTTATCATCTACAGTGGTAGAGCTGGAGACTTATGAGCTAGATTATATTAAAATTTCAGAGTAATAATGGGGGAAAGCAATTATCTTTCTGCATAAAAAATCATTTTAATTAGACAGAGTCAGTAGAGCAGGAATGGGCAGACGCTACTAATGAATCATATTGAGTTTTAATCAGTGACCTGGGGAGAATGAAGGAAGAGACAGAGGAAAAGAAAAGGACTTTATCCCAGCTGTGTGTAAAGTTTCAAATGGAAACTTTCGGTGAGTTCTCATTATGAAAACATATTTTGTACAAAACTACTAAAATCCTGTAGTAACAAGATAAAGAGATTGTTACTCACTTTTCAAGCGGTTTCATGATAAACAGCAGCCATTATGCATAACGACACACACAAACTTAGAGAATCCATTTGACACCAGTGCATTAAACCTAGTTCTGATGAAAGTGTTGGCAGTGAATTGTGTGATTGCCATTCTTCCACTTCTATCTGCTGGGATGAAGACAAGTTGTTATAGGACAGGATTAATATTGTGTGTCTATGTTCCATGTGTGTCTGGAGGTATCCCTATGTTATCCCTTGGAAAGGAAAGAACTGACCTAGGAATCAAGAGTTAAACCAAATACTTTAACTGGCCTGAATAACCCCAATACAATTATCAGAATGAATCAGGAGCCCTTTCAGTGGGTTACCCAACAGATCCCGATGGTAGTACTCTAGGGGTAAAAACCGACATAATGCTAACTCCACTGTAACGTTTCTTATGCGTCTTGCAAGGCTGTATTGGTGCCCTATGCAGCCCTGCAACATGCGTAAGAAATGTTAAAGTGGTGTTAAAATGGGGCTAGTGTTAGGTCTATTTTCACCCTTTGACAAACTCCCATGCATGAATTACAGAAGGGCCATATTGTGCACAACTCACAGTGCAAACTGTCTCTGTCTCTTGTCCCAGGAGGGATATCTCCAGTCCTTTACAGCAGGGAGGTTACTTCTAGTCTCTCTGTGCACAGTCCTATCAAGTGTACCTCCAACCATCAGTGAGGTCCAGGTGTTCGTCTTTTGCAGGAGATGTAAGACCTTTTTGTTTGGGCAGGCAGGAATAGGGTTTGGTGGAATTGGGTAGAGGAGTTTGCAGAGGAGGATTGGTGGGTGGCAGGTGAGGATAAGGGGTGAGGTGGGTGGGATGATGGGGTTTCTGTGGGGAATATGGGCTAGCAAGGGGAAACAGGACCGAAGAAGGGGGCATACCACACAAGGACACAAACCCCACTCACAGATGCACACTATTAGGGTTAAAGGAGCCCTCAGTATGGTGTGTCGCTGTGTGGCCAATTGTATGCTACAAGGCACCTGACCCAGCCACCATTCATCAGTGGACCTACCGGAGATGTCACACCTGGGATTATAGTGATCCCCCCCACACACAAGGCCCAGGAGGGGAAATAAGTGAGGAGAGGGTAGGGATCCCAGGCCTTGGGAACCCCAGAGGGGAGCGGGGAGGGATTAGGGCAACCACATACAGGAAGGCAAGGAAGGTCAACAATAAGGAAGACAGGAGCACGCGCCACTCGCACACAATCACTCACCGCACACAGCACTCTTCACACGGGGAAAGGGAAAGGGAAGGGAGCGTAGTAAACCACAGTTCAAATAACAACGCATGGGCCAGATCACAGGAACCCAGAAGCTCTGATCACCAGCAAAGGAGAAAGCCTAATGGCCCTCCTTTTATATGCCTTGCTCCAGACCCAGCCCTCGCTTCAGTTGCAGGTGCTCAGAGCACTGCAGCTGCCTCTCAACCTGCACTCGCTGGCCCAGCAGACTGCAAGCAGGGGAAGCCTCTACAGACACAGGTACTAGGGGGGTGGGGAGTGTGACCTCCTGGGCACCCTGAGCCACCCCCTGCCCCCTCCTCCATGGTCCCTGCAAGTAGCGACTCCTGCAGACACCACCCTCTCCATACCCTGACAGTTTCAAGGAATTTTAACGTATTTTATTAATGTATTTTATTGTATTTTAATGTATCATTTTTAAAGATGTAAACCACTCGGAGTCTCTGGAGAAGGGCGGGGTAAAAATGTTAAATAAATAAATAATAATAAAAAATAATAATAGTTGACTGGGACATTGGAGCCAACACAACACATCAAGCCCATTCTGCAGCCCAGCTCCCATTTCTCCATGCAGGTTCTGCTCTTTCTCCTTTGCCCTCTTTCCCCATGCAGGGGCATGATCTGTTCAATTCACATCCTTCCTACCAATCTGTTGTAAGTGAGGATGGGTCAAAGAGTGAAGTATTCTGGATGGGAGCTCACAGTTACAGTTGCACAAACCATCTCTGGAATGCTGAAATGCCAGTGGGGGCAGAATAGGCAGAGGTTATGGGGCCTTTAAGAGAGAGAGTTAGCACCAGTCTGGAAGAAGGTGCTAGCAGAGCTGCAGGCACTATACAGAGTGCAGGGCTGGCCTTAGCCTAAGTGGGGCCCAGGGAGGGGAAGAAATGCGGGGCCCCATATCTTTCACTGGTGAGCCTAAGGGCACTCTCCAGCTCAGAGGGTGCTCCCCGGCCTGGGGGCAGTGAGCTGCCTGTGCTCAGGGATGGGCGGAGGGGCACTCCTCTCCACCCATCCCCAAGCCTGAGCGGCCATTTGGATTCTGAATCAGATCACTTACCTTATCCGCGGTCACTGCTGCCACCTCTGGTCTGGGCCCTGCGCTGGGCTCAGAGCTTCAGGCGGGACGGGCACTGTGGCAGCAAAGTAAATCTGCCACCGCGCTGCCCGTCGCCACTAGAAGTTCCGCTGCCCCCCCTCCGCTGTCTGTCACAGACAGTCTCGGTCAGGGAAAATGAGGGAGAGAGAGGCAAAGGCCCCGCCTCTCCCTCATTTCCCCTGGTCGAAACAGCCAGGCAGCGGAGGGGGCCAGCGGCATGAGGGAGAGGTGGGGCCTCTGCCTGCTTCTCCCTCACTTCGGATGGAAGTGAGGGAAGAAACAGTGGCCCTGCCTATCCCTCACTCTGTGGGTGCCCCCCCCACCTGTCAGTCTCTCGGCCAGGGGAAATGAGGGAGAGGCAGGGCCTCTGCCTCTCTCTCCCTGATTTCCCTTGGCCGAGGCCCGAGAGTGTGACAGGCAGCGGGGAGGGGGTGCATGGAGTGTGGCAGAGACGGGGCCTCTGCTTCTTCCTCACTCCTGATGCCCCCCCGACCTGAATTTTTTTAAAAAATCAAACCCAAACCCAAGTGCAGGGCCCTGGGCGGCCGTCCCTAGCCGCCCCACGGTAAGGCCGGCCCTGACCAAGTGTGGGGCACCACTAAGGGGCTGCAGCTGTGCTGTGTGTGGCAGAGGCCAGTCCAGGGAGTAAAAAGCCTGATAAGAGCTCAGTGCAAGAAAAGCTGTGGGGGAGGCTGAACTATTAGGGTGGCTTTACCTCCAGTATAAGCCTCACCCAGAGGGCGTTGCCTGGGTGAAGAGGAGATTTGGTGGGTTGCAGGAAGACTGGGCTGGACTTGCAGAGACAAGAACTGTGAATAGCAGCCAGAAGGTCATACCTGTCTAACGACTGGGTGAAAACATACATGCACCTTAACTCCATTTTAACACTGCTTTAACATTTCTTATGTATATTGCAGGGCTGCACAGGGTGCCAGTACAGCCCTACAACATGCATAAGAAATGCTAACGTAGTGTTAAAGTGGAGTTACATGTATTTTTTTTCACCCATCATGTGTAAAGGCTCAGAAGGTGTTGCCTGAGCCAAGGGTATACCAAAACCTGCATTGCAGAGGGAGCATGCCTTGCCCGGAGAACCAGAGAGACTGTATATGTGCAGAGAATAAAAGAACTGTGAGCTAATCCCTTGAAGAATGTGCTCTTTGGGGCCCGAATCCTGCCAAGATGCACCCCTGGCAAACCAGTCCCTGCCACAGCCAGAAACACTAATTGTTGGACACCTCTCTCAGCACATCTATCACAGCTATCCAGCACAAATCACAGGTGAATGCCAGTGCTCAGATTCCCCTCTACCCTTTCCAGTATCATAAGGGACATGTAGCTCCTTTAAAGTTGTAGATCTAATGCAAATAATTTAGGAACGGCACAGGAATTGAGAAGAGATAGCTGGTGGTAGGACTCATTATCTGGCAATGTAGAGATATACTGGTCACTCGGAAGGAACCATGGAAGGTTAGATTGAGAGGCCAAAGTGAAAGTGTTGCTTTTGTCAGAGGCTGAAACAATGAAGTTTTGAAACAAAGGGCAGAACTGTGCAGCTAGAAAGCTAAACAGCATGTTACTACTAATGAAATCCTGAAGGAATTAACTGAATGTAGTGGGAAATTAAACTACCTACACACTGAAGCTGTGTAACAAATATACACAAATTAAGCAATAAGACCACAAACACAGAAAGTGAGTAAATTGGTTGTTAGCATTAGACTAAGGAAGCAGCAATTCTTTTGAGCGGGTACAGAAAAATTTCTTTTCAGGTTTGTAAAAACAAATTCTTAAAAAGCAAGGTATTACAATAGGTTTTGCCACTTACTATGGATTGTATTGTTGATACTTAAGTTTCTGACTAAAAAAGCATAGTCCCTGACTCCCTGTGCTACAAGTGCAGGTGATGCAATTGTTAGCCCCAAAAGTCTGGCTTTAAGAGTTATGCTTACCCAGTCAGAGATGGATAAAATAATACCAAGCCAGCCACACTTGTAAAAAAACAAACAAAAAAGCCTAAGTAGCAGAAAATGAATTTTAGACGGTATCATGTATTCCCAATAAACTGTTCTTGAACAAATCAACAGCCCAAGGATTGTTCACAGACATAATTAGGAAAACAATTTAAAATAAATGAATGAATGAGACAAATCAAAAACTTGCGGGGGCATGTGATGCCTGCCAAGGAAACATTCTTGAGAGAAATAAAAATATTGGCGGAACGTGTACAGTGAAGTGAGAACACTTTTATGAGCATTTCCCATATGATTGCTAGTTCTGTAGACAGATCGAAGCAGAGTTGGGTGAATTATTAGAAATGAATAATTTGATAGATGAATTTTTTGCCTTGTCAGTTATCTGTGATCCGATCATGATGTTCCTTATTAAATTAATAATTTCTGCCTGCAGTTGTTGACCTGCAGCCTGTTCATGAACACTCATTTCTCAGTATCGGCTATTCAGAATTCAAGCCCTTTTACCTGCACACATGCAGTACAGGTTGCATGGTCTTGTTCATGGACTTAGATGAGTTCAAAAGCACTGGGATTATTGTATAAATAAAATACACATGATTACAAATTTGGCATTTGCTTTTCATGACTGTTCTGCAGTATTGGTTGGCATGGTTTAACCTTGTCAGTAAGTCTGTCTGCTAGGAGGTTAGTCACAGAACATGAATACAGAAGGAGGGAAAAAATCATTAACTATTTTGATCTAATGTTTTGGGGAAATTTGGCCACTCAGGCTACAGTCCTCCACCTTTAAAATCAATGGCAGAACTCCCATTGATTTTAATGTTGGAGGATTGTCCAATCCTGTGGTTGCACAATCAGGATTAAATAAAAGGGGTGTTCTCGGGAAGTTGTAGGGTAGGGGAATGATTCACACAAAACAATCCCACAGTCCAGATAAGTGAACGAAAGGAAATGGCGAGGGTGCTGACGAGATGATAAGTATCCTGAGCTCTGGATACATTTATTATTTTTATTTATTTATTTTAGATTTCTATCGCACCTTTTCCCTGGGAGACTTAAGGAAACTAACAATACATTAAAAACAATATTGCAATACAAAAACTTGAACACTTCACAAAAAAGAACCCATCCCTCCACTCACTCCCACGCCTCTAACAGATGGAAATTCCCCATCCCCAATGTCTCTCATCTGGGGGAGTCCCCAAGCCCTCCATTCCCCAAAAGAACCGTGAGGAGCATTTCCAATAGTGGCCTCCAGCTCTCTCTTCCTTCTCAGAGGGTGTCTATAAATGTAATGCTCATCAGGTGCCCTCAGCATGTTTGAGCGTGGCATGTAAGCATCATAACGATTTGAAAATCGTTTTCTCTACGTATTGGTCTCCTGGTAAACCCAGGATGTGAACACAATTGCATTGCTTTGTCAACTCACGTGTTCCCCGCAAACGCAAACACATCAGGAGCGTTATGTTTAAAGATACCGAGTGGTCTGAATCAACTTCCAGTTTTCGGCTCATCAGAGTACTGTGTTTTCTAGAGGGGACTCGGGTCTGCCCAACTCTACCCTCATTGTTTGAAGCACAAGCATTATTTTCCTCAACTTAAATAAAGGTGCCAGGTGAAAGGGAGTTGTAAGCTCAGTTTTTCATTTGTTTACTATAAAAGTACTCCTGAAATTAAGTCCCTCAGCAATGCTATTTGCATTTCCCTTCCAGCAACAACCTCACAAGTGACATTAGCACCTGCTCTGCAAGACAAAGCAGAGGAGTAAGTGCTTTCATAGCTGCTTAGAAATCCCATCCATCGGAGGCTGCGCCTGTGTTCTGAGGAAAGGTAGGGAGGGGAACACCTGTTGCCTCCATAATTGGGTGCATGTCTAAACATGGGGCACAAGTCCACAACCAGTGTCATGTCAATATCCCAACACAGGTTGGGACACTCTTTTATGTATTTATTTATTTATTTATTTATACAAACATTTGTATCCCACATCCTCCTGCACACTGGTAGCACAACATAAAAACAACAATTAAACAATCTAAAATAACAATACATAAAATATACATCATAATTTTTTCCCCCAGCAGCAGCTAAGGCAAAATAAAACAGACTGTGAGGGATCAAGAAAACCGACTCGGTCCAGATGTCCCTGTAACTGCCGGGCCACCACCTGTTCAATAACCTTCCCTAAAAAAGAAGGTTAGAGACTGGCCGATAGCTGTCCAGGGAGTTAATGTTCAAAGATGGCTTCTTGAACAGAGGCCGCACCACCGCCTCTTTCAGTCAGCTTGGCACCCTGCCTTCCCTAAGGGAAGCATTGACTACCCCCACCAGCAACGGCCCTAATGTCTCCCAGCTGGTCTTCACCAGTCAGGACGGGCACGGGTCTAATTCACAACAGGTGGCCCGAACGGTCCCAAGGACCTCCGCCGCATCAGCGGGCGACACCCTCTGAAACTGATCGCACAACAACAGACATGGCGGGGTTTCCTGTACCTCTGATTCACCCACTGTCATAAGTGCAGCATCGAGGTCGTGGTGAATCTGGGCGATTTTATCTGCAAAAAAGTCAGCAAACATGTCACAGCAGGCACTGGAGAATTCCAGTTTGAGACGGAGAGAGGCCGCACTGACGAGCCTCTGCACCACCCAGAAAAGCTCCGCTGGACGTGACTTTGCAGACACAATGAAGGCAGCAAGGAACTCTTCTTTGCTGCCCGTACTGCAACAGCGTACTTCGGTCCGCCGGGGGTGCCTTCTTGGAGGTCCCCCGTGTTAAGCGGGGGACCACAATGGAGAGGGCATTTTCGGTGGCTGTGCCGTGCCTTTGGAACTCCCTTCTGGAGGAAGCTCGCCTGGCCCCCAGCCTATTGACATTTTGGCGAAATTGCAAAACCTGGCTGTTCGCTCAGGCCTTTGGGGAGGGGTGGGAGGGTAGGGTGAGGGGTTTTAGCTCCCCCACCTGATGTATTCTTTATAATGTTTTAAGCCCTGTTTTAATAATTTATATTTATATTGTTATGATGATTTTAAAGTGTATTTTATTGCAATGTTTTTATTGTTGGAAGCCGCCCCGGGCTGCTTTTGCAGGAGGGGCGGGGTATAAATCTATAAAATAAATAAATAAATAAGCTCTTAAACTAGCTTTATGCTGCAATCGGTCAGCTTCAGTACGAGTTCAGTGCCACTGTCGCTCCAACTGCCGTCCATCTTGCTTCATCCGGCATATGTTTAAATATGCCCAGAGAGTGCAGCTCCTCGGGTTATGCTGAAATAAGCCACAAATCTTGGTTGGGAGTAGAATAATTAAAATCCTTCTGAGGACTGAATGAATTGCAGTTGGGGGTGAAACCATTACTCAGACCGCCTTTAGATGAGTGGCTGGACTTGCAGGCTTGAAGAACGCACTTCCTGAAAAGCCGCGCGGGGTGTGTTTAGACACACTGGAAGTAGCCAGCTGTCATAGGAATTGCAGCTCACGCGGTCTCTTTGAAGCCATATTTGGAGCTTTCCAGATACGGCTTCAAAGAGACTGCGTGAGCCACGATTTCTATGATGGCCGGCTACTTCCGGTGCATCTAAACGCACCCCGTGCGGTTTTTTAGGAAGTGCGTTCTTCAAGCTGGTACGTCCAGCCACTTATCTAAAAGTGGTCTCCGTCACATTAATTGATTGGTGCATTTATGACAGATTAAAATAGAAACTTGAAATAAATTAGAAACACCCTTTTTAAACTTTTTTTTTTTAAATGAAAATATATAAAGAAAATAAAATTTCAAAAATTAAAAATATAATTGCAGTGCTTGATGGGTTGTTAAGAGGGAGCATGAAGACACAGTTTGAGGGATATAGGTGTTTATTGGTAGTTTTAACCAGTCTCTGTATCAAGTCTGTCTCTCTGGATGTCTTGTAGAAACTAGGGGAGAAATGAGATTTTGCAAAAATGGGAATTCCTGTTGAAATCCCAGTTCCCAATACCATCTTGATTGAATCAAAAACCTCTCAGTACTTAGGAATGTTTATATCAACATTTCATTTCTTGATTTACTGAGAATATACTTACTGGGATCCCATTTACTGCTTTGCTGTTTATCACTTTGTCATCAATTTCATATTCAGTTTTCCTGAGAAGTAATACTGATGCAATCCCTCATTCCTTCTATCGTCTCTGCACTCTGTTTCCCCTGTGCTTCCTTGTCACTCATCGGTTGGTTCTCTTATTCCTTTACTAATTTGCAATCCAGCTGATGGTTTATTTTATTTATTTATATTTTATTTATTTATTTATTTATTGGGTTTTTACCCCGCCCCTCCTAAAACAGCATGGGGCGGCTGGTCAAAGCAAATGAAACCATAGAACACCAATTCTCATTGGAGGCATTAGAATGGTGATTAAGGGGAACTGTGGGGAGAGGTTAAGGGGTGGGCTACTTGCACAGTGATTGGCTCAGAAATATGGTACAATGGACAGACAGAATCCCCAAAGTAAAATGGTATGCTTGGCAATGTGATAGGCGGTAAATGAATGGTATGTGGTGTATGCAATAACTGGTAACCTGGGATGGTATCTCATGGTATTGCAAGAACTGAGAAATCACATTAGTGTTGGGAAATTGATCCTGGTTTCTGAGATGGTGAAATTTCTCACAAGCAGCAGTTTAGTTGCTTGTTTCACCCCTAGTAGAAACCTCCATCCACAGTAAAGGTAACTTATGTACGTCTGCAAGACTAGACTGAGCAGACAAACAAGCAGACTCCTAAGGGCTCTCTTATCCTCACAGTAATTAAAACAAATTTAAAAATAATTCAGCAGCAACCAAAAATATCAGTGAATTGTGTTGTAGAAAGCTGTATCAAGGTTCTGTAGTATTTTACAACGTACTTAATTGGTCAGTTAATCAGTCAAAAAAACCACAATCAACAAAAACTGTAACCAGTCGATGGTTCTACAATGCTAGGGGTGGGGAACTTTTTCACTTTCAGGGGCTGACAGTGCTTAAAAGGGTGTGATTAGGATGCGGGATGATCCAAGGGGGTGGGATGGGAGAGGGTCCAGATCATGGATCTATGCAATAAATTCATTCCCTATCCTTGGGTGCATCCCTTTATCTCAGCTCGCTTTCCATCAGCACAGTCTTTCAGGGCATGAAGGTAGGGGGACTGGATCCAGGGGCCAGATCAGAAACTGGAAAGGAGCTAAATAAAAAAACAAACAGTGTAGATTTGGACCACAGGATGAAGGTTCTCTACCCCTGCTGTACATAAACACATATAGCCCTGCCACTTATTTCCCCCTGTGGCACCATGTCCACTTTCTTCCAGCGGTCTGGCATTTAACTGATTGTAGGCACATGGGCAGCATCTCCTGAACATTTTTCTCCATATTTGTCCTGAGCTTCCCTCCCCAAGCACGGATACACAATTTTATCCACCATTTTAGTGCTGACACTACCCTTAGCATCAGTGCACAAGCCATATTGAGGCAAATGGGATGTGCACCAGTGCAAAGGGCTAGAGCAGCCGGTACTAAATGCTTGGAAGATTGTGCTCCGAATATTCAATCAGCACCAGCCCTTTTGATCTCTTTAGCTCTCTCATTAGCAGCACTTTGCAGACTGCAGGATCGAACCCAAATTGAAAAGTAATCAGCTGTGACATCTAGATGATTGCTTTAAAGGCCCAATCTGGGGAGTTGCAAGCATCTCCAGAAGTGAGTAGTAGCTTTTGGCACCAAAGACCTTGCAGCAGCTCACAGAAATGAAAGGCAATTTAAACATTTTAAACATGAATAACCCTTTGTTCTGTGAATTAAACTTAATTAGTCTCTGTTGTTTATGCAGAGATCAAATCCATATGTCTGTGACTGAGTGTGTAGGGGCAGTTTCGATGCCAAGGACAACATGAAAAGCAAGGAAGGGACTGTGGAGAAGGTATTTACTTTTAAAAACTCCCATAAAAAGAAAGGACTCGGCAAGAAGATAATGGCAATGAAGGAAATGCTTTAAAAAAAAGAAGCAGTCTATCTGCAATACTCAGCAGGCACAAAAGTAGGGAATTATTACAGAAAAATATAAAGCCATGGGATCTAATCTTGCTTTCCTGGCAGACTCCCAATTACTGTACGTGGGATGTGAAGGTGAGCAAAAGTGCAGGATCAGGGCATTAAGTATACCATTACCAAGTCAATTTGACTTGTGAAAGTTACAGAGAATATGATGTCAGTCAGGAAATACCATGTCAAAAGACCTTAGCAAGAGAACCTCCCAGCTAGACAACTTAAAATAATGAAAAATTTTGAAACAAAACAAATGAGCTATAATTTTTTGTCACAGAATAGTTAAATGGCTGGATTGTGACTAGTCCCATAAGGTCACAAGGTGGCTGATCAGGAGCCAACCCCAATATGCCTGTGGACTTAGAGGCCCTGGTCCCCCTGCTCTTTTAGCTTCTTGCAGAAGGAAGAGGCAGGGTCATAGCTCTAAGCTCCCTGTCAGAGTAACTGGCTGGCTAGAGTGAAGGAGTGAAGAAACATGCTTTCTCATCTGCTAAGAAAGATGCCCCTGATGACAGGATGTGTGCTGTTCGGGGGCTTCCAGGATACTTGGTCAGAGTGGATACTCGGTCTGCACTTTGATAATTAAATCTCTGTGCTTCTTACCCCAAGGATACAATCTATCCCTTAAATAAAACCAAGTTACCTTTTGGATTGGCATCAAACATTCCAGTCGTTATGTTTTGGCAGTAATGGGTTTGAACAAGGCTGCATTGTATATGGGTATGGATGTGCTAATGAGACAGTGGACTTTGAGGGGGAAAAAAGAGATTTTGACGTGTCTAAGGGATAAGGAAGAATAAAAAGCATCCTCAAATGTGTTCAGGACAGACCATACCCGAAGGCGTACTGTAGCTTTTCCACAAATGCTGGAAAAGTGGATAAAACTTGGGGACATCTGTGAACAACCAGCTAAATCCGTATTTCCTTTACTGTTCTCTCGCTGACTAGCTCACATTTAAATGTCCAGTTTTTGATGTGCATAAAAACATCAACTTTGTCTTGTGACTATAGCTAAGAGAGTAAGCAGAGGGAACAAATTTATTTTGCTTTATTTAAATCCTCTCTTAAAAGTGCATCAGTTCACACACTGAAGATTTTGTCTACCTGCAAATTAAAGCTGTGGCCATCAAATATAAATCTGTGCTAGCCCATTAAAAAGCAATTTCTCATAACTACATTTCATTACCCCAATCTGCTTTATTTGTTGCTCTTTCGTTTTAGGGTTCACACAACAGTGCAGCCAACTTTAACAAATGGCTGAAATTGGGGTTGGGAAAGCAAACGAAGAGTCTGTTGACTTTTCAAATTGATTAATGTCTGCAGACTTTGACAAAAAGTGAAGGCTTCCCCCTGTACTTTTCAGGCAGGGTTGCTAAATCTGACTCAGTTTTTGTGCCACTGAAGTGTTTTTAATTGAGAGAAAGAATAGTTCTTTGATTCCATGTTCTGTACCTTACAGGTTGCTAGTAGCTACCTTAATTCTTGCCCTCAGCACAAGCATCTATATTCTTTCAAGTACAGCTTATGTTGTGATTCTTTGAATCAATATCCTGAGTTAAGGTGCCTTACCTTTGACTCATTCTTCTCAAGTTCTTCACCAGAAAAAAGCCATGACAAGCTGACTGGCACTCCCAGTTTGTTCTCTCCTTTGCTGAGCTCTCTCACCTCAGTGCTCAGGATTATTCTTCCCAGTTATGCTCCAAGAAAACCACGTAAAAGAAAAAGTACCTCGTATTATGAATTCATTGGCTCTTGAATTCGCTGTGTCTGTTTAATATTCTTCAATGGTCTCTTCAGTTTCAGTTCCATATTAATAAAACCCACCAAAGTCCCAAAGGAAGAAAGGAGTATACAAATTTGAGAATAACTTTCTGGGCTTCCTACTTTCCTTGATGAAGTCACATTTTCTGCTTTCAGATCTCATTCATTGGTATTCTTTTTTCCAGGGCCCTCAAGCACTTTAAAGCTTTGATAAGATTTCTCATTTTGGCGTAATCTCATTTCAGCCCTACTTTTAAATAAAGATAATATAAGAGGAAATGTGACATATCTACCAATCCTCTGTGCATAGAGAAATCCCCTTATATAAATACCTGACAAAGACGGATACCGTGACTATGTACTGAGGCCTTCGGTGTAGAGTGTATATGTTGCTGAATCAGAGAAAATGAACGACTCAAAGAATTCTCCTTCTGATTTACATTTTCTGTGCGGAATGTGGAACCCTATACCAACACTCTGATAAATTGATTGTTGTTAGCAGGACAAAACAGTGAAAAGAACACTTTTCCAGCAAGCATTAAGAGATAGAATTCACTAGAATTTCAAGTGTTAAAGGAATAAAACTTTCTAAAGGAGTCAGTTCAGAGCATCAAATTGAGGCTTACTGAATTATGCAGGGAAACACTCTGAAATGAATAACTGAAGGAGGTCTGCAGCTATTAGCATAATACATTTTCCACCTCCAGAGAGGATACACATTTAACAGGACTTTATTGATCGGCAAAATCGGTGCACTCCTTGGTGCTTTTCACTTACTTGTTCATGCAGGTGACAGACATGCTTATCATCATCAAGTCCTTTTCCCCACCTTAATCTCCCTTGGCACAAAAATAGATTGCCTGTACTTGGCAAAGTGTAAACTATTGACGCTCTTGGGCTCAGATTTGCCAATAGTCTGATTATCATGTATCTCTTTATGTCAGGAGATGAGAAAATACTCAAATGTGGCAAAAGTTTTAACGAGAAGCTAACCCACCCCACGTTCCTAGCATCCCTAAATGAGTTGGCTCATGCTGGACTCGCTGAATTCAAGTTTGCTCTGTTCTATTTGCATTATCAAGGTCTTTGGGAACGTTTCCAGAAAAGGGAATAGGTTGCTTTTAGCAATTCTTTTAATGTGGGATTTTGAAAGAAGATTCAGACCTATTAGAATTTCTAGTTCTAATAAGCTTAGTCTAAAACACTGGAGCTTATTAAACTGCTCAGTTTCTGTGTTGAATAATGTAGAAATGAAATCCGTGCATCACAGATGGGGCATATCATTTAAAATTTTTTTTTCCCCTTTAGGAGCTGAACTTCCTGGAACTGTTGTATCTATATGCATTCCAAATTAAGCACAAGACTCTTTCCTTGGAAATAAACAAGAAAATGATGGCCAAAGGAAAAGTAGTAACTGGGACTCACTAGAATTGCTGGATGTCTATGAATATTTACATGGAACTTGCTACTAGCAATTTTTGTTTACTCTTTTCTTGATCATTAGTCACATGTTCATTGGGAGTTCCTCTTATCAGTTGTCTGCATGTTGCTAATATGTCCTCATGATTCCACCATGGTATGCTAAGATTTATAGGATCTCCTTAGCAAACGTAGCAAACGGTATAAATTAGTCTGCAAGCTCGCTGTGCATTTACATGCAGCGGGTGTATTATGGTAAGTAATCGTGATCTTTTATTGCTCTGGGCATTTCATGGTAATTAATCACGGTGAGGCAAGAGCCTTATTGACAGCAGTCGGCTACTCTGCTACTGACAAGCCACTTAAAAGTGGTCAGTTAGCAATCTGTCGTCTTCATAGCTAGCATATGAAGGAATCTATTGATTTGAATAGACATGGGCAGTAGAGAGCAGTAGTGTGACACACAGCAAAGAGAGAGTATGCTGCAGAATTCAGAGGTTCAAAGAACCACAACAGCCTTACCAAGAGTTAAGAGCGATTTTGATGTCTAGCGAGTGTCTGAACTCAAACAAGTTGGAGTGCTAATTCTTTGAATTGTTTTAAAGAATTGGAAAGTTTTGTGAGGCAAGAGACTGGAGTGGCTGAATTTCAGTAGTACAGTCATTCACTATTCCATTCCTACCTTATGACTGTAGAACTCTTCAGATAATAAGAGAAAGATTAAAGGAGAGAAGAAGGATACATTGTATTAGTGAATTGGCAAGTGTATCTTGACACATTCTGAATTAAACCTTGTAAACTATGTGCGTGCCATCCAGAAACCTTTGTAAATTGAAGATATTAAGCACATTTGTGATGAATTTATCTCTGCCCATTTGACATCTCAGGAAAGATAAAAGCTGATTCAGACTGATGCTTAATTTGCAAACAGTTTGCTCTCCAGAAATAAATGTGAGAGAACCTGAAATTAGGTGAAGTGATTTTATGAGAAAAATGTGACCACTCCTAAAAACCCACTGAGCCTATACCATGACAAGCCCTCTAGATTGTTTTTTCTTGTCAAAGTGATTTTATGACCTGATCCCAAATTGGCGATAGCTGTGGGAGCTGCATTTTCTCTGCACATGATCTTTTCCATTCAAGAGAAGGATGAAGAGGTCAAGCCTGAGACATCCCAAAAAAGAGGTGGAGTAAGACACTTGGGAAAGGAACAGTAAAACCCCTGGCCTGCTATCCTTATGGGAACAGGATTGAGTGCAGCAACACACAGGATGAGATCCTCCACCATTAAAGTCAATGAGAGTTTTTCCATTGACTTCAATGGGTAGAGGATTACACCCACAACATAGAACGAATAATGCAGGCAACAATGTTCCTATTCTGCCTTGACTCTGAATTCTCTTGTACTTGCGCCTCCCATTGCTGTTAGAAAAAAAGCTTTTTCTATTATTTTAAGGTTGCCATAGTAATTGGAGGTAGCCCCAGGCCACATGGACAAAATCTCAAAGAAACTCAGCACGCATTTAGACATGAAATAAGAGTCAGCTTGTCAAAGGTGCTGCTGGGCACTCAGTAGATAGCCAAATTTTGGGAAGAGTTCAGTGTGCTGAGTAAATAGGAATTGAGCTTATTTGAAAATCTGCCCCCTGTTGGGGGTGGTGGTGGGGTGTTGTGTCCATTTTGAAAGTCTTACCCATAGCATTATACAGAGAAGGAAGGATCCTTGAAATAGGTCTACCATCTGACTGGCAGCCAATTCAGAACTTGGAAGAACTGGCACAAGGTTTTTATGTGATGTATCTGGTAGCCAGTTCTGTTGAGATAAATCTGGGGTCCCAGTACACTCTGGTAGCTACCTGTGCCCCCTACGTTCCCCTCTTCCTGCCATTGCTATCGTCTAGTGTCTGGCCAATCCAATTTGTGGAAGGCTGGGTACCTTATTCAGGAGATGCTAATTCTCAGGGGTTTTTTTGTTTTTTTTTGTCAGGGAGGCCTTGAATTTGAGAACCCAGTACAATTGTACTCTCGTATTTGGCTAGCTGGTAGCTACACGATCTGCTATAGTTTTCAGGTAGTTTTCAAGAGTAGAGTACAGCAGAGTGTGTTGTAATACTCTTGAGAGTGCTGAATCTTCACATTTGATGTAATAAGTGAATGACTAGATCTGTATCCAAGGGGCAAGGGCATATAGTATACTAGGATGCCCTCCCTAAGGCAGCCATTAATGACTTCTGACTTTCTTAATTATAAATCTCTTCAAGGGCTGTCGTTGGTTTATTTTTATTTATTTATTTATTTATTTATTTATTTTATTTAACAAAAAATTGTACCCCGCCCCTCCTGCCACAAGAAGCCTGGGGCAGCTAACAACAATATAAATATACAATATTACACAACAAATTAAAACATCATAAAATAATAATACCAACAATAATAATAAAAGAACCGAAACCCACCCCAGCCCTCACCCCTCTCCCTCGCCAAATGCCTGATGGAACAGCCAGGTCTTGCAGTTCCTACGAAAGGTTGGGAGGTCTGGGGCCAGATGGGCCCCCACCAGGAGGGAATTCCAAATGCGTGGTGCGGCCACCGAGAATGCCCTATTCTGTGTGGCCCCCCGGGAAACTCGGGGGACCTCCAGCACAGCGCCCCGAGATGACCGCAGGGGCTGGTCCAGAACCTGGGGAGTGAGGTGGTCTCACAGATAGGCAGGACCCAGGCCGTGTAAGGCTTTATAGGTCAAAACCAACACTTTGAATCAAGCCCGGAACACTATTGGCAGCCAGTGCAGAGATTAGAGCACTGGTGTGATGTGCTCTCGGTGGCCCAGTCCCACCAACAGCCGGGCCGCCACATTCTGCACTAGCTGCAGCTTCTGAGCCATCACCATAGGTAGCCCCACGTAGAGTGCGTTACAGTAGTCTAACCGAGAGGTAATAAAAGCATGGATGATTGTGGCCAGGTCAGGAATCGAGACCAGTGGCCGAAGCCACCGCACCAGATGTAACTGGTGAAAGGCACTCCTCGCCACAGCTTTCACCTGGTCATCCAGGTGGAGCTGTGTATCGAGGAGCACCCCTAGGCTCTGTACCTGGGAAGTTAGCAGAGGACAGATCCCATCAACCGAGGGAGCTGTTACCTCCACCGACTTACCCACTAACATCACCTCCGTCTTGTCAGGATTCAGTTGCAGTTGGTTAACCCTCCTCCAGTCCCTCACAGCTGCCAAACACCAGGTAAGCACCGAGACAGCCGGGCCTGGGTCGGTCGAAAATGAGAGATACAGTTGTGTGCCATCTGCATACTGATGACACCTCACCACGAACCCTCTGATCACCTCACCGAGCTGCTGCATATACACATTGAACAGGAGAGTAGACAAAACAGAACCCTGCGGAGCCCCACACGAGAGGTCTCGGTAAGATGAAAAACAGTCACCGAGCACCACCTGCTGAGTTCTCCCGGTCAGGAATGAGCAGAACGATTCAAGAACGATCCCACCCACCCCTGCACTGTCCCGCAGGTGTGCCACCAACATCTCATGGTCAATGGTATCAAATGCTGCTGAAAGATCTAACAGGACCAATAGGGTCGAATGACCCCGATCCTTCCCACAGCGGAGATCATCCTCCAAAGCTACAAGTGCTGTCTCAGTGCCATGACCCGGATGAAAGCCCGCTGAGCAGGAACAAGATAACTGACACGGTCAAGATGCCCCAGGAGCTGTTGAGCCACTATTCATTCAATAACTTTCCCTAACTAGGGAAGGTTAGAGACAGGCCAATAGCTGGCAGGAGAATCAACGTCAGGCAATGATTTCTTGAGCAGAGGCCGTACCACCTCCTCCTTGAGGAAGCCCAGCACTCTGCCCTCCTGAAGGGAGGCGTTGACCACCCCAGTTAGCAATGGTTCCATTGTCTCTCGGCAGCTCTTAACCAGTCAGGATGGGCACGGATCTAATTCGCAAGATGTGGCTTGAACAGCCCCAAGCACACCCACCATGTCAGCGGGTGTCACTGACTGAAATTGATCCCACAAAATTGGACAAGCTGGGGCTTCTACAGCCTCTACCTCCTCTACTGTATTAAGTGCGGCTTCGAGGTCATGGTGAATGCACACAATTTTATCCACAAAATAATCCACAAAAATGTCACAAAGGGCAGATGATGACTCAACTCCAGGGTTGAGGGAGGCCAGACTGACCAGCTCCCGCACAACTGGACGGGATTTAGCAGATGCTATGAGGGTAGCAAAGAACTCCCCCTTTGCTGCCGCATAGTCATGGCATAGGTTCGTAAACTAGTTCTATGCCGCAATCTGTCGGCTTCAGTACGAGAACGACGCCACCATCGTTCCAACCATCACCTAATGTGCTTCAGCATCCTCAGCTCCTCAGAAAACCAGGGAGGTCTGTGGAGCTGCCACCTGGGCAATGGACGTCTGGGAGCCATCTGATTGATGGCCTCCATCAGCAAGATGTTCCAGAGCCCAACGAGGTCATTGATGAGACAGTCATCAAGGTCAGAGGGTATCTCCCCCAGAGCACCTAGAAACCGAACTGCATCCAGCAGCCTCCAAGATCAGACCATCCTAATAGGTTCCACACCCTTCCGGGGGCAGACGTGCTAGAAGGGACGTCTGCAGAAGGTAATGATCTGTCCATGACAAGGGCACAGCTGATATCTCCCCCATTAACGGAACACCTGCCTCAAGGCCAGTGCAAAACATGAGGTCCAAGTTTATCAACGAAGGTCTGTAGGACATATTGTTAAATCATTCTACTGACAGATGACCAAGAATGCATCTCCTTTATGTTATATTTGTACCAAATGTACAGTTTTATGTTAATATGTTTATAAAATCTGGCAATTCCATACCAAAAATCTCTATAAGCCCCTCTTACTTAGGAGATCAAGTCACCTGAAGTTAAGCTATTTACCCTGAAGATAAAGTCATTAGTGGCCAAAGGCAATATTAGCTTCAGAATCCCATTACAAAAGAGACATTTAATTTCATGAATCAAACAGGTCCAGAAGATGGTTCAGAGCGTCAGTGTGTTTCTCTGTGTCATTTTCAGCTCCTCATGTGTAAAAAAAAATTTTGTAAGTGGAGGGCAGAATGCAGTAGTTTTTAACCTGTGGTCTGAGCACATTCAGGGGGTCTAGGGAGAGTCTGGACTTAGTCAGGAGACAGCACTGTGACAGGGAGGCTTCTCCGTGCAGCCACACTTCCTTCCCCGCTCCACCCCCTGCTGACACAGCCCACTACTAGTATTGCTGCCCCCTCCCCGGAAGTCATGATCTCATGACTTCCAGGTGGGAACAATGGCAGCCCTCAGCAGTGCGGAGGTGAGTGCAAGGCTAAGGGTTGAGTAGGGATCCTCATCTGAGCTGTAGCTGCTACGCTATTGGAGCTTGTAAGTTTCAAAGGTCTTTCAACTGGGGTGGGGGTGGGGGGAAGACCCAACCCAGCTGGCACTGCTACAGAGCACATCTCCACAGCAGGGGATCTGGGGGTATAGAGACAAGGGGGATCTGGGGGCTAGATCTGTGTCTAGGGAAAATGAGAGGAAGGAGGATCTGGGGGGTGGATAAAAAGGGGATCCCCACCTCCATACAAAATGTTTAGGGGGTCTGCAGATGAAAGGTTGTGAATCCATGGTGTAATGTATTGAAGCAAACTGTTAATCTGCTTATTTGAATCTATAGCTATAGTTCCATAGGCAGTTGCCTACGTTGAATCTGCTGTTGTGTTTTGGTTACTTACGTTCTTCCTGGAAAGCTGATGCAACATGATTACACTTGTAACGGAGTCTCATGTGCATGCCACCTATAACCAGCAATACATTACATGTGGAAAGAAAGCTTATATGATCATCCAATATATAGGTGTTCCCCCTTACCAAGGCTGCTTTTAGACAAGCGGGTCACGATTGTGCAACTTTTGCAGGCCAGGATTACATGAGATGTTTCGCACATTAAAGCTGGTTATGCGTTCTTTTAAAACTGCGAACTAAATACCCCAACGTACAACCAGTTTTAACGCGCAAAACGTTAAACAGGAAATTCAGATTAAGAACTAAACAAGGGCAAACAATTGGGGGGGGGGCGGGGTTGGAGAGAGGGGGGTGGGTGGGAAGCATTTGTCTCCATTGTTCAAACTCCTCAACCTCTCTTGCTCCTAGTGCTACATCTTTCATGTAAACAGATTCTAAAGAAACTAGAGAGAGATAAATTTACCATCTAATTTTACAAATGAAATGGGTGGACAATTGCTTTAATTAGGAATGAGTTTTTCAGAGCCTTGCTATGACAAACTGAGACATCTGATTTATAACAAATTGATAGCACAGTGTTTGAAAGTGCTAGTACTACAAGAGAAGGCTATTTTGTTTCAAGAATGGCACAGACTTTTATTGAAGATTTACTAGATGGCTTTATATCATCCTTCAGGACTGGAGAAGAATTTGACATAATTCCTTACTTAATATAATAATTTAAATATTCCCAAAAACAAACAAACAAAAAAGAACCCCACCTACAAATAATTAATTTGACATCAGATATGAGAATTGTTTAAAATC
The DNA here is from genome assembly GCA_003113815.1 of Sphenodon punctatus. NCBI lineage: Eukaryota > Metazoa > Chordata > Lepidosauria > Sphenodontia > Sphenodontidae > Sphenodon > Sphenodon punctatus. Next base: position 353,317 of record QEPC01004227.1, on the reverse strand, counting down.
CCAGTTTTAGAGATCAATTTAGGGAACAACTGGAAAAGTACAGCTTAATCAGGCACAGTCTTGGAATAGCATAAAGTGTGTGTGTGTGTGGGGGGGGGGGGTGATCCTCTGGCTGATTGATGCCAGCATGAGACCCACTGAGGTCAATGGGTTTTGCATCTTTGAACACATGCCCAAGTCTATCATCAGCACTAAATAATAGCAGGTTGATCGCATTGTCTATCTTAGTAATTACTAATTAGTTTTTTTTTTTTCAAATTGGGAAAAGGGGAGGTGAATATTACTTTCTATTTTGTCCTTGGATTTTCAGAAGATATTTGCCTTTAGTGCGGTGAGTAATTTGAATACTACTTTGCATAGAGATGGAGTAAAACTACACTTGTTTCTCCCTGGGGAAATGGGTTGCTTTTAGTTTCATTTGATAGATGCAGCTAAAATCTACGTCATGGCCAAATTCTGCCACCTTTACTTATATACTGTGACATTTAATTTAATAATACCACCGTTTATTCCAATGTGACTACTTGTGAAGTAAGTTACAACTTGTAATAAATAAGGGGGACAGAACTGGGCCAATAGAAATATATGTGCAAATTCCCATCAGAGTCAATGATGTCTATGGGGAGAAATGGTCTTACACACTTCCTGCAGTTGATCCAGTGGAGAAGGTGCAACCCAAGACTCCGATACAGTGAACTAACAATCCAAAGCGAGGAGCGACAGATACAGCCACCACAACTACTTCATCCCCATATGCTTGATGCCCTCAAAGGGCAGCAGCTCCAGTCAGCTTCCAGGAAATTCAAATGCCACTGGGGAACTGACGTTAAAAACACAGGCTATGGTCCCAGAAACAATGTGGCCCACTTTGGCGTGCTGTGGCCCGGGGCCCCACTGCGACAAGTAAACACGTGCTGCCAGATGTTGGCCTGGGATTGCCCTGGGGAGTGTTGGGGGCTAGCCTGAGCTATGACTGTGGCAGGTATCCAAGGTCATGGCCTGGGCTAAGGGCTGACCATACAGGTCAAAGCAGGCCACAGCAGGCTAGTGTGTCTGTTTTGGCATGGCATACTCACCTCAGGGGCTGCCATGGCTTGGAGCAGGGTATGGGTAGGGCCAGCCACCTGTATGTTTTTTGTGCTCCCGGCCCAAGCGGGCAGCAGGATTGCTCTCTGGCCATGGGCATGTCTGTTTGGTGCCCCAAGTCAGGTCATGTTGTCTGCAATTTTCCACCCCAGGGTGGCCTGGAGAGTGGTCCTGTCAGCCGCACATCTGTTTTTACCCACACTTGCACAGGAGGTAGAAGCCACCTTAATTTTGATGAACTAGTGTATCCCTTGGGTGCAGAAGTGAAGTCCCCGAGGGTGTCTGCAGCATCAAGCCATATGTGTCTAAGAGTGTTCCCAGACATAGAATCAGAGTTGGATGGAGCTCAAGGTTCGTCTAGTCCAACCCCGTATTTAGATGCTTGACTAGAGCTGCTATAACCCCGACTAGAGCTGTCCAACCTCTTTTTGAAAACCTCCAGTGACAGAGAGCCTACAGCCTCCCTAGGCAACTTGTTCTATTGCCGAACAGCTCAATAATGCTAGCTGCTCCTTTGGGGAGCATGCTCACTCATTTGAACATACATTCAGCTGTTCTGTCTGCTTGTGCAAGCATGCTTTTTGCCGGGCACTTAACACAGGCTGTGGTCTCCGAAAACATGATTACAGTTAGCACACAGCTGCTTCGTGCACATATCTGCTGATACATGTAGATAAGCCCAATGCCCCCTTCTGGTTTGTGGTCGCCAAGATACCTTTGGGATCACTTGCATCAAGGGACAGTTTCCAGTCAACAGCTGTCAGGAGAGAACTATGGGAACTGTTGTGCAGCCACAAAAACACACAGCAATGCTAGTGATTTCAACACACAATGGATTTCCATGGATTTAGCATTATGTCTGGCAACACCCTTAGCTCCTTGTTCAGGGCAGAGAAATTTGAGTGTGTTTGTATGAACTTTTCAAGGCAGGTACTATCTTTATTTGTGTCTTGTACCACTATAGGGCAAAACACATTGTCAGCATTTAGAAAATGAAAGAGGATCGTAACTACTTGTAAGCACCGAAACACTATTATTTCTGGGCTGTAATTCTGATGATAAAACTGCCAGTGTCTGTCATGCTGTGCAAAACAGTGCATATGCACCAAATGCCCTACAAAGAACTAGATAACTATCTCAGGCAAAGTCCTTTAGGGCCTTGATCTGGCCTGGTTCCACTCTGAAAGCACTTCCCTGCTCATGCATCCTAAGCATGTGCACAAATAAAATAGATGGTCTTAGGCTGGCCTTCACACAGAGGGTGATGCTCATTTTTACTGACTTGCAATGTTGATAACTCTATACATTTGCCCTTTACTCTGTCATAATCATGCTCTGTGTTGTAAAGAAGAACAAAATCTGAAGAAGAGCTTTAAAACTTCCCAGGGAAGTTTTTAGTACATTATGTGCAGAATAAGGCATGTATCTTCCGTTAATAACAAGAGCTCTTAGTGACACCAATTCTCCTAATTGCACCATGCTGAAAATTCTCCCCTTAGTCAAATGCAGTGTATAGCAGCCCAATTCAGGGAAGAAATTCAAATGGAATTCTAAATGATCTTCTTTTGCAAGCTGATGTGTAAATTACCTACTGCACTGAAAGGCAGAGTCTTGGAGACTATGCAGTTTCATGTAATAATCACTTGATGGGGAAAGTGCTTAATTTTTCTGCATGTATATTATAAATTTTCATTTTGGTGCCATTTACAAATGCATCTGTAAAGCTGATGCTGCAGAACTGGAAACAGGCTCCTCACATTTTTTTTTACAGGTGACAATAACCCATCTCTGTGACTGTCTTCAGCTCTTCCATTTCCCTTGCCAAACAACCCGACTATTCTATCCATGATCGAGTCTTACTCCCACAACCCTCACCAACTCACTTAGATTGTAAGCCTGCTAGGGCAGGGACCGTGTCTCTTTTTCTTACAATTGTAAAGTGCCAAGTACATTGATTGTGCTATATAAATGTTTTATCAGTTATATAATAATTGATAAAAACCACCTTGACCTTCCTTTTCACATCCCCTCTCTCTTCCATTTCCTTCCCTCCCTTCTCCACCTCCTGCCTCTCTCAAATTCTTCTCTTCTCTTCTCTTCTCTTCTCTTCTCTTCTCTTGGCAAATGACTTCCAGTATTGCCTGTAGGCCAACAACCAACCCCCTCTCTCCACTCCAGGGAAGCCTGGGGGGGGGGCTGGGGGGTGGCCGGGGGGAGGAGGCAGCCATTGGGGTCATGACGGGCCGGGGGAGAGATGGTCCTAGTTGGGGGGGGTGACTTCAGTGAGACGGGACAGGTGTTTATTACAAGTCCCACTCACTAACCCCCAGGCAGATAGGCAGATGGTTCTCAGTCAAGGGGCCCCAGCTCTGTGTTGATGTTGTTAAATGCAAGATCGGTGGCGAATAAGGCAACAACTGTCCAGGAGGTAATCCTGGACTATGCCGCTGATCTCATATATATCATGGAAACCTGGCTGGACAATGAGTCCATTGTCAAAGACAATGAGCCTATTCTGGCTGACCTGGTCCCGGTTGGTTATTCTGTGCAGCATCAGCCGTGTTCAGAGGGATGGGGGTGGGGCGGTGTAGCCATGATTTACAAGGAGGGTTGGACTGTGAGGAGGTATCTGGTGCAATCCATATCAGGTATTGAGGGTCTTCACCTTGTGTTTGAATTGGGGGGTGACAGTTTGGGAGTGCAGCTTGTATACCATGCACCTACCTGTGCAGCAGCCTCCCTACATGCTTTGGCAGAGGTGATGTCGGGAGTAGTGTTGCAGTCCCCGAAGTCAGTAGTCTTGGGGGACTTCAGCATTCATGCCAAAGCTGACCTTGGGGGAGCGGAGCATGAGTTCATGGCAACCATGGACCTGTCCCAGAGAGTTATCAGACCGACACACCAGGGGGGACATACCATAGACTTTGTGTTCTGCACCGGCCTTTAGGTGGGTGCTGCATTAGTGGAGTTATCAGCTGTACCCTTGTCATGGACGGACCATTACCTCCTGCAGGCCTCACTCCTGGTGCATGTCTACCCCTGGAAATGTGCAGAACCAATTTGGATGGTTCACCCCCGGAGGCTGATGGAACCTGATTGGTTCCGGAAGGCTCTGGGTGAGTTTCCCTCTGACCTTGACGACTGTTCCATTGATGACCTCGTTGTGTTATGGAACACCTTGCTGGTGGAGGCCACTAATCGGACAGCTCCTAGGCGTCCGCTGCCCAGGTGACAGCTCCGCAGGCCTCCTTGGTTCTCTGAGGAACTGCGGGGGCTGAAGCAAGAAGGGCGGTGGTTGGAGTGATGGTGGTGTCATTTGCTGCTGAAACTGACAGAATGTATCATAGAGCCAGTTTATGAGCCTATGCCGTAGCTACGCGGGCAGCAAAAAAGGAGGTTTTTGCTACCTTCGTACCATCCACTAAATCCCGTCCAGCAGAGCTTTTCTGGGTGGTGTGGGGACTGGTCAGTCCGGCCTCTCTCTGCCTTGAAGTGGACTCCTCTATTCCTCGCTGTGACATGTTTGTGGATTATTTTGTGGATAAAATCGCTCGGATTCACCACGATTTTGCTGACGCAATTAATACATGTGGGGAACTGGAGGTTATGGAAGCATTGTCTTCTCCGGTTTTGTGGGATCAATTTCAGTTGGTGACACCTGCCGATGCTGTTGGTGTTCTTGGGGCTGTTAGGGCCACATCTTGTGAATTAGATCCTTGCCCGTCCTGGCTGATTAAATCTTGCCGGGAGACAATGGGGCCATTGCTGGCTGGGGTGGTCAACGCCTCCCTCTGGGAGGGCAGAGTGCCGGACCATCTCAAAGAGGCAGTGGTTTGGCCTCTGCTCAATAAACCATCGCTTGACGTTGACTCCCTTGCCAGCTATCGGCCTGTCTCTAACCTTCCCTTTTTAGGGAAGGTTATTGAACGAGTAGTGGCTCAGCAGCTGCAGGGATATCTTGACCACGTTGGCTATCTGGACCTCGCTCAGTCAGGATTTCGTCCAGGGTATGGCACCGAGACTGCGCTTGTGGCTTTGGTAGATGATCTGCACTGGGAAATGGACCGGGGTCATTCGACCCCGTTAGTTTTATTCAATCTTTTGGCTGCATTTGATACAGTTGATCACAGGATGTTGGTGACATGACTGCGGGGCTGTGCAGGGGTGGGTGGGACTGTTCTTGAATGGTTCCGTTCTTTCCTGACTGGTAGAATGCAGTGAGTGGTTCTTGGGGAGTTTTTTTTTATCATACCGAGACCTCTCTTTTGTCCCCTCTCCTGTTCAACGTATATATGCAGCCACTCGGTGATGTGATCAGGAGGTTTGGTGTGCGGTGTCATCAATATGCTGATGACACCCAGCTGTATCTCTCTTTTTCAACAGACCCAGGCCCTGCAGTCTCGGTGCTTACTCGGTGTTTGACGGCTGTGGGGGACTGGATGAGGACTAACTGACTGAAGCTTAATCCCGACAAGACAGAGGTGATGTTGGTGGGTAAGGCACTGGAGATGGTGGCCCCCATTATTAGCGGGGTCTGCCCTCCATTGGTATCCCAGGTATGGAGTCTGGGGGTGCTCCTCGACATGCAGCTCCACCTGGACGTCCAGGTGGAGACTGTGGTGAGGAGTGCCTTTTGCCAATTACATCTGGTGCGACGGCTTCGGCCATTGGTGGTCAGGTCAGAGCCTGAAACAATCATCCATGCTTTCATCACCTCTAGATTGGACTATTGTAACACACTCTATGTGAGGCTACCCATGGTGACGACTCAGAAACTGCAGCTGGTGCAGAATGCGGTGGCCCATCTTCTGGTAGGACTGGGCTGCCAGGAGCACGTTACACCAGTGCTCCGCTCTCTGCACAGGCTGTCGGTGGTTTTCCAGACCCGATTCAGGGTGTTGGTTTTGGCCTATAAAGCCCTAAATGGCCTAGGTCCTACCTATCTGCGAGACCGCCTCACTCCCTGGGTGTTGGACCAACCCCTGCAGTCATTGGGGAGTGCCCTGCTCGAGGTCCCCAAAGTCTTCCAGGGTTATTTTTCTTTTTGTCCTCATTTTAGTTGTTTTAAATTGTTGTTTAAATGTTTTAAGGTTTTGCGAATTGTAAGCCGCCCTGAGCTGTCTGTTGCACGGGGGGCGGGGTAGCAAAATAAAATAAATAAATAAATATTCTTTCCCCCTCTATCCAGTCCCACATCACCATCTGTGTCTGACATCTGTTTCAATGTCCCACTATCAACTCAAGCTTAATAGGGATGGGCGAACAGAACCGAGTTTGGAAATTTGGTTCAGTTCGAAAATCGAGTTCAGTTTGGAAGTTCGGTTCGGTCGACCGAACTATTCGAGTTCGGTCCGAACTCCGAACTTCCGAACAGAGTTCGGAAATTCAAACCCCATTGAACTAAATGGAATATTATCTTTTAGGGATGGGCGAACAGAGCCGAGTTTGGAAATTTGGTTCAGTTCAGTTTGAAAATCGAGTTCGGTTCGGTCGACCAAATTGGTCGAGTTTGGTCTGAACTCCGAACTTCCGAACCGCGTTCGCCCATCCCTAAAGCTTAATATGTCCAAGACTGAACTCCTCATCTTCCTCCCTAAACTTTATTCTTCATCTTCCCTCTCAATTTGCATTGAGGGTATCACCATCAGACACACAACTTCAACTTTGACTCCCTCCTCTCCTTTGCACCTCAGATCCAGTCTGGCAAGACCTGTCTCTTACCTCTGCATAACATTGCTAAAATCTGATCGATCCTTACTGCTTCCACTGCCCAAACCCTAGTATCTGCTCTAGTAATCTCTTGCCTTGAATACTGCAATGTCCTCTACTGGCTTCCCCAGTCTTACCTTGCCTCTCTCACTTCTGTCCAGTACTCTGTCACCACGGTCATCCATCTTTCCCACCACTTTGATCATGTTCAGCCTCTCCTCTCTTTCCTCCACTGACTCCTTCTCCCCTTTCGCATTAAGCACAAACTCCTTTCCTTTTCCTTCAAGGTTCTTCATAGCCTTGTTTCCCACTATCTTTCTCTTCTAGTTTCCTGCTACATTAACACCCACAAAATTTGCTCTTCCTCTGCTGCCATCATCACCCAACCCAAGTATCCTGCTCTCTTAACTTTCTTTGCCTCTTCTCCCATGCTGCCACCTAGAACTCCCTCCCCAAAGACATTCTTCGTGTTCCCTCCCTCCCAAACTTCAAATCCCTCCTGAAAACCCACCTCTTCTGTCAGGCTTTCCTGAGCTCCTCATCCTCACAGATTTCTTACTGATGCTCTCTCTACTTCCTTTCATTTAATGTTCCCATCCTCCCTGTAAGTCAAGCAGGTGCATCTGTAACTTCTCAACTTTATGAACGTATACATGCTTCTCCCTAAATTCCATGTCTCTCCCCCCAGTCTCTCCTGGATTAACTATAACCAAGCTAAGAATGTGTACCAGCATCTTCTCAACTTTGTGAATGTATTCCTGTCCCCACATTCTCATCTCTCTCTCTGTTTGTAAGCTCCTCAGGGCAGGGACTTGTTTCTAATTAATTATTGTCCAGTGCCTGGTATATTGCTTGCACTATATAAATACTTAATATAACACTGCCCTAAAACTGAGACTCACTGGACCTGAAATGTGGGGTCCCCAGCCAATGAGGGCCAGCAGTGATTCAGGAACAGCTCCCGCAACATTTGTACACTGTATGATCCCACCCCCGCCCATTTATTTAGTTCTATAGATAGATAGATAATTCAGTTGGTGGTGATAAAATAATTCCCACAAAAGGAAAACACGTGGCACCTTTATTCATGGCCGTAACACTATCCTATTTCAGGCAGGCTTAGTCTAGGTGCCCGTAATGTGTTATTCCTATGTCTGAGGTCAAAAGGTTTGAAGGTTGATTCTTACTAGAACAAGTGTAATGATTTTGAAAAAAAATAGTCTTTGTGTTCTGTGTTGGGGTGTTTGGCCACTAGAGGACTCTGAATATGAGAAGGTGCATAGTATGTGCTATGAACATATCTCTCATTGGTGCATCTTATGATGTGTTTATTAATATGGTAGCCTCAGAGATACATTTTTGGATCTCTTACTGCTGCAAGAAGCAGAATACAACATGGCTACTGCATCATTTAATTCCACATGTATAATTTCGATGGACTTAATTGATTTTTTTTTACTAAAAGAATAATGGTAAATAATGATTTGGAAAGCAATGTTTATTACAGCGTTTGACCTGAAATGTATGCATGTGTACACTCCATTATTATAACTGATATCGTTAATACAAAAAATTACATTGATAATATATTCATTATTAATAGATACATAGAATTGAAAATCCAAAATTTTGTTTTTGTATAACATCGTTATTACTGAAAATACAATTAACAATTAGCAGTACAGAATTGTAGATTTTGATATTGATTTTGAACATAAATATTACAGAAAATACCATTAACAATTAATAATTAACAATTAACAATAAAGAAATTGTAGATTCTACCTCAGGCTGTTTCAGAGAACACAATGATTATGCATGACTACTACTACAGAATATTACTAATACTAGCTTCGTAATACAGAAAACACATTGATTATACATCGGTAATATAGTAAACTATTAATCTATTTCAGAATCACTATTGCTTGAATTACAAGGTTCAATTATGTAATCTTCATGGACCGTATCATATATTTCATATGTACTGACAAGGAGCTGCTGTATATTCATAGGTAGTTGCTCTCCATCAAACCATTTTATGGTATAGTGTTCCCCATCTCTTAACCAACCATGTTTGCCAGGGTCCCAATCTTGTGGCAAAGTAATATGTGCAGTCTTCCACATGTGAGCAACAAAGTTTGTTCTTTTCAGCATTTCTGTCAGTACAGAAAGTGATGGAGGCATTATAGAGGGATCCGCTCCTTTGATGTTGCTAAGTGAAAAGGCTTCATCTGTATGTTTTGGAGAATACTTGTCCTCAAAAATAGCATGTGTTGCATCTGTCCAAAGGTTTAATACTACCTTGAGTGACAGCATAAATAGCATGGAACAAACCAGCCTCTTGCTACTTTCGCTGTTTCCTTCTGTTTCTATAAGTAACTTTATTACGAAACCAATATGATAATTGCAAAGCGAAAAATGCACAAAATCCATAAACATCAACATCCATAGCACAATAAACCCGGCACATCAATAAACACCAAAAAGAAGCATGTACGAATAGGAGAAAAAGAACAACAATAAAATAATTGTAATAAAATACAAAATAAAATATAAAATATGAAACAACAAGATAAAAATATACATGGTCATAAATAAACCATCAAGAGGAAAAAATATAATCCTCGTCACCACATCCACCTACGTAGCAGATTTCACCTTAACATTATATACAAGCCCCCCCAAAAAGGACCAAAATCCTTGTCACATCTTTGCTACTATCACCCAGCAAAACACACACACATGCATCATTAGATCTCCCAGGGACACCAGCAATTAGGGGGCTAATAAACTTTTCCGAAGTTCAGAATATAAAGGGTAGACCAGCAAAATATGGTCGAGTGTTTCCACCAGACCCAAATCACATTTACAAAGACGCTCAACCATAGGAACATTTCTGTACCTCCCCTCGCACAGCGCTGAGGGGAAGGAATTGACCCTTGCCAAAAGAAACAATTTTCTACACTGGCTACTGCTAATATCACTCATATAGGCCATAGGCATATCAGAATTCCTTCTATTTCAGTGTTGCCTGTAGAGAATGTTGAAAAATGACAGTACATCAACAGAAGCACATGCTTGACCCTTTACTATTGCTTCTGTTGTCACTGGATTAGGAACTTAGTCACAATTGTTTTTCAACTGTAAGATGAAGAACCTCAATGAAATGCAACATCTTTCATATGAGCACATAGGAGATGTAGTAAATTGGTATGCAGCATCTATTGCATCTATGAACAGATGACAAAAATTCAAGCTTGCATTCACAAAAGATGTTTATAAGGTATTATTTTTAGCAAATGACTTTGAATGTGCATCTCTGCATTTGCTGTAAGAGGACTTTGAGATGCACACTCTGTTTGTCGTCTTTCTGCAGAGTTGACGTATTGCTTACAATGTGAGTGGTGATATCTAACCTCCTTTGCTTTGAAGTCTACATCTCCATACCTCACAATCATGGCTTGATCATTTAGTATTTTTGCAGCCTCCTTAATTTTGTATTTGGCATTATCTCTCTCACATATTCCTAATGGCTCCTTCTCATATTCAGAGTCCTTTAGCGGCCAAATGCCTCAACGCACAATATTAAGATTTTAAAAAAAAAATATTTAAAAAATCAGCACACCTTTTCTAGTAAGAATCAACCTTCAAACCTTTTGATCTCAGACATGGGAATAAAACCCTGTGGATACCTGCTCTAGCTCCCATAGCAATGGCTCCCCAACTTCTCTGGATCTGGTACTGAACTCAGGATACCACAAAATTACTTGCATTTTGAGTAAGTTTCTTTATCTATGTGTATAACTGCTGTATTTAGGCTAGGCTGAAGGTAGCAGGGCTAGAATTGCTATGATTTCCCTGAAAAAGACTGAATAAAATATGGGCTATAATTTGAATTTTATCTTTTTGGGAGAATTCTCTTCAAACCTCCATACCCCTCTGATTCTTGGGGTAACAGCTGAGGATGTTGTAGGGGTGTGCAATTTCATATCATTTAATTATGAAAATGAATGGAGCCCCATTCTCTGATCTTGCACTGGGGGGTGGGTGGGCTAGGGCTTCATAAGGCCCCCACAGAAAACAGAGGATCTCTGAACAACTGAAAGACTACCTGGTTTTTGGTTTGTTAAACCCTGCTGTTTGGGCTGTGACCTGAGCTCTTCTCATTCCTGCTCCAGACCTGTCAAGCCTCCCTTCCTCCGTAACCCACTTAACCTTGCTCCAGCTCTGCCTAGCCTTGCTCCAGCTTTGTTTCATCCCTCCCTGCAGTTGCCTTAAATCTGCTTCCCCTTTCTCCGGCCTGGCTAGCTTTGCTCTGATTGGGTGAAAACAAATGACACAGTAGACTGCGTTAGCCCACAGAAGCCCACATTAGGCTGGTCGTGCGTGCACAGAATGGGCCGAGTGGCCATTTGCACATGTGCAAGTGATTTTTAAAAAATATATATATTTTTAATAAAATGAATAAAAGATTTTAACAAAAATGGTAGAGCCCTTTATGAAAACCACTGAAAATGAACTGGTTTTTGAAAACGAAAACTAAAACGAAAATGAATGATGTGCCTTCTGCACACACCGGCTATGTACCCTGCCTAATGTAGTCTACAAACCAGATGGACTGAAGAATTGTTAATTCCTTGGCTAGCAGAATTGGCACAGACCTAAAATGAAAGGAGATTTCAGCATTTATCAAGCTATCTCTGGGAGAAGCTCTGAGGCAGCCATAAAACTTTGTAATTTTGTTACAATTGAGCAACTTTGTGTTGGAGAGAGTAGCTCATCTCAGTTCTGGGCTGTGCTTTATCACTTGTATCAGTAATGAAAGAGATGAAAAGAAATGAAAGTTTCTGAAAAATAGATCTGTTGATCTGTCTTCCCCCCCAGATTCCCTAATAGATTTATTGATAGAGTCAGCATGCCTGAGAGCTGGAAGCAAATGCCATTGTTGACAATCTTATTGAATCACTCCTCTAATGCCTTTGCCATCATACATCAAGCAAAATCTAAGAGTTAGCACATTGTATGCAACATGTCAATGCTTCAACAAAAAGGCCTATTCCCAGATGTCAGGGACCTGGGTCAGGGCAGGGGTTTCAAGCCAAGAGCAGCAGTGAATCAGGTGTTAGTTACCAATACCACGAGCCAGACCCATGTTTAAAGCCAAAGGCCAGAACGAGAGGAACAGCATCAAATCAGAAGGTAAGAACTGGATGTCAAGAAGGCAAAGCAGATTCAGAAGCTGAGAAGTCAGTGGGTGAAAATAAATGAGACATTGGCTCCCTGGGTCCAATGCTCACTGCACCCACCACCCCTTGGGTCAGCAGGCAGAGTGGTTCACACGAGCAATGGCACCCCCAGTAATCTGGGCGTGGGGGCTGCCATCACAGGTCCCTTCATGGCATGGATTGGCTGTGGAGCTGTCCATATGGGACAGGATGGCCAGACCCCTGTGTAGCAGGATCAGATTCCCAGGAAAACAGCTGATGGGAGGCCTGGAGGCATGCCCTCGGCTGGCTCAGGTGTTTATGCCAAACAGCTGATTGGGAGTGCTCCACTGGCCCCCACATTAGCTGCTTGGCAGCCAAAGTGAGGGTGTTTCTCTGGGCCCGATCCCCTGATGGAACAGATAGGTGGGGCCTGAATATGATGGGAAGGAGATCGTTAGCCTGGATTAGTTTGGGTGGTCAGGCCTTCGCTCAGGATGCATTGCTGAGTGCCTTTGGCCCATACATCCCATGCAGCTGGGTGTCCTGAGGCCATAGTGGGCAAACATCTGGCTGTGATCTACCAGGCGAGTAGGTGACTCCCAGGTTAATGTGGGATACTTCATTTTCACCCAATCTGAGAGACGGGGGTGGGGGGTGACGAAGGAAGGGGAACAGAGGGAGGGAGTGACAAGGAGTGTAACATTCATGAAGATGCGAAGTCCCAGGTGCACATGCTTGGCTTGGTTACATTGAGAATGATGGCTGGCTGGTCTGTGTGGTGAGGATATGAGTGCACAGACCTCAGGTAACAGATTGTACTGCATGGTAGGTAATGGTATCAGCAGGAGTTAGAAGAGGGGAGCGATGAGTCAGGGAGGGCAGAGAGGAAGAGGTGGGTCTTGAGGAGGGATTTGAAGGTACGAAGGGAGGGAGCGAGGTGGAGGTGGGCAGGGATAGAGTTCCAGACATGGGCGGCAGCTAGGGAGAAGGGACGAAGATGGTATGGGGAGCGGGGGGAGGAGTGGGAGGGCAAGAGAGGTGACAGAGGAGGAGTGGAGTTCATGGATTGGAGTACAGAGGGAAATTAGCACAGAGAAGTAGGGGGGAGCAAGGTTGTGAAGAGCTTTATAGGTGAAGACTAGGGGCGCTTTTAGATGAGACAAATGTGCACATGGTTGGTAAAAAAATGCACGTGTTTTCATGCTCGTTTAAACACCTAAACCATTTTAAATGTGCATTTGCCATGATCGTGTAAACGCCCAAACCATTTTGAATGTGGTTTTAAAATAATGCACATTTTTTAAAACCGGTTTTGAGCCTCTTTGATGATCGGGGGGGTGCCAAAACTGGTTTTAAAAAATGCGCATTGCTTAAAAAACACATTCAAAATGGTTTGGGCTTTTACACGATCATGACAAATGCACATTTAAAACGGTTTAGGTGTTTAAACGAGCATGAAAATGCACATTTTTTTACCAACCATGTGCAAATTTGTCTCGTCTAAAAGCGTCCTAGGAGCTTGTGCAGGAAGGGGGAGCCAGTGAAGAGAGGAGAGATGGGGCGGCACATGGTCAAAGCGATGGGTGAGGTGGATGACCCTGGCAGCAGAGTTTTGGACAGAGATTAGGGGAGAAAGGTGAGAGTGGAGGAGGCCAGTGAGAAGGAGATTACAGTAATCGAGGCGAGAGATGGCCAGGGCGTGAACAAGGGTTTTGGCAGAGGAGACAGAGAGAAAAGGGAGAATCTTAGCAACGTTATTCAGGGAGAAGCGACAGGATTTGGCAACAGAGTAGATGTAGGGTTTAAAAGAAAGGGGTGAGTCAAAGATGAAGCCTAAGCTACGGGCTTGGAGGACGGGAAGGATGATGACCCCATCGATGAGGATCGACAGGGAAGAGGGAGAGGAAGGATGAGGGGGAAAGATAAGCAGTTCAGTTTTAGCCATGGTGAGTTTGAGTTGATGTTGAGACATCCAGCTAGAGATGTCAGAGAGACAGCTGGTGAGGCGAGCTTGAATAGATGGGGAGAGACAGATAGTTGAGTGTCATCAACGTAGTGGTGATATTGGATCAACCTCTTGTCCTGTATCCACAGCTGTGTCTGAATTTGAAACCCGTTAGTCTTACACCTGGGAAAGGGTCTACTATACAAAGCTTTCCCTGTGTTCTGTGACTCCCCTGAGGAGTTGAAAAAAGTGTGTATTACTGGAGCATGTCTTCAGTATGAGAGCGGTATGGAAGGGAAATCCTTGCTAGCAAAGTTGCAGTGAAGCAAATAGAAGTAAAGCCATAAAAAAAAAATGGTTGCCAGTAGCATGAGACAAATATTCTAGCAGCATCAGTTATCCCTACTACTTGTATGTACAACTGGTAAACCCCCCAGAACAGATCAGGGAGGTGTCAAACATCAACTAGTGGATGAATAGAGAACAACTTGTCACTTTCAACTCAATGTATCAATTGTAAACTGAAGAAAAATAAAACTGGCTGCGGAAGATTTAGGACAAGTGTGTATTAACTTTTCTCTTTGTTGAAAGATAACAAAGAAGGGAAAGGCATCTCATATCTTATTTACTGTATTCTCTGCAGTTTGCTCGGAATGTTGTGGCACATGTCAAGTACTATGAGTAAATGAACAGGGGCTGCTTGTAGGAGGAAGCCAACTCTTAAAAAATATATTGAGAACATGTGCCAAGGTTTGGAAGTGAGCCCAAGGTGCAATGCAGGCAGTCTTCCGGCATGGGCGTGCTCTGCTAGAAGAGATTTGCATCCTGTTTGGGACTAGGAGGACACAGGTATCTAATTCACATGTTTTAATTAGTTGACTTGTTCTTGTACTCTCAGCAAGGGTAATTAGGAGCACATGGCAATTTTTTCTATACCTTTCAACATTTATAGTCTAGAAAGAGTGGGGTTATCCTAAATCTTCCACATTGTTCCCGAAGTGATTGCTTTCATATATATACCTGCCCTGTATTTTTCAGTCTCTAGCTGACTTTTGACATGCCTGAGGAAGAGGATTTGTGTGGCGTGAAAGTGTGCATGCTCTCACCAATGGATGTTGGTCCAATAAAGTAAATAACTTCAAGCTGCTTTGTCTTCATTATTCAGTGCACCTCCATCTTATTATTCTCCTGTGCAAAAAATCTCAGTCTTTTTGGTCACTTCTCAAATGCAATTCTCCCCAATGCTTCTAATTATTTTTATGCTCCCCATCTTGGATGCCTTTTCCCAGCAATATTTTTTTATTTTTTGAGATGAAGTGATCAGACCCAAACCACAGTGTCCCAGGTGAGGAATGTCATTTTAAAATGGCATTATTTTATTTGCAAGACTGAGTGGAAGAGATGGAGAAAGCTGATGGATAGCTATTTCCAAATACCAAACTGGGATCCCATTGTGAATCTTCTCGAGTGGGAGTTTCTTGTGAGCTACTTGTTTTATTTTAAGACCCAAGAGCACTAATAATGGCACCACCACCCTTTTTATTATTATTTCTGAATGCAGTTTGAGGAATAGATTTTGATTCTATTCTGTGCTGAAAATGAATCTTGGGGTTGATTTTGTCTTTTGAGTTTTGAACTCTTTTGGCATTTCTGCCACTTTGAAGCCACTTCCAATTCCCCTGAAGCATTGGTCTGGGTCCATCTGTAGTTGGCTTGTAAGGTCTTGGCCCACCTTCCCTTGGACCCAGGTGGAAGATACAACAGGAGGACAGTGAAGCCTTTGAACCACAAAGCAGAATCCCTTGCATGACAAAGTTTGATCATATTGCCTTTCTATCCATTTTGTTTAGCTGCTGACAGTGCCCTCCCTCATGCTCATAGCACTAGCACTTAGTACTGGCCCAGGTCCCAGTAAAGTGAATGGGATTTGTGCTGGCATTATCTTCCCAAAGGATCATACTGTGAGCATAAATGTATTTGAACAGGTGTCTGAGCACTACATTTTGTAATGCAGTGGCAGACGTAGCTATCAAATCACTTACAATAGGCATGGATGGAGAACCTCTGTCCTTTGAGCCTAATGCAGCCTACCCTCTTTTAACTCTGACCCACTGTGGTTTCTCCATGGCTGCTATTGATATGACTCACTGCCATGGGTTTGCTGCCTCAGAGCACTGGGGTGATGAGCTGGGAGATCTTCCTACTAGTGTGCAAACTCCAGCCCTAACTAGGAAGAGTTTGGGGATAGAACTTGTATGGCAAGCAAGTAGGGAGTGGGGACTGCTACTTACTGATGAACAGCTGATTGGTGGGAAGTACCAGAGCCCCCAGAACCACCAGCACATTTTAAATGGGCCGTGATGTACATCTTTATTTAATTTTTCAATACACTTTGTATGCCACCCTTCCCAAAAGGCTCAGGGCAGCTCACAACAGTAAAATAGTTCATCTTTAGGAACTGAAACATAGGCATGTTCAGACATTGACCAGCTGGAGGCAAAGGAGATACACTGCAGACTCAGGCCTGATGGTCTTAAGAAATTGAGAGGTTCTGCTATGGACAATGATGATAACTATTTCCACCACCATCATTATCTCTCAAAGGAAAAGACTGTCACTAATCTCACACGTGATGGGAAAGCAATTCTTGCTTTTTTCCTGCTTTTTTCACCATAGGCATTCTGAGTCTGAGCATGTTCTCAGGCAGCAAATCCAGATAAAGAAAGAGGCCAGGAAAAGGGCAAGGGACAGCATCAGGAGGAGAGAAACTGAACTGAAAGAAGATGGGTAATTATTTATATGTAAAATCCATATTAGAGTGCTGCTCTCATACATGCTGCATGTCAGACACCTGGAGTGACACACACAAGTGCTGCTTCAACTCCTCATCTGATAGGACAGACATCATTTTGCTGTCCCTCCTCCAGGCAGGGAGTTGCTGAGCACTTCCTTCCCCTCTTCTCCCTGTGGGCTTCCTCACCTGTTGTAAGTCTCTTGGAGCAGCACAGTAAAGCAGGCAAGGGGAGGGAAAGGGGCTGATTCCCTTGAGGAGCCATATCTATCTTCTTTTCCCCATCCTGCATTCCTATCTAGTCATGGAGTAGGTCTTATGCCTGATGTATATAGGTGTTATACATCAGGGCCATTGCAAGTGCCCTCTTCTGTCCTTTGCTTCATCACAAAACATACTCATTTTCCCCATTGCTTTTGGCTAGGTGGTCGGGAACCTGTGGCCGATGGGCTAAATTTGGCCTCAGGCTGGTTTTTAAAATATTTTTAAAAAATAAAATAAAATTATTTGGCCTCTTCCAGTTCCTGGATCTGAGCCTTGACTCTAACTCCTGTCACTCCTGCACAGAGTGAGCTCAGGGGAAGGGAGCAGAGATGAGGGCGTACAGGGGATGGATCCATGATGGCACAGACCCATGATCTGAACTCTCCTGTTTCTTTCCCCATCGTGAGCACACCCCTTAACTTCCCCCCCACTCCCAACCTCTGCCCAGTCTGCTTAATTTACTAACCTAACTTTCAACGTCACCCACAGCTCCCTGCCCCTGTTTTAGCCTCTTATAGCTAGGCTCACATAAGAAGTCTCATAACATGGCACCGTTACAGGATGCTGGAGTTACAATGGAGTAGCCGTAGGCACCTGTTACAAATCCCTGCTGAACGAAGAGAGTAAGAACCGGTGAAGGGACTGAGTCTCGCTTAGAAGTGGGGCTGGAGCCAGGCTCAGAGAGGAAAAGAGGAGAAAGAGATGGGCTGGAGCTGGGCTAGAGCAGTGCGGAAGGGCTCACACAAAGCTGCCGCGAAGAGACCACACTGGAGTTTAGCAATGGAGGCCAGCGGGGCCGCGTTGGATGGAAGTAAAGATGGACAAATGGAGGGACTGTAGTGAGCTAACAGACTATACAGGATGCACAGGCTTAGGGTGTAGAGGGAGCCTGGACTAAATAAAGAGAGGAATGATCAAAGGTTCCCGGTCCTGTGCTGTTTAGAGGGGGGAATCAGAATAGGCCCAGCTGTTACAGGCACATATAAAGATAATAAATTCTACCTTTCATAATTGACCTTTCATTCAAAATCTTTTCACTCATATAGATGTGAAGTCTTTCCCTGCTTTGAAAGCCCCCCTTCAAATGCACTTAATTTGCCTGAAAATCAAGTCATTTGAATATCTTTGATGATGAATCATTATAGTGCCAGGAGAATACAGTACTTTCTATCAGTCATGGTCATGGGAATGTAATAATGTAAGCTTCTGCAGTTGATTAGATCAATCTAAACATAGTCAAAAAGTTAATGCACTTGGCACTAGTGATTGCTTTTCCAAAGTACACAGCCATTTTGAATTCATAATTTATTGTTAATTTGTATTCTAAGAACGGGACTTAATATTGCTAGCAAATCTGGGATAAAAGTGTAGGGCATTACGCATTCGTGAACTAAGTTCAATGAAGTCAATGGAGTTGCTCTAGGGACAATTTTAGCTGAGTAGTTTAAACCAAAGCTCTTTAAAAACCAGATGCTCCAAAATTATACATAAAAATTAGCAACTGGACTTCAACCAAGCAGTTCTCTATTACAGTGCATGGACTGTTTTTATTTATTTATTTATTTGTGACCAAAGCCAATAAACACATACAACCCCCCGCCCCCACAAAAAACAAAAACAAAAACAGACTACATAGCATACATACATAAAACAAAAGCATCAGTATAGAGGGCAAGGCAAGATAACTCGCCCCAAACTCACATCAACAAGTCTTATAACAAAGTCAAAGAAAAAAAGGAATGTACAAAATATATGGTTGTAATAAAGCCCAAACATCACTGTCACACCAAACAAAGTATACCAGGATAGTACCACAGCTTTCAACCCTTAAGCCATGGGCAGCCGAGATTGGAGGAAGAGCGTGCGTAGATTTAATGCAGCCACAAGAAACTGGACTGTTTGCATAGAATTGCACAGCTTCTGTTTGGGTGTCTCCACATGAGCTGTAGCGGGCTTGATCCCTGTGTGCTCTCTTGTGGTCAGTCACTTCTGCCACACTTTGGGGCCAGTACAGGGAGCAGGACAGACAGTCGGCACCCCTGCGGGGCAACTGGATGGGCAGGCTGCTGTGGGTCATCCGCATGGCGGGCTGAGATGCTGGTCACATGAACGGGCATCATGCCCTGCATCACCCCTCTCCCCCGACCAACCCACTATCCCCAGCTGTGACATGGCCATGCCGGACTGGAGCCAGCACCTACTGCTCAAAGCCCTGCAGTGAACCTCGCCACAGGGCAGATGGGGACCAGGCACATGAGTGATGGCATGCTACCGTGCCTTGGACAGCCTTACCCTACTCAGGGTAAGGCTGCTATGCGCTGTGTCCCCAGCCTTTTTCTGAGGACTCGGTGCATAGCAGCCAGCTGCCCGCCATGTGGTGGGGTGAATGTCTGGTGGCCGCCAGGCATACAGTGCACTGCATCAGGTGGCAGGGCTGCCCAGAGTGGGGAAAGGCTACCCAAGGAATGTAAGTGCCCTTTGTCTGCCTTCATGTTTTCCTCTCTGTGTAGCACATTGGGCTAACTGAATTGGACTGACTGTGTAGAGTGCGTTCTCACGTTGGCATCCAGTCTTCATAGTATAGTGAGGAAGCTTTGATGGAAACGTTTTGTATTTCATGTGGAAAGATTTGTATATTTTCCATGCCGTGCAACTTAATCCTACACCATTGGAGGCAGTGGTAGAGCTGTGACTTGCTTGTGCTTCAGCGAGCATGGAATCAGACAGCTGTAATTTTGAGGGCTCATCACCACTTCTTTTAGCCCTTTCTTCCGAAGTGGGGAGTACTGAGCTTTCAATCTCACAAGGTATTACTAAAATAAAATTTGTTTCAAATAAGCAGCCAATTGCCATTGGAAGGTGGCACCGTGGTTTACATAGACAATGGAGAGTATATAGTAAAAATGCCCTTATCGGGACTTCTCTGTCTAGACTAGGGATGGGGACTGTCAGACCCAGGGACCAAATGTGTTTCTAGTTCCTGCATCCTTAGAGGACAGGAACGGGATGTAAATCCCGTTCCTGTCCTCTAAGGACTGAAAAACTCAGGTCAGGGTAAAGGTGAAGATAAGGGCATGTACACAATGATGGGGGACAGATCCATGACACAGATCAATGATCTAGACCCTTCCCTTAAGCATCCCCAGCCACAACTTCTACATGGCTCTTGGAGCTTGTAGTAATTTTCAAAATGGCCCCTGGAGTGAAAAGGTTCACTATCCCTCATCTAGATCCTTCCTTATTCTGGACATGTCTTACGTCCTCTGCAGACTCTGACACACACTGTATTACTGTGACAGTAGAAAACCCACAATTCTGGTACTTCTGTCATTTGGACAAAAAGCACATCCCAGAGGCGTCAGAGAAGGGTGTTTGTACTGTATGTAGTAAAGTGTTCTCCATGTTTTAGACTTGACCCTAACAGGTGGTTACAGGAGCGTAGCCATCATATGTACTGGTACACCAAGCCTATGAGCCTGGGGGCTCACATGCACCACCTGCACATATATTATAGCTATATTGGATGCCCCTGGCTGGTGCATTGTGTGTGGTGCTTTTCATTTTCTGCACCAAGGTGCATTTCATCTTCTGTACCAGAGCCCATTCCAACCTAGATGTGCCCCTGGGTGGTTATCAGCACCTTCAGCTCCTACTAAATTCAATAACTTCGGGGGGGTGGAATCTCTAATGTGCTATATACAGTTTTATCTGCATCTCTTGTCCTGTAAAAAGCTCCATGCAGACAGACAGACAGAAAGCATACACACTGCTCTCTCTACTAAAGGAACAGAGCCTATGCCAGCCACAAAAGGCCGTGAGGCTCCTAGATCAAAACCACTGAATGTCTGAATAACAAGCAACATTTTCTCAGATGAAAGTCGCCCAAGGAAGGTATAACACACGTGTGTGTATGCGCACCCTCCCCCTAAAGTCTGGCTTAACAAGATTCATAGCTCTGCAACCACAGATTTAAAATGGAATGGTTGATAAATGGAAGAGTCTTATATTTGCATAGATTTTGGCTTGGAAAACCTCTTTTGCACAAAGAAAATGTCTCATTTTCAATAGCTTTTGGAGCATATTATCTTCAATATGACTGAATAATGAATGTTAAATCCAGAGATGAAGGAAGCTATTGTGACTGCATTTTGAAATAACTTAATGGGTGTTATTTTGTCTAAGGAAATTACTACTGTTTTCACAAGCTACAGAACAAAAATGGTTTTGCTCTCTCTCTCTCTCTCTCTCTCTCTCTCTCTCAGATGTCCTAACGTCATGCTGGTTATGCCTCAGTGTATGATAATGAAGATGAACACACTCGGCAAGATTTCAGTATTCCATTTTTACCTGTAGACTTTACAAAAAGGGAACCCCCCATTTTATCTTTGCTCTGGGCCACACAAATTCTAAGGCCAGCCCTGACCATAGGAATGTGTGGCATCTTAAGCAATTAAAAGAGTCTCTCTTTCCTGAAGAGTTTTCAAACGGGCTCACTCAGATTTTGCAAATACTTATTTCCAATCTTAGCGTTGAGTCCCAAACTAGCATCACCAATGCAACAAATCATTGGGAAAGGTTAAGCCTGCACATAAATGTTTGAAGGACTGGCTCCCCCAAATATGAATACAGTATAACCACTTGTATTCAGTCATGTTGCAGGACATGCTTTTTGCCCATATTAGAGGTAGATCTGGATATGGGAAAGTTTTAGTGATTAGCTTCTTGGCGCTATCAATGGTAAGTGGTTCCTCAGTGCTGAATCGACATGCTTTATGTCCTCTGTGAAAGTAGTGGGAGACAAAGTATAGGCTTAATTTAAAAAGAATCTGTATGCAGGAGGCTTAGTTAAAGAAAGTTAGACTTTGGGTAATTTCAGACGTTACGCGCTCCCGGGTCGCCACAGTAGATTCCCAACCGTGGCTAGCCGCCCAACCCCGACCCGTGGTTCCGGCAGGCCCCAAACAGACATGACGGGAGTGGGACCACGGCAAGGAAACAGACAGCCAGGCCATGATCCGGGATAGCGCAACAGACGTGACACCGATCCCGGACCATGGCAAGAACTCCCAGAAGCCACCAGCGTGGGGCGGGACACAGACATGGCTGACCGAGGGCAAAGGAAGCCAAAAGCGCCACAAGGCACCGCCCATGCGAGGGAAATAGGAAGGGAGGGGGAGGAGGGAGGTGAACGGCCGAGCTGCACACACACAACAGGGAGAAGGAAACCACAGACAGAGCCAAACACAAACCACACACACGTCGGTGAGCACACGCACAGCCGAAAGAGAAAGGGAGCAAGGGGGAGACACACAGAGGCACCCACTGCAGGATGTGGGAACACCACACTGGGCAGCCCAACAGGCAGCGGTAAGGACATGGGGTGGGAGGGACTGAGGTCAACAATGGGCAACAAAACAGGAGCGAGGACGGGGATGGAACAAAGCGGGACATGGGACCAGGCACCCAACACCCCAGTGACAGCACAGGCACCACGAGGCACCCAACAGCAACACAGGCTGCTGAACAGACAGGGGTCCACACGGTGACAGAGCAGGATCACAGGGGATGAGCTACCAATCCCAGGAAGACAGTGGGGAGGGCAGAGGCAGGTCCCAACAGCAAGACAACTGGTCCTGGATGGTAATGCACAGTCAGCGAGGGAAGCGAGCCCCATGTCGCGGACAGCTGATGGTGCCCCCCCAACAAGGGGATGCTGGGTGGCGCAAGCAAGGGAACCCCAGTCACAAACAGTCACGGAGACATCACTGGGGTGGGGGCTGATCATGGACACTGGTCGGGAGCTGGCTGAGCAAGGGGTGCAAAGGTCCACGGGGATCCCCAGTACAGGTGTCGGATAGCAGCGAACGGCTGACCGGAGGAAATAAACCCCAAGGGTACAGATGGGACAGCGGTGCCACACAGATGGCCCTGGGGTGCAGGCGAACCGGCACAGCCAACTGGAATGGGGGGAGCAGATGGAGGCAGGACAGCGGTGGGCCCACAATGGGAACGATGTAGCGGGTCACAGAATGGGAGGTGCATAGAGCACCCGCAGAGGTGATAGTCGGGACACAGATGACCCAGGGGGGAGCTACAGTCAGCTGCATGGGGTCACAAAGGGGGGTGGGACGGGGTGGCCTAACAGATGAACGTAGTGGGGCCACTGTAACATGCCCCGGCAATAGCCCATCTGCACCATGTGTTGGGCAACAAGATAGTAGGCCTCAAAAGGATCAGGACCGGTGAGCCCACCTTGAACATCGGCATGGGACCACAGCTCAGACAGTGCTAGCAACTCATGTCCGGTGGGATCAGGCAAGGCATAGTCAGCAGCAGGGTGCCATGACAGCTGTCCAAGTTCCCACAGGTGGTAATATGATGCCCCACGGGAACGCTGGTAGCCACGGGCCCCTAGGATGCAGCAGAAGTAGGACACAGTCAGGGCAGGGCTGCCCTCCGCCAGACAGGTCTGGAAACCAGACAAAGCACAGACAGAGAGAGCTGACACCGTCTCAAGAGCAGACCATGACACCAGTGACCCCCCTCAGCTCTGGAATGCGCCCATCCAGAAAGGGACAGAGGCCCAGCTCCACAGCATGGAGCCGGCAATCACAAATGGTAGCCACGTATCCAAAGCGGCTGAGGCCTGAGCTCTAACACCGATAGGCATTCAGGAGGGTAGACGGGGAGCCAAGGATCAGTTGAACACCAGGGGAATGCTACAGGTCAGCTAGAGTCATGGTCTCCCTGTAGGTCCAGCAACGCGGACCGGCTGTGGAACCGCTGAGCATCGACCATGGTGCAGCTGACAGAGGGTCTGATAATCAAGGATAGTGGGGTCCCTCAAACCATGGTAGGCAGGGGAGGTAAACAGGGGAGCTCCAAGGCAATGCGAAAAGGGTAAGGGCAGCACAATGGGATGGCAGGGAAGCAATGCATGGGGAGCAGACACAGCACAGCTGCAGGAACCCAAGGCTAGAGATGGCCTACGCATAGAGAGCAGTGATACGCACTCAACGTTTATTCACCCTCCAAGGCCCCAGTAAGCCACCTACATGCCGGGGGCACAGTCCTCCCATGCACCTGAGCACCAAACACCCCAATAGGCGGTAGCAACCAGCACCAGGGGGCACAGGACCTACAGGCGGAGCCCCCTGGTATGGGTGAGTGGCCCTGTGCCACCAGGACCACCCACTAACGCATAGCCCACAACCAGTCAGTGCAGCACCTGGGTACAGGGCCCAACGGACAGCCGGGGCCACGTGGGCATGAGCTGGCCCCAGGCCCCTTATAGCAAGCCACAACCTACAGCACAGCGGCATGAGTGTGCTTCCAAGCAGTGTGCCTGACACTGCCTGGTGCTCCTGGGGCACCTAGCAGCTAAGGTCCTTGCAGGTATCTGACATGGATGCAAACCAGTGGGGTGCCTGCTGGTTCCTACTGGAGATCATAGCTGAGTGGGACCACCAGCACACCGAGCTCCAGCGGGTCACCACGGAGCTGCTCAAGATGTACAATGGGGTGTGTGAATGCCTGGCCCGGTTCGCTGCAACCAGCCTGCTCACCCACCACAGGCGCCGCTGCATTGAGGCCGTGTGCATGGTGTGCAGGCTCTCTGGGACGTACTGCAGGGCCCTGCACGCACCCATCTGGATGCCCTCAGGCAAGCAGCTGCATACCACTACTGGAGGAGGGCAGTCCTTTTCAGTGCTGTAATGCTCACTATGACCATCAACAGGTGCCTGTGGACCGTGCCCAGGGCCCAGTAATGGTGGGAGGGGGCCCTGACATGATGGGATGCTGCTGCTTGGAGGGTACACTTCCGGATGGACTGGCGTACACTCCTGTGACTGGCTGAGCTTCTGCGGCCGTGGCTGGAGCAGCTGTACACCCCCATGCGCTCCCCTATCCCAGTCACGCAGTGGGTGGGCATAGCTGTCTGGACCCTGGCCACCCTGGATTCCTGCTGTTCTGTGGCTCAACACTTCGGAGTGAGCCTCACAACCATCACCGGCATCATCTGCAACTTCTGTGAGTCTGTGGAGGCAGTCCTCCTCGACCATGTGATCCAGCTCATGGATCTTTTATGAATGTGTGGTATGACGTGGAATGCAGGAAATCAAAACGTCTATTTGAGAGCCTTATGGATTCATACAAATATGGAGCAATCTAAAAACGATTTTTTGGAAGCCAGGAGGGCTTATAAAGCTTTGATTAAGTGTAAGAATGTGCATGCCACAAATTTGATATGGGCGAGGTTGAGGGTAGCAGCATCCCAGAAAGATTCTCGGCTCTTCTGGGCCTTAATAAATCAAGGATTGCAGCCTAAATCTGTTAAAAAAGAAGGCCATATAAGTGCTGATAGTTGGGTAAGCTTCTTTGGGGCATTGTATTTTACTGCCACAAGGACAGATTATATACTCCCCTTATATCAATATAAACCGAGGGGTAAGAGCTTTGACCCATGGGTGAAGGAAGAGGATGTGCTGGAGGTGATTAAGTCACTGAAAAAAGCAAAAGCCCCTGGACATGACTACTTCATAGCTGAGGTTCTGCAAGCTGCCCCTTCTTGGTGGGCACCTCTTCTAGCGAGATATTTTACGTGGATTAATGTTGATAAAAAGGTACCATGAATTTGGGGGGTGAGCATTATAGTACCTATTTTCAAAAAAGGTGACCCCATTGACCCCGGGTGTTACTGTCCTATTAGCCTCCTCCCCATTATGGGGAAAGTTTATGCTAAACTTTTGTTGAGGCATCTGGAGGACTGGGCAGGTTCTAACCATCTTATACTGCGAGAACAATTTGGGTTCCAGAAACAACGCTCTACATTGGATAATTGTTTTGTTCTCACCCATATTCTTGATAAGTATGGTTGAATAAGGGCAGGGAATCTTTTCCTTACCTTTATAGATTTTCAGAGGACTTTTGACTCCATCCCGAGGAGAAAATTGTGGACTAAACTATTCCATCTTGGATTGACAGGGATCTGCTGGACCTATTAATAGCAATACACTCAGAGAATAGTGCTAAAGTCAGAGGGAAATATGACGGAGCACTATCTCAATCGATACCCATAAGTAAAAGTGTGCGGCAGGGATGTGTGCTGGCGCCTACTTTGTTTAATCTTTTCTTGAGTGACCTCCCGAGTCAGCTAAGCTACCAAGAATATTGTCCCCCGAAAATTAGGAATGAAGAAATAGGTGCCATGATGTATGCCGATGATATAGTAATCCTTTCCCAAACAAGAAAGGGCCTTGTACGTCAACTCGAAAGGCTGCTGGATTACTGTAAGGGAAATGAACTAGTAGTGAATCCAACTAAGTCCCAGATTATGATGTTGGGGAAGGGAAAGAGGAAATATAATTGGCATACAAAAGGGACGGACTTCCAACAAACTGAGTCCTACGTCTACTTGGGTATGACCTTGGCAAATAACAGTATATGGGGGAAACATAGGCAACAAATTGCTATTAAAGCATTAGCAATGGCCAAAGGAATCCTAAGATTGGCAAGAAAGGCTAGAGGAGTGAGATGCTCCGATATATTAGTCATCTATAGAATGAAGGTCCAAACTCTTCTGACTTTTGGCACGGAAATTATTCCAGAAAATAAATGTCAGGTGTTGGAAGTGGTGCAAAATAAGTTCCTGAGGAATTTAATGGGTCTGCCCCAGTGTGTTCCTGCAGCTGTTTTAAGGGCCGAAACAGGAACTTTACCAATTTCAACCCTAGGGAAAAGGCAAAGGCTGAGGTACTGGGTCAAGCTGCTGAGTCTCGAAGAATCCTCATTACCCTCCCTATGCCTGCATGAACAGTTAGAGTATCAGGGGCCCCAAAGCTATACCTGGATGAGGCAGATCCTGATGGAGGCAGGTTGGTCCTTATCTTGTTTTTTGGGGAAGAGTGCGATCCAACAGAGAACAATGATTGATGTCCGTTTGCAGGACATCGCAAAGCAAGAGGACATGGCCCAACTGGCACAATGGAGGGTGGCTCCTCTTCTCCCGAAAATTAAATTAAGCTTTGACTTGGAGATATATTTAGATAAATTGGAAAATCCAACTCAAGTAAGGTCTTTCACGAGACTATGTTTCCAATTGTTTACTTCGGCCGTGCTTTATGGTCGATTTAGTAACAAGGCCTATGCACTCCGAGTTTGTGAGTGTAAAGAGGGAGGTGTGGATGATTTAACGCATTTCTTGTTATATTGTATGTTTCACGAGAATTTAAGGGAGGTCTGGATAAAGCCCTTATGGGCTAAAAGAGAGTTCTGTTCGGATGAGAGGAAAATTATAGGAATGCTCAGCTCTAGTGATATTCAGGAATTAAGGGCGATCGCATCCTATGTTATACTAGCTGAACAGTCCCGAGAAAATTGCTGATGACAGATATTTCCATTCTCTAGATACTGGATTTGATATTGGTTGTGTGATCTAGCGGATCTAAGTATCCATTGGGCTCACAGTTGTCTATGGAATATTGTACTGGCCTGAGTTGACCGGTATCTTGTTTGTGGGGCTTGAATCTCTTGTACTCGTAGCTGTAATATCTCTCCCTGAATTATTTGTTATTATATTTCTGTATTATTGTATTTTATTGTTTGTATTTTGTATAGTATTTATACTCTATTGGCCATGGCGATAAGCTAGTGCCGGAAATAAACTATTTATGATTTACGATGTGGCAGAGTACATCAACAGGCATGGTTACCACTCGTTGCAGCTTCAGGCCATTGTCGATCACTGGGGCCGGTTCACAGACATCTTCGCTGGCCACTCTGGTCGCAACCATGATGCCCAGATCCTCGCCATCTCCCCCCTCTTTGCACGGATGTACAAGGGGGAATATGCCAAAATGCAGATGACCTGGATCAAGGGGGTGTTGATGCCCCCTGTATCATCGGGGACCCAGCCTATCTGCTGCTCCACTGGCTCATGAGGCCCATCCGGTGGCCCAGAGCCAGATGGAGGCCTTGTACAACACCCGGTTGTGCACCAAGGACCGTGGTCGAGAGGGCCTTCGGTGCCCTCAGGCAGAGATGGAGGTGCCTGGCTGGGCACCTGGACTACTTGGTGGAGACCTCCGCCCTGGTAATCAGCACCTGCTGCATGTTGCACAACATCTGTGAGACTGATGGAGCGGCCCTTCGGTATCCCAGACCACAGCGGCCAGCTGGCCCCGTTCCGCTATACGTGAACACAGCAAACCCCAGGGAGTACCGTTATGCTAAGCGGATCTGAGCAGCACTTATGAGGCACATAACATGGTTGCCCCAGGCCTGAGACTCCTGGGGTCCGTGGGGCAGGACCCCTGCCATGCCCGTGTCCAGGAGTGTCCGAGACTCACCTGTTGAGCTCGGGGTCCCCGGCGTGTGTATCAATGAACAACGGGCATGATGGTTACAGTGAATAAAGGTGTCTTTATTGTATTTACAATGACCCCTGTGCCATAGTTCCCCCTCACCTTACCCCTGCCCCCCGCCCCTCCTGCTTCCTGGGGCAATCTCTCCATCGCTGTGTGGGCTGCTCTGCAGTCTGCGAGCTGCTGTCATCCACACTGGTGTCCCCCTCCAGTGCTTTCTGGCTCTGTGCGGGCTGGTCCAGGCCCGGGACTGCCTGCTGCTGCTGCACCTGCGGGGCGGCTGTTGTCATCTCAGCCCCGATGAGATGGGGAGGCAGATGTGTGGGCCCTGTGGTCAGGGCTGCTGTTGCTGCTGGTCCCTGAGGTCCCAGGCTGTTCCTCTTGGAGTGCGGGTCCGGCAGTGTCAGTGGGTGCACCCGGTGGTGCCATGGGTGGTGGGACGTCCTCCAGTGTCCGGCCCTGTGCCACGACACTCCCTACCAGCCAGGGGGCCACAATGGATCCCTTCATGTGGAGGATCCAGTCTAGGGCATCATAATAGGGCACAGTCCGCATTGCATGACCGGACCTCTGGTTATTGTCCTTTATGTGGTTGTAGCCACTCTTAAGTTCCTTAGTCTTGGACCGGCACTGTGCTGCTGGCCTCTGGTATCCAGACTCCCCCATTTCCCTCACGATCAGGTCAAACACGTGTTCATTTCACTTGTTGACCACGAACTCTACCTGGTTTTCCAGGGACCCCCAGATCCTGATGAAGTCCTGGGTCTCCTGGCCTCCCTACTGTCCCCCTCTCTGGTACCTCCGGATCCTGTGCCACTGCTGCCTCCTCTGCCTCCCCCCTGCTGGTGTCCTGTGGTGGTTCCGGGGCTCGGGCACATTTCCTGGTCTGTTGGGTGGACATGGGGGGTTGGGTGCTGTGGTTGTGCCATTACTGCCCCCGGCCCCCACCCTCCCTCTGTGGCTGTCCGCTACCTTTGCACCCCCGCTTCCCAGGCCATCTCATGGTGATCTCTGTACCCATTTGCAGGGGGCCTCAGTCCCCTGTTCGGTATCCCCCTGTGGGGCGGGTTGCTCCGGCTCCTGCTGCTGCTCCTCACGCTCCATCGCTGTCCTATTTATTTATTTTTATTTATTTTCTGAATTTATGCCCCGCCCCTCCTGAAAACAGCTCAGGGCAGCTTCCAACAATAATAAAAAAAACATATAAAACAAATATAAAGCATTTTAAAATACATCAAAAACAATTTAAGTGTTTAAAACAGGGCCCCGGGATACAATTTAACATTAAAACAATAAACAGGGTAGGGGAGATAAAAAAAAAACCCCTAACCCCCCCCCCCCGCCACCCCAAAGGCCTGGGCGAACAGTCAGGTTTTACAACACCGTCAGAATGTCAATAGGCTTGGGGCCAGGCGAGCTTCCTCTGGAAGGGAGTTCCAAAGGCGCGGCCCGGCCACCGAGAATGCCCTCTCCATAGTGGCCCCCTGCTTTATGCGGGGAACCTCCAGGAAGGCACCTCCGGCCGACCGAAGGAGTCGCTCTGGGGCGCGGAGGACGAGGCGGTCCCTGAGGTACAAGGGGCCCAGACCATAAAGGGCCTTATAGATCAACACCAAAACCTTGAACCTAGCTTGGCACGCTATTGGCAACCAGTGCAGAGTCCGGAGCACAGGTGTAATGTGCTCCTGACGACCCGTCCCCATAAGGAGATGGGCCACCACATTCTGCACTAGCTGCAGCCTCTGAACCAAGAACAAGGGAAGCTCCACGTAGAGCACGTTTCAGTAGTCCAGTCTTGAGGTGACGAAGGCATGGATGAGGGAGGCCAGGTCCGGGCCAGAGATGAACGGACGCAGCCTACGCACCAGATACAACTAGCAGAAGGCAACCTTAGTGACTGCCTCCACCTGCCGCTCCAGGCAGAGGTCCGCATCCAATATCACCCCCAGACTCCGGACCTGCTGAGTTATAGGAGGGTGAACCCCCCCCATCAGGGGGGCCACTACCTCCCTCGCTCTTCCCACCAACATCACCTCCATCTTATTGGGGTTGAGCTTCAGTCTGCTCTGCCGCATCCATTCTGCCACGGCCTCCAAACACTGGGATAGCAATGAGACAGCCGGGTCTGGATCAGTTGAAAA
>QEPC01004227.1:286649-321772 GCA_003113815.1 Sphenodon punctatus | reverse complement strand
TCCACAGAGTGACCGTCCAGGTCCAAGGTTAACTCCCTCAGGACCTCTTGGAACCGCTGGGGTTCCATCAGCCTCCGAGGGCGGACCATCCTAACTGGTCCCTTCCCCTTCTGGAGGTGGTGCGCTAGAAGACTGGCCTGAAGGAGATAATGGTCCGTCCATGACAAGGGCACTGCCCTAACTTCCCCCACAACCGGACCCCCTGTCTCAAGGCCAGAACCGAAGATCAGGTCGAGGGTGTGCCCCCCCACGTGGGTCGGGCAGATAACCTCCTGGGGTAAATCCATGGTTGCCATGGCAGCCATGAATTCTCGCTCCACCCCGACAAGGCCGGCATCGGCGTGGATGTTGAAGTCCCCCAGAACCAAGGTCCTAGAGGAGCCCAACACCACCTCTGAGGCCAGCTCTGCTAGATTGGTAAGGGATGCCACTGGACAGGAAGGGACCCAGTATACCAGCAGCACCCCTAGCTTGCCCCCGGCCAAATCGAACACCATGTGAAGGGCCTTAATACCCACAATCTCCTGGACTGGATACCTCCTAACAGGCCAGTCCTCTCTAAAAATAATGGCTACACCACCTCCCCGGCCATCCGTGCTGATGCTGCACGGCCGGAATGAGATCGGCCAAAGTTGGACCGGCCAACTCATCCAGCCAGGTCTCCGTAATACATGCGAGGTCCACGGCCCCATCCGAGATTAAATCCCGGACAATTGGGGCCTTGTTCACAACGGACTTCGCATTTAGCAGCAACAGCCCCCACGTGTGGACCTTAGACCCGGCTCCTCCCTCTCCCTCAGCGGGGGGATGGCAACCTGCACCTCCCTCAGGTACCTCGGTCCCCTAGGGGCGTGCACCATCCAAGCCCATGGACCATACCATCCTCGCCCCAGAACCACCCCAATAGCCGCACCCTCCCCTCCGTCCATCAGATCCTGTCCTCCCAAACCTGGTTACTCGCCCTGTGGCCTTCCCCCACCCCCAAAACCTCCCCCCCACCATCCTGCTGCCACCAGGGGCTGGTAGGGACCATACCCCCCTCCTCACCGCTCGACTTCCCTCTCTCACAGGGGCCAAGCTCCCCGCTCCCCCCAATAACCCTCCCAATGCTCCTTCTGCTGCCACCAGGGTCAGCCACTGGGATACCCTCCCCCCCTTACCTCTAACCACCCCTCCTACACCCCCACCCTTCCTCCATAGTGCTGAACAAAAAGCCCCACCACAATATCCCCTACTGCCCCTGTGGCCCCGAAGTGCCCCAAAGTGCTGCGACCCTTCGGCTCGCGGCCTGCGGCGAAAGCCACCGGTCGCTGGTATTTAAAGCCCCTGTCTCTCCACTCTCTCTTCCTGTCTCACCACCTCATTCCCCTGATGCAGTGTGCCCTTTAAATATCCCTCCTTGTTCCGTTTGTTGGCCGTTGCCTGGCAGCGACGCTGCATGCATTCGCCACGGCATGGGATCGTTCTGTGTGATCGCGCCTGACGGTTGCCGTTCAGATGTTACTTTTGGCCATTTCCCGGTGGGGATTGCATTGACCACAGTTCTGGACCTGCTCCCGTCTCGAGCTCCAGAACCATGGTTGGCCTTGACCCCTATCGGTGATTGACTGTGGTGAACATCTGGATGCTGCTGAACAGACGTTCATGGCTCATTGACCGCACTGGGGGATTGAGTGTGGTTCACAGTGGTTGACTGTGATATTGAAAGGTCTGAAATTACCCTTCGTGATGACAAGCATTGCAGCCACAAGTTTATATCGCTGCTTTGATTTGTTGTGAATGTAGTTTTAATTTACCTTTAGACTTTACAAAAAGGAAAAAATAGTTGTTTAGATGACAAAATAGTTGTTTAGACTGAGGAATTAAGTTTCTGTGCATTTTTCCACCTTGTCTTTCATTATGCATAGTAGCATACTAAAAAGGGAAAGGAGCACATTGCTGTTCCTATATACCTGGAAACACATATAGGTTGTCAAACTCCCTTAGGAAACACATTATTATGCTTGTCTCCCTAAAACATGGTACTGTCTTCACAACGATGTGTATTACTTTAGCTTTTTAGTATACGCAAGTGTCCAAAATTGTTTAGAAGGCAGAACGTTTAAACAATCTAGACTGAAGCGACAGCAGGGAGAGTTGATCCTTCAAACCCTGCTTGTGCAAATTGTGCTAATCAGGCAAGATCTCCTATTAATTACTAACTGAAACTGACTTCAGCAGGGCTGCACAGACAAGTTAAGGACTGTTCACATGAAAAATGACTGCAAGGACTCTTCTTTTCACGCCAAAACCTAGAGATTCCAGCATCTGACATAGGGTGAAAACAGACATGACACTAACCACCCTTTAACCACCCTTGGTGGTCATTTATGCATGTTTCAGGGCTGCATAGGCCACCAATACAAACCTGCAGCATGCATAAATAACCACTAAGGGTCTTGCATACGTTTTGTAGAGCGCCCCCACCGGGGTCCTGGTGACTGGGTATACCTTCATCAGCCACCGGGTGAGGGGATAGGTTGGGTCTCCCAGGATACAGGGGGGCATCAGCACCCCCTCGATCCAGGCCATCCCCATGTCTGCAAAGCCCGCCCGGTACATCTGGGCATAAAAGGGGGAGATGGTCATGATCTTGGCATCGTGGCTGCACCTGGAGTTGTCCATGAAGATGTCTATGAACCTCCTCCAGTGGTCCACGATCGCCTGCAGCTGCAGGGGGTGATACCCGTGCCTGTTGACATACTCTGTGGAGGGGCGGCCTCCCCCATGAAGGGGCGGAGTATCTCGATGTGGGTGTCATCCACGACGCCCATGCAGTTGGGGAACCCGCCAGCCATGAAGTCGGCCATCACAGACCCCTGATCCACCAGCTGGATCGCCCTGTCCAGGAATACGCCCTCCACTGCCTCACAGACATCACGGACGATACAGGCCACGGTGCTCACCCCAACACCGAAGTGCTGTGAGACTGACCGGCAGGAGTCGGGCATTGCCAGGACCCAGACCCCAATGGCCACCCGCTGGACCATGGGGATAGGGTTCCTCATGGGGGTGTGCTGCTGCTCCAGCCAGGGCATGAGCAGCTCCGCGAGCCACAGTAGGGTGAGCTTGTCCATCTGGAAGTGTGCCCTCCAGGCTGCCTCATCCCACTGATCCAGTGTCTGAGACCACAGCCCTGGGCCCGCTCCGTGACCCATAGCCACCGGGCAATGGGCATAGTGAGCAGGGCAGCCCGGCGCATGGTCTCCCTCCTCCATTGGAGGTGCCCGGCCACCTCGCGGATTGCCGAAGGCCTGGTCCGGCTGCAGCTCATGGCCTGTAAGTCTGCCCCGGACACCCGTTACACCCTGAGCTGGGCCAGGGAGAACCTGCAGCCTTGGTGAGCCCTGCAGGCCCCTGCAGCGCTCCAGGCTGTGGTAACCCACAGGCGGGCACCCAGGTACACCTCAGCAGTCTGGATGAGCAGCTGATTGGTGTGGGTGCGGTACCACTTGGCACAGAGCTCAAGGAGCATCCCGCATGCACCCAACCTGACCCACTCCATGGTGAAGTGAGGCCCGGGGGGCTGCTGGCGGCCCTGATATAGGCTGGGACGGGTGGTACCCCCCCCCAGCTGCCTGTACCAGCTCCTGCAGGGCGGGTGGCCCGGGGCGGTGGGTGTGCGGTATTGAGCGCACCTGCTGTCCCTGCCAGGAGCTGTGCGCACAGCCCGGTGCGTGCCCAGGCATGCAGGCTGCAGCTGCATGTCTCCTGTCATCACCTCCAACCTCTCCCTGTTGGCAACATTGTGTCCTTGCTGGCCTGATTAGTGTGTCGGCTGTCCTGTCTGTGTGCAGTTCCTGCAGCTGTGCTGGGTCCGCACCCCATGCCTCGCTCTGTTGCCATACATTGTTGCGGCCTGTAGCTTTCTCGGCCGGCCTTGGTGCCCCCCCTGAGCCCCCTCCCACCCCATGAGGTAATGTGGGCCCCCTGTCCATGGTGTTATTCTCCCTGCTGTGCTGCACCATGGCTGGCTGTGCTTCCACTGGACTCCCGGCCCCCATGGGGCCCCCCNCTCCCCCCAATAACCCTCCCAATGCTCCTTCTGCTGCCACCAGGGTCAGCCACTGGGATACCCTCCCCCCCTTACCTCTAACCACCCCTCCTACACCCCCACCCTTCCTCCATAGTGCTGAACAAAAAGCCCCACCACAATATCCCCTACTGCCCCTGTGGCCCCGAAGTGCCCCAAAGTGCTGCGACCCTTCGGCTCGCGGCCTGCGGCGAAAGCCACCGGTCGCTGGTATTTAAAGCCCCTGTCTCTCCACTCTCTCTTCCTGTCTCACCACCTCATTCCCCTGATGCAGTGTGCCCTTTAAATATCCCTCCTTGTTCCGTTTGTTGGCCGTTGCCTGGCAGCGACGCTGCATGCATTCGCCACGGCATGGGATCGTTCTGTGTGATCGCGCCTGACGGTTGCCGTTCAGATGTTACTTTTGGCCATTTCCCGGTGGGGATTGCATTGACCACAGTTCTGGACCTGCTCCCGTCTCGAGCTCCAGAACCATGGTTGGCCTTGACCCCTATCGGTGATTGACTGTGGTGAACATCTGGATGCTGCTGAACAGACGTTCATGGCTCATTGACCGCACTGGGGGATTGAGTGTGGTTCACAGTGGTTGACTGTGATATTGAAAGGTCTGAAATTACCCTTCGTGATGACAAGCATTGCAGCCACAAGTTTATATCGCTGCTTTGATTTGTTGTGAATGTAGTTTTAATTTACCTTTAGACTTTACAAAAAGGAAAAAATAGTTGTTTAGATGACAAAATAGTTGTTTAGACTGAGGAATTAAGTTTCTGTGCATTTTTCCACCTTGTCTTTCATTATGCATAGTAGCATACTAAAAAGGGAAAGGAGCACATTGCTGTTCCTATATACCTGGAAACACATATAGGTTGTCAAACTCCCTTAGGAAACACATTATTATGCTT
This sequence comes from Sphenodon punctatus, assembly GCA_003113815.1. Taxonomy (NCBI): domain Eukaryota; kingdom Metazoa; phylum Chordata; class Lepidosauria; order Sphenodontia; family Sphenodontidae; genus Sphenodon; species Sphenodon punctatus. Next base: position 316,798 of record QEPC01004227.1, on the reverse strand, counting down.
GTCTCCCTAAAACATGGTACTGTCTTCACAACGATGTGTATTACTTTAGCTTTTTAGTATACGCAAGTGTCCAAAATTGTTTAGAAGGCAGAACGTTTAAACAATCTAGACTGAAGCGACAGCAGGGAGAGTTGATCCTTCAAACCCTGCTTGTGCAAATTGTGCTAATCAGGCAAGATCTCCTATTAATTACTAACTGAAACTGACTTCAGCAGGGCTGCACAGACAAGTTAAGGACTGTTCACATGAAAAATGACTGCAAGGACTCTTCTTTTCACGCCAAAACCTAGAGATTCCAGCATCTGACATAGGGTGAAAACAGACATGACACTAACCACCCTTTAACCACCCTTGGTGGTCATTTATGCATGTTTCAGGGCTGCATAGGCCACCAATACAAACCTGCAGCATGCATAAATAACCACTAAGGGTCTTGCATACGTTTTGTAGAGCGCCCCCACCGGGGTCCTGGTGACTGGGTATACCTTCATCAGCCACCGGGTGAGGGGATAGGTTGGGTCTCCCAGGATACAGGGGGGCATCAGCACCCCCTCGATCCAGGCCATCCCCATGTCTGCAAAGCCCGCCCGGTACATCTGGGCATAAAAGGGGGAGATGGTCATGATCTTGGCATCGTGGCTGCACCTGGAGTTGTCCATGAAGATGTCTATGAACCTCCTCCAGTGGTCCACGATCGCCTGCAGCTGCAGGGGGTGATACCCGTGCCTGTTGACATACTCTGTGGAGGGGCGGCCTCCCCCATGAAGGGGCGGAGTATCTCGATGTGGGTGTCATCCACGACGCCCATGCAGTTGGGGAACCCGCCAGCCATGAAGTCGGCCATCACAGACCCCTGATCCACCAGCTGGATCGCCCTGTCCAGGAATACGCCCTCCACTGCCTCACAGACATCACGGACGATACAGGCCACGGTGCTCACCCCAACACCGAAGTGCTGTGAGACTGACCGGCAGGAGTCGGGCATTGCCAGGACCCAGACCCCAATGGCCACCCGCTGGACCATGGGGATAGGGTTCCTCATGGGGGTGTGCTGCTGCTCCAGCCAGGGCATGAGCAGCTCCGCGAGCCACAGTAGGGTGAGCTTGTCCATCTGGAAGTGTGCCCTCCAGGCTGCCTCATCCCACTGATCCAGTGTCTGAGACCACAGCCCTGGGCCCGCTCCGTGACCCATAGCCACCGGGCAATGGGCATAGTGAGCAGGGCAGCCCGGCGCATGGTCTCCCTCCTCCATTGGAGGTGCCCGGCCACCTCGCGGATTGCCGAAGGCCTGGTCCGGCTGCAGCTCATGGCCTGTAAGTCTGCCCCGGACACCCGTTACACCCTGAGCTGGGCCAGGGAGAACCTGCAGCCTTGGTGAGCCCTGCAGGCCCCTGCAGCGCTCCAGGCTGTGGTAACCCACAGGCGGGCACCCAGGTACACCTCAGCAGTCTGGATGAGCAGCTGATTGGTGTGGGTGCGGTACCACTTGGCACAGAGCTCAAGGAGCATCCCGCATGCACCCAACCTGACCCACTCCATGGTGAAGTGAGGCCCGGGGGGCTGCTGGCGGCCCTGATATAGGCTGGGACGGGTGGTACCCCCCCCCAGCTGCCTGTACCAGCTCCTGCAGGGCGGGTGGCCCGGGGCGGTGGGTGTGCGGTATTGAGCGCACCTGCTGTCCCTGCCAGGAGCTGTGCGCACAGCCCGGTGCGTGCCCAGGCATGCAGGCTGCAGCTGCATGTCTCCTGTCATCACCTCCAACCTCTCCCTGTTGGCAACATTGTGTCCTTGCTGGCCTGATTAGTGTGTCGGCTGTCCTGTCTGTGTGCAGTTCCTGCAGCTGTGCTGGGTCCGCACCCCATGCCTCGCTCTGTTGCCATACATTGTTGCGGCCTGTAGCTTTCTCGGCCGGCCTTGGTGCCCCCCCTGAGCCCCCTCCCACCCCATGAGGTAATGTGGGCCCCCTGTCCATGGTGTTATTCTCCCTGCTGTGCTGCACCATGGCTGGCTGTGCTTCCACTGGACTCCCGGCCCCCATGGGGCCCCCCATTCGTGGTCCTTCTGCGAGACCATGGGCCTGTGTGACCTGTGGCATACCCTGGTGGTGCAATTGCTGCTGAGCTGCCCGGACAGCCTGTCAGGTGCTTATGCAAGCCTGAGCTCTGGCCTTCATTACTTCGGCTATGTGGCGAGCACCCGGGATTGCTGACTGCATGCTGAGACGTTGAGGTTGGTTCCCTTTCTCGATGGATGCATTCCAGAGATGAGGTGCTCACATGTGGTTTGGTCTGTGGCAGAGACTGTGTCCACCCTGTCTGTGTGCAGCCTGGCTGCCTACACGGTCTGTCTGGTGGAGGCGGGCCCTGCCCTGGCCATGTCCTACTTTGGCTGTGTTCACGGGACCCGTGGGTACCAGCACTCCTGCGGGACTGTTGGAGCTGGGTCAGCTTCCATGGCCCATGCTGCTGACTGCTGCGTGTCTGAGCCAACCGCGGTGGTCTGGCGGAACTGGCGGCACTGTCCAGTGTGTGGTCCCGTTCCAAAGTGCAGCTGGGTCTCTCCATGCAGGATCCCTTTGAGGCTTACTACCTGATCGCCCACCACATGTCTGTGCAGGGGTACTGCTGGGGCATGCTTCATTGGCCCCACCTCATTCACCAGGCGGGGCACCCAGCCCCTGGGCCCTTTGTCACCCCCAGAAGCTGGCTGTGAGTCCCCCTGTGCCTCCCGTACCCCTGTTCCGGGCCCCCGTTCAGGTTCCCGACTACGCCCTGCTGCCGTGGCCCACTGCCTGCTCCCTCCTTGCTGCCCTGGCCATGCTGCTGTGCTGCCTGCTTCCTGGGATGTTGCTGCCCCTGCCTGTGGCTCCGGGCCCCCTCTGGGCCTCCCCTGTTTGCCTCTGCCCCGGTGTTCCCCTACGTGACCGCTGTCTCCATTGTCCGCCTCTGGCACCCTGACCACCCCCTGACTGCTAACCATCCTCATTCGCCTGTGCCCCCTTCTGCGCCCCAGCACCCCCTTTTGGGTGCCTGTGAGATCTCAGAGTTCTGGGGCCCCCAGACTGTCCCCCCTGGCTTCATTCCATGTGTGTGTGTGTGTGACTTTGGACCTCCTGCATGGCCCTGGACCTCCTGTCTCCCCTCCATCGCCACCTCGCCGGCGCTTGGGTTCCGAGTGTGCCAGGACTGCCTGTGTTGCTGTGGGGGTGCCCGTGTGGGCTGTTCTGTATTGGGGGTTCTGGTTGCCATTGCCTGTGTCCCGTAGTGCCCCTGTGCCATTTCCCCTCCTCTTCCCTGTCCCTCGCCCCCCCTCACCCCCTGTGCCCGTTGTGCCTTGTGTGGTGTCTTTCCCGCTGTGTCTCCCCCCTCCCTCCCTTTCCTTTCCTTTCCAGGTGTGTGTGCGCCCAGGCGTGTGTGTTTGTGCTGTGTGTTCCACTCTGCTCTCGCTGTCTCTGTGCCTGTTGTGTGTGGTACCTGGGTGGCTCTTCTCCCTNCCAGACCCCAATGGCCACCCGCTGGACCATGGGGATAGGGTTCCTCATGGGGGTGTGCTGCTGCTCCAGCCAGGGCATGAGCAGCTCCGCGAGCCACAGTAGGGTGAGCTTGTCCATCTGGAAGTGTGCCCTCCAGGCTGCCTCATCCCACTGATCCAGTGTCTGAGACCACAGCCCTGGGCCCGCTCCGTGACCCATAGCCACCGGGCAATGGGCATAGTGAGCAGGGCAGCCCGGCGCATGGTCTCCCTCCTCCATTGGAGGTGCCCGGCCACCTCGCGGATTGCCGAAGGCCTGGTCCGGCTGCAGCTCATGGCCTGTAAGTCTGCCCCGGACACCCGTTACACCCTGAGCTGGGCCAGGGAGAACCTGCAGCCTTGGTGAGCCCTGCAGGCCCCTGCAGCGCTCCAGGCTGTGGTAACCCACAGGCGGGCACCCAGGTACACCTCAGCAGTCTGGATGAGCAGCTGATTGGTGTGGGTGCGGTACCACTTGGCACAGAGCTCAAGGAGCATCCCGCATGCACCCAACCTGACCCACTCCATGGTGAAGTGAGGCCCGGGGGGCTGCTGGCGGCCCTGATATAGGCTGGGACGGGTGGTACCCCCCCCCAGCTGCCTGTACCAGCTCCTGCAGGGCGGGTGGCCCGGGGCGGTGGGTGTGCGGTATTGAGCGCACCTGCTGTCCCTGCCAGGAGCTGTGCGCACAGCCCGGTGCGTGCCCAGGCATGCAGGCTGCAGCTGCATGTCTCCTGTCATCACCTCCAACCTCTCCCTGTTGGCAACATTGTGTCCTTGCTGGCCTGATTAGTGTGTCGGCTGTCCTGTCTGTGTGCTCAGTTCCTGCAGCTGTGCTGGGTCCGCACCTCATGCCTCGCTCTGTTGCCATACATTGTTGTGGCCTGTAGCTTTCTCGGCCGGCCTTGGTGCCCCCCCTGAGCCCCCTCCCACCCCATGAGGTAATGTGGGCCCCCTGTCCATGGTGTTATTCTCCCTGCTGTGCTGCACCATGGCTGGCTGTGCTTCCACTGGACTCCCGGCCCCCATGGGGCCCCCCATTCGTGGTCCTTCTGCGAGACCATGGGCCTGTGTGACCTGTGGCATACCCTGGTGGTGCAATTGCTGCTGAGCTGCCCGGACAGCCTGTCAGGTGCTTATGCAAGCCTGAGCTCTGGCCTTCATTACTTCGGCTATGTGGCGAGCACCCGGGATTGCTGACTGCATGCTGAGACGTTGAGGTTGGTTCCCTTTCTCGATGGATGCATTCCAGAGATGAGGTGCTCACATGTGGTTTGGTCTGTGGCAGAGACTGTGTCCACCCTGTCTGTGTGCAGCCTGGCTGCCTACACGGTCTGTCTGGTGGAGGCGGGCCCTGCCCTGGCCATGTCCTACTTTGGCTGTGTTCACGGGACCCGTGGGTACCAGCACTCCTGCGGGACTGTTGGAGCTGGGTCAGCTTCCATGGCCCATGCTGCTGACTGCTGCGTGTCTGAGCCAACCGCGGTGGTCTGGCGGAACTGGCGGCACTGTCCAGTGTGTGGTCCCGTTCCAAAGTGCAGCTGGGTCTCTCCATGCAGGATCCCTTTGAGGCTTACTACCTGATCGCCCACCACATGTCTGTGCAGGGGTACTGCTGGGGCATGCTTCATTGGCCCCACCTCATTCACCAGGCGGGGCACCCAGCCCCTGGGCCCTTTGTCACCCCCAGAAGCTGGCTGTGAGTCCCCCTGTGCCTCCCGTACCCCTGTTCCGGGCCCCCGTTCAGGTTCCCGACTACGCCCTGCTGCCGTGGCCCACTGCCTGCTCCCTCCTTGCTGCCCTGGCCATGCTGCTGTGCTGCCTGCTTCCTGGGATGTTGCTGCCCCTGCCTGTGGCTCCGGGCCCCCTCTGGGCCTCCCCTGTTTGCCTCTGCCCCGGTGTTCCCCTACGTGACCGCTGTCTCCATTGTCCGCCTCTGGCACCCTGACCACCCCCTGACTGCTAACCATCCTCATTCGCCTGTGCCCCCTTCTGCGCCCCAGCACCCCCTTTTGGGTGCCTGTGAGATCTCAGAGTTCTGGGGCCCCCAGACTGTCCCCCCTGGCTTCATTCCATGTGTGTGTGTGTGTGACTTTGGACCTCCTGCATGGCCCTGGACCTCCTGTCTCCCCTCCATCGCCACCTCGCCGGCGCTTGGGTTCCGAGTGTGCCAGGACTGCCTGTGTTGCTGTGGGGGTGCCCGTGTGGGCTGTTCTGTATTGGGGGTTCTGGTTGCCATTGCCTGTGTCCCGTAGTGCCCCTGTGCCATTTCCCCTCCTCTTCCCTGTCCCTCGCCCCCCCTCACCCCCTGTGCCCGTTGTGCCTTGTGTGGTGTCTTTCCCGCTGTGTCTCCCCCCTCCCTCCCTTTCCTTTCCTTTCCAGGTGTGTGTGCGCCCAGGCGTGTGTGTTTGTGCTGTGTGTTCCACTCTGCTCTCGCTGTCTCTGTGCCTGTTGTGTGTGGTACCTGGGTGGCTCTTCTCCCTCTCCCCCCTCCCTTCCCATTTCCCTTGTGTGGGCGTTCCCTTGTGTCCCTTTTGGTTTCGTTTGCCCTCAGCCAGCCATGTCTGTGCCCCACCTCTCCCCGCCTCCTTCTGGGTGTTTTGATCACAGCCGGGAATCGGTGTCACGTCTACTGCGCCGCCCCGGACCGTGGTCTGGCGGCCCGATTCTCTGCCATGGTCCCGCTCCCGTCATGTCTGTTCGGTGCCTTCTTTGACCATGGGGGGTGGTTAGCCGGTTCGCCACCGCTGGGAATCCACTAGGTGACTCGGGACCGCGTAACATCTGAAATCACCCTAAGTGAATAACATCTGTTACAATTTTTTTTAAAGAAGTTTTAAAATTATAAACCATATAAGACAAAGACGGTGGAGCTGTCCCCAAACTGGTTCAGACAAAGAGATTTCCAAAGTGTGATTCGGAGACCACCAGTGGTCCATAATGCCATGGTAAGTAGGCCACAGTTACTCCGTGGAAGCAGGCAGTGCTACAGCAAAGTGGGCTTCAGTATCCATTGGTAGAGACCCAAGCCATCTGCCAATAATAAGAATGCGCTGGGCTGCAACTACTTCTGCATGAACATACTGGCTCACAAGAAATTCAGAGAGCTCACCGTGATCAGTTTGTCCAGTATGTTTGGGAGTTACTGACCTACGTAATTATTCAGGATTCTGCTATGGAACACTTTTAAATATAGGCCTGTTTTCCATGCTGCTCTGTGGAACCATCCACTGCTACAGCAAAGTCGGTTTCAGTATCTATCGCTGACAGGGACCCAAGCCATGTGCCAGCAATGTGGATACTTATAGTAATAATCTTTTCCCTCTTGCAAGCCACCTTGAAAATTAGTACAAGCTCTGTGGGCTGGATAAGAGTTGGAGATGGGAATACTTATGGGGAGTGCTCAAAATACGGGAAAGAAGGGGAAGGTATAGTTCATGGATCAATGCCATGGATCCATCCCCTATCCTTGACTGGATGCTGTCATCTCTGCTCCCTTCCCCTGAGCTCAGTCTTTCAATACTTGAGGATACAGAATATCCGTGAACCAGAGCCTGTATTTGGAAAGAGGACAAATAAAAACCAGCCATGGGCCAGATGTTGCTCAGGGGTTGGAGGTTCCCCATCCATGCCTTATTGCCTTACTTCAGTTGCTGGACGTTTAAGATGTGTGAAAAATTCTATGAGCAAAGACTTCAGTTGTTTGCATTCGGTGGAACACTATATCTATTGACCAGGTGTTTCATATTGTTTATTAATTTCATAAGATACTTTTACATGAGCATGTGATAAAAGCAGAATAAAATGATTGGTTATTCTTCCTAGATTAAAGTGCATGTTTTGTAACTCAACTATATGAAATACGTTAAACATATTTCCTTTTCTCATTGATAAGATAGATTAAGCATCACACAGCAAGCTTATATAGGTCACCATAAAATGTAAGGTATTGTGTTCCACAAAGCAGCAAATTAAGTACTTTTGATTTTAACATTAATTTGTAAATATAGTTTCTGATGCTTGAATTTCTGCATCCAGTGTCTGGGGTGGGATTTCCAAACATCTGGAAATCAAAGTCTAGGTCTAACTTCACTCTCCATGGCCTCAGGCATCCATGTTGGGGAAGACTGCTCCAGGTAAGTACCCTGCAGCTGTCCCCGTTTCCCCCATCTGCCCCTGGTGTCTTGTGACTTTGAATCTGCCACTTCCAGCTTGGGTGGGTCAGGGAGGATGATGGCAGTGGTGACTTTCAGGCAGCTTGTGAAGCTCTACTGAGCAGGGCCCAGGGCAGGTGAGATGTCTGGCAATCCAGGCTGATGGAAGAGGGCGTTCTGAGAGATACAGACAAAGTCTCTTTGCCAGGTCACGTCATTTACCTTCTGCGCCTTCCTACCCTATGCTCCTGTGTCCTTGCTTGCCCCCACCTCCTGAGAACATCTATAGTGGTGACATTTGTTTAGCTCAGCCTTAGCGTTAGGCTATTTTAAATATGTATCAGTTTACATAAACTAATACATACAAAATCATGCACATTGGTACTGCCCAGTTTTCTTCCCTGCAACTCTGCCTCCCTGCAAAAAGCATGCTAGCATGTGATCTATTATAAGCAGGGCCCCATGGATTCTGCATTTTCACCATTGCTGCCAATGGGGAAAATGCAAAATCCACAGGGCCCTGTTTATAAGCATATCCTTTAGTCCCGCTGAAGTAAAATGAAGGACATGTTTAAGTGCTTTGCTTGCACTGCTAAACCAGGGCTTCACTTCTTATTTAGCTTGAACTCCCATTGATCTCAATAAGCTAAGCACCATATAGGGTCGAGTCAAGCAGGCTTCTGTTTTGTGTCTCATATCTCATCCAAAGTGCACAGGGCGAATATTATTGCTATCATAACATCATTATCTGATAAATTATAATGCTGTCTGGTAACTGTAGCAAAAAGTACAGCACTCACATGGAGATGACAATGGATATGCTAATAGTTCATCTTTTATTACTAAGTCTTAATGACTTTACGATAGCCAGAGGTGCCACTTGTAGTTGAATATATGGATGGTATTAATGAGGGAGACTAATTATTACTAATTTTAAAATGGAAAGCAATCTCTTAGTGTATTAATAGCCTGCAAGGAAGATTAATTTTTATTTCCTTTCATACTTCATTAAGTGCACGATCGCGCCAGAGAGGAGATATTTATTCCAGATTCCATAAACTATATTTGTATGGGCAACATTTGTCAAGTGTGTTCAATGGACGGTGGAGCCCTTTAGAATCATCTTCATGCAGGCTACATTTGCGCTGACATTTTTTTCTCCCAATTCCTCATTGCCGCACCTCCCCTGCTAGTAACAACTGTGAGTTAGTGGAGACAGGACATCAGTATTTTAACCAACACATCATCTCGCCACTTACAACAGAGCTGGGCAATGTGTTCATGAAAAAGTCAGTATTCTGTCAACATTGGAACTTACGCTGTTGTTCCCTCCAGCCTGAAGCCAAATACTAGTGTAGACAAGGCCATAGGATTTCTTCAATGTGACTTTGCTACTATCAGTCAGATTACCTGACTACCTCTGCTCTTGAGCAATATATGCTCCTGTCTTACCAATTAAACCACAGTCTGCGTAGCAGACAATTCAGAGCTGTCACAGTGAGACAGAGCTGTCTGTGCTGACAGACTTGTGATGTGTCAGAAACTTCAGAATAGTCATATGGGATGAAAATGAGATACAGCAGGCATTTCCATGACCAACTAAAAAGTGCTGGGAGAAGGAGAGTTTGATAATTTTTCCATATCCTATTTGGTTTCAGTCCAGCGGGTTTATTTGTGCCTTTGCACAGGACATCTAGATACATAAATTCCTTGCATATTGCGAGAAAAGAATTAAAGAACAACAAAAGCTAATAATAAAAAATAAAGAAGATATAGTGTGTCTCTTACTGCTTTCAAATACCGTGGCTTAAAAAAGAATCGTCCCTTAATTAGCAATAATGTTTCTTTTGTCCACATCATGCAAGGCAGCTCAACTAAAACATTTTCATAACAAATGGCTTTTTTGAGTTAGGCTTTTAATCTACTTTCTACAATCAGTTTTGCACTTATTTTAACCATGCACCCTTGTGTGTAGGAAGAAGAGAAAGGAGTAGGATGTGACACTTCAAGGGAACTGATCAATGATAATTAATTACCCCAGCTTCTCAGCCTTTATTATAATGTTTCAAAGGTAACTTCTCTTTGGTAGAAAAAGACTTGGAATGTCTAAGAAGATATTGTGCTGAGAAAGAGATTAGTTAGAGCAGAGTCAAATCTAATTGTCTTAATAAGCCGCTTAGTCATTTGCCTCAGACAATGGAAGATACAAGATCATAATTAAGACTTCTAGCTCACAGTAAAATAAAATGTGCTGGAGCATGTTAGCAAAGCAAGAGGTGGAAAGGTACAGTATGTTGTAATCTTATTGCATCAGGATGGGTCTATTGTTCATTTCTTACCTTGCTAGTCGCTCTATAATTGATTTTGATGATTGGAGTGGATAAAATTGAGGAAATTTCGCTTTTCCTTCTAGAACTGTCTGTCCTATTTTGATGCAACAACAACATATGGGACGTATAGAATAGCTTACATCAACAAATTAGTACAGCGTCTTACTTCCATGTATTTTTGTATTATATACCCAGAGAGAATGTGGTTGCCATGTTGGTCCCAAGTGGCAGAGGTGGAGGCAAAGTAGTTTGAATTATATTATTGGGTATTTTCAGACGTTACGAGATCATGCTCAACCACAGTGAACCATGGTCAATCCCGCGGCGGGGCCAATGCACCCTGAAGTCTGTTCGGCGGGCGCCAGATGTTCACCACAGTCAATAACCACATGGGGTCAAATTCAACCACGCTTCCGGAGCTCCCCGCCGAACCATCGCTGAAAGCGTGATCAAAGAGATTCCCGACGGGAAACAACAAAAAGTAACGTCTGGACGGCAATCACCGGCCGGAATCAAAGAAAATGCAACGTCACTGCCAGGCAACCAGCAACAACACAGGCACCGGAGGGAGATTTAAAGGGCAATCTGCAGCGGGGAAATGTGGCGGGATGGAGCGAGGAGGGAGGCGGAGGAGAGCAGTGGGAGAGAGAGCGAGGGAGAAGGAGGAGGCGGTGGTAGTGGTGGAGGAAGCGCAGGCGGGGAAGGGGGAGGTGGGGGTCATGCTGCGGATGGAGGAGGTGGAGGGACAACAGCAGCAGCAGCCAGGACAGGCCACCCCGGGGACAGCAGCTGGACCGGGGGAGGAGGTACCCCAGAAATGGGTAAGGGGAACCAAGGGGAGGGGAACAGGCAGCACAGGGACACCAAGGGGGGGCAGGGGACCCGCCCGGGCTCCCAGCAGGGAGGGGGAGAAGGGGGGGCTGTGGGAGGAGGCTGAACCGCACCCAACCATAACCCCCTGACTCCTGCGCCCCTCAGACACGGAAATGGGCCCGGGTGGACGAGCCCCCGGAGGACACCAGCTCAGTCCAGGTGGAGGTGGAGGAAGAGGCGGTGGAGGAGGACCCACAGGGGAGATGGGGGAGAAGGCCCTACCACCGAGGGGACCAGTGGGGGTTGCAGGAGACCCAGGACTTCATCCGGATCTGCGGGACCCTGGAGTACCAGCTGGAGCTAGCGCTCAATCAGCGCAACAAGCACGTCTAGTGCGGGAAATGGAGGTGGCGGGGCACCACCGGACCGTGGCACAGTGCCGCTCCAAGGCCAAGGAGCTGAAGAGGGGTACAAGGCCATATGGGACAACAATCGGCGGTCCGGACATGGAGCCTGGACCACCCCTTCTATGATGACCTGGACCGCATACTGCAGATGAAGGGGTCAATAGTTGCCCCACGGCTTGTGGGGACTGTTGTGGTCCAGGGCAGGGAACGGGCCAAGGTACCCCCTCCCCTTGCTGCCCCCCGGGAAGGCACATGCTCCAGGGCCCCAGACGCCCAGGAGGAATGCCCTGGGACCTCCAACATCTGCAGGCCCCTCTGGACAGCAGCCCGGAGAGCCCCCACCCCCAGGGCAGACAGGCGGAGTCTGAGACCGGCACCCTCATCACCTTCAGCCAATGGTCCCAGGGGGAGCACACCAACATAGAGGGGCCAGCCTTGGAGGGGTTGGATATGGACATAGAGAGTAAGTGAGTGGCCGGGAGGGGAGAGGGACCAGGGGCCTGGGGCCTGGGGGAAGGGGGGATGCATGGGTCGGGGCCAGCCCCTGCCCCCCCAGACAGGGGGTAAGGGGGCCCAGGCCCCACCCGCCCACCTCGCCCACCCCTAACCCAACACCCCCCCATTCACCCACAGGGCACAGGACATCCTGGCACCAGACCCAGGCAGGCGAGGAGGCCAGCACTGAGGAGCCCAGGTAGCAGGCGAAGGAACCAGGTGAGGCACCCGGTTCGGGTGGAGTGGGGCGGGGGGCCGGGAGGGGGACCTGGGACGCTTGGAGCTGGTCTTGGCTTTTGTTGACCTCACAAAGGCCTTTGATTCTGTCCCTCAGGCTAGGCTTTGGGGCAAATTATTGACATTGGGAATTGACGAAAAGTTGTTGCTATTGTTAACACAATTATATTCCAACACTCAGGCGAGAGTAAAGACAGGCCCAAGAAATCAGCTGAGTGGGGACATTAACATTAAAAGAGGGGTCAGGCAGGGGTGCGTGCTGGCCCCCCTGTTGTTCAATATTTATTTAGCAGACCGTGTCAACTTTATGAGGTCTGAAAACACTCATGCTCCTAAAATTGGGGACTATTCTCTCAATATACTGCAATTTGCAGATTATATAGTCCTCATCTCACAGATTGCTATTGGACTGAAGCATCTGATTTACAAACTGGAAGAATAATATACATCAAATGGGCTGGTGGTGAACTCCCAGAAGTCAAAGATCATGATGCTGGGAACCTGTAAGACCCCGTTTAAATGGGAGGTCGGGTAGCAGCCACTTGAGACAGTTCAGTCATTTACCTATCTTGGAGTAACCTTTTCATCGAACGGCTCTTGGGCAAAACATATACAGGGGCAGGCAGTGAGAGCAACCCAGATTGCTGGTACTATAGGTAGGAAAGCCAGAATATCCCGGGGAGTTCCGTTTGCCACATTCCTGGGTGTTTATCGAACTAAGGTACCTCCTTCGGTGGTCTTTGGGTTGGATATTATCCCCCACCCAGTGACCGAACCCCTGGAGAGGGTGCAGAACAAGTTCCTGCGCTGGATGCTCTAAGTGGGCAACGATGTACCTGGCCCAGTGTTGAGGGCAGAAACGGGTATGCATTCCCTTCAACTGTGTGCCAAGCTTACCTTTTTTCGATATTGGTTGAGGTTGTTGTCCTTACAGGAGGACTCTCTTCCCCGCCTATGCCTCCAAGAGGAGCTGCTGTATGTAGGTCCCAGGGGATATGGGTGGCTCAGACATTTGGGAGTCCTGTGTCAGTCCTATGGCTTTTCATTCAGCTATTTTTTTGGTAGGATGTTAAGGGGGATTAAAAACGAAATACAGACATGTTTGGAAGATACTGATCGAAAGGAAGATCTAGCGACCTTGGGGGATTGGAGGGTTGCCCCATGGTTAAAACAAATAAAGCTGGTTTGGGGTCTAGAGGCATACCTGAATGATTTAATGAATTGGAATCTTGGAAGGAGCTATACGCTCCTTCGTTTCCAACAGGTCCGGACGGCTGTCCTGGAGGGAAGACACAGGGGGGTTGCTTACGTTAAGCGTATATGCTCATGCTCCCTAGGGGGTGTCGAGACTGTTGAACATTTTTTGCTATCTTGTCCTTACTATGATACGCTTAGGTCAGTCTGGATTCAACCATTGTTTGGTGGGATGATACTCCTGAAACCGGGCTAGGGCTACAAATGGCTCCTGCGGAAGTCAAACCAGTGGACTTGGTGGTTATTTATGCATGTTGCAGGGTTGTATTGGTGCCCTATGCAGCCCTGCAACATGCATAAATAACCACCAAGGGTGGTTAAAGGGTGGTTAGTTTCATGTCTGTTTTCACCCTTTGTCTCCACCTCATGTGAGGAGCTCCTGATCCATGTATAAAATATAATTTATTTATACCCAGCATGTAATATAACAATGGTGAAGTCATGATCAGATAAATAGGTAGTATGGAATCAGGGAAAGTGTGAACACAAAAAAGCTAAAGAGAAAATCATAATGAGATGTTCATGCACATGTGGGCAAGTTTAAATAGAGTATTATTGCCTTCCAAGTATGGTGGTCTTGAACAAATATCTGCATGGAATATTATATCCAATGATTTTGCCCAATTCACAACTCATCCACTAAAATGTATAAAAACCATTGTTTGGGTCCATCTTCACTGGATATCCTTTGGGAGGTTTCACCAGATATCCTTTATTTTTTCTCCTTTTTAAAAAAATTGTTGATTGCTCGGATAGTTAGTTATTTTTTTTACTTCATTTTGGCTATTTGAACATCACAGTGGACAAATAACTGAATATCCAAATTTTGGAATGGCCAAACCATCCAAAAACGGAATAATCAAACCACTAAAAATAAAAAAAGTAAATATGTGAATATTCATTTTGGCTGCGGACATTATTTGGATGCCTATCTGAAATTGTTTCTGTCAGAGCCCAGGTCTTGAACCCTCACCCTTTGGGTTTCGGGAAGGTGACTGGACCTGAGACAACATGGAGCAGTGGCACTGGTTCCCTGCCTTGCCCTCTCACACCTCCCAGTTTCCTGGTTGACTACTAGCCAGCAATAAGACTTGATGGTAGCACCAAGAAGCTGGGCTTAATGTCAGACTCTCACTCCTGGTTCCTGGCCACCTATTTGTCCTTGCTGACTCCTACTTGTCTCCAGCTTTTCTCCTAGTTTGTTTCCTTCCTGCCTTATTCCCAGGCTTCTTTCTGCCTTGCAGTGGCAGCTGGTGGATTTTTACATTTGTGGACAGAGGGTGGTGCCACTCACAAGCAACAAGACAAAATAAAAGCGGACAACAATTATAACAAGTGGGCCCCCCCATGAAGTTATGTTTGTTGATTTTGCCACCAAACGAGTATCCTAAAAATCAAGCAAACCCATAAAACCTGGGCATCCCGACCTGAAACGAATGAACCAAGTAACAAACGCTACTTGATTTGAATACCTGATGTTTGTCATTTCATTAATTTTGTTTGTTTCATTCATTTATGCCAGCAACAACAACAACAACAAAACATTTTAAAAATACATTTCTTTTTGTTCCTGGCAAAAATATATATATTTTTAAAAATGAATGAAAAAAATGAAAGAACCAAATGAAATACCTGAAATGGCAAAAACTGAGTGTTGGATCGTTGCTCGAATTTGATGCAGATTGAACATGCACTGCTTGACAATGGGAAGGGGTGGGGGAGTAAATCCATGAAAATTTTTTCCTATACCCATTACAGTTCTACTATAGACCCTTCTTGTCCTGAGTCCTGGCCCAATTTGCTCTGACATTTTGGTCAAATCCTGATGCTGCTTGTTGGTGAATCTCTCTGCTCCTGGACTGACCTGCCAATTGGATGTATCATAAACAACTGTGATGTGTCCATGGTAGCTAACTGGCTCCAGTTCATTGACATGCCTGACAACAAAACAAATTTTTCCCATTTCCTGTCAGAGCAAGTGATGATCCAAAGTCAAAGGTACTTGCCAGGGCTTCACCTGATCTGAAGAGGTCTAATGTTCATCCAGAAGAAATGTGACCAGATTTCAACCAAAGCATGAGGAAGGAGAAACTACTAGGCTAATACTTCATGACATTGATGCCTGTCTGTGTGGTTTCGAATAACTGGTGGTTGTAAGCCAAGATACAGATGTCCTTGTACTTCTTATCTAGTTTGCTCGACAACTTTCTAAAGAAACGTTTGGTTAAAGACTGTAGTAGGGAGCAGGCTATGAAGGGTCCCTGCTCGAGAGAGTCTTGGACACTGGTCCTTTAAGGCTGGGCCAAAGGGAACAGCATGTGACCAGCTGACGAGCTACAGCTGCATATAAAAGCTGGGTAGCTCTCTGTTGAGATGCAGTCTACGTGTGAGAGGGAAGCAATCTGGAGCAAGCCAGAAGAAGGAGCAGTGTCTCTAAGTACTGTAGTAAGCACTCAGCAGCTGAATGCTGAGAGAAAAGCCAAGCTGCAAGGAAGAACTTCCCACAGACCTGGAGAAGGCTGAGAGGAGACTAAGCTCCAGGAGAAGGTCAGATCTATTATTATTATTATTATTATTATAAACATTTATATAGTGCCAGCCATGTGCCTGGTGCTGTACAGAACATAGAAATATATGTGGTCCCTGCCTTTAAGTTTGTAAAGGCCAGAAGAGCCTATGATTTATGTTATACTTTTAGGGACCTGGCTACAGAGCCAGGAGAAGCCCTAGTCTTAAGGGGTTTTTAAGAGGTGGGCTAAAAGGGGCAAAGAGGCCCATTCCTAAATTTAAAATCCTCTCTTTCAGAGCCACTCAGGCTAGTAGCCTCCTAACTGCTACTGGGAACATTGTGTTGTGGCAAGGGCAGCTGATTCCCCAAGGACCTAGACTACTCAAGCTAAGAGAGCCTTCCCTGCCACAGACTGGCACATCAGTTCAGCGCTGCTTTGTTGCAGTCCACAACGTAGCGATGCCAGACCTTGCTCAAAGAAACATAGCTGCTTTCCATGCAATCACTGGCTGTGATACTGTTAGCCAGTTTTATGGGATCGGCAAGAGAAGTGTGGAAAGTATTTAATGAGTGTCTTGATCTCCTCAATACCATAGGAAGAGGTGATCTTTCTCAGAAGAAACTGTGCAAAGCAGAAGAGTTTGTGTGCCATTTGTACCTAGTCACCATTGTGCTCATCAATGATGTTAGAAACCATCTGTACTAGAAAGGTACAAAGGATCTTGAAAGTTTATCACCAACAGCTGATTCTTTCAAACATCAAATATCCTGGGTTCACTACCGAGCACTGGTCTGACAGTCATCAAATGTACAACCAAAACTGCCAATAACCTACAATAGCAGATGGTATCTAGACAGTAAGGAGTTAAAGCCACTGCTGTCAACAAACTAACCATTTCCTGTACAATGCAGTGCCCTAGTAATGTGCAAGAACTTTGCAACCTCCAAATGTTCATGTCAAGCTGACCTTCTCCAGTGTACAGGAGCATGCTCCTGCAGCAAAGATAAGTGCCAAAATCCATGCAGTCAACATCATCATGATGATGACTGAATTAAGGCAGCAGCCTTGCTCTTATTTTTTGTGTGAAATCTGATTCCCCCCCCCCCCCCCGGTAAATGTATGTGTGTAACTATATATATTAGAGCTGAAACTTGGTCCTCTGAAAACTTCAGAATCCACCTGGAATTCTGGTCCTTGGTACCAAATTTCTGAAGTCCAAAGTACCAAGGCCAGTCCTCAGAAAACTTCAGAAGCCTCCTTTGAGTGCTGGTGCCATTGTGAGCGTGACTGGAGTGAGTCAGACGGTTGACCCCCTTGCTTCTCTGAGCTAGGAAAGGAAATTTAGTGTCATATTAGGAAGGGGGGGGGGAGGTATGGGAGGGGACAGCTGAGTGATGGACAAGCCAGATGGCAAGTCTTGATTGGCTGGGAGGGGCTAAATAAAAGTGGCTGTACAGCCATTTCCCACTCTCTTTGGTGAAATTGGCTGTGTGCGCTACACTGCTGATCTGTAAGTAATTGGCTTGAGGGGGTGGGGAGGGATGCCTGGGCTGTGGTGGCCTGTCCTGTCCTGTCCATAGGGGCAATGCTGGGGGATGGGGTTAGTTGTTTTCACCATGCCATGATTTTTTTAAAAAAATAAGCGGGTGCCATGCTGCTGCTGCCTGCTGCTTGGCAACATGGAGACCAGAGGGATCTCTGCCTTGCTCTATTTACTCTGGCCAGGGCTGTCCAAGTTACTAGTGCCCCACCAATGCCATGCCTTAATAAGCGGGTGCCACTGCTGCCTGTTGCTTGCACTGCTTGGCACCATAGCGGCCAGAGGGATCTGCCTAGCCCCACTTCCCCTTGGCTGGACTGTCCATATACTAGGGGCAATGCTGGGGGTTGCCACCAGTGCCAAATATACTTAAAGTTTGGGTGCTACTACTGCTTGCACTGCCTATTGGCAAGTTTGCAGCACCCTAGAGGTCAAAGAGAGATCACTTTTTCTGTGGTTTTTGTGGGCACTATGACTGTACGTTGTGGGTTCAACTTTGCCAAGATGTGACTGACCACTGGGGTAGAGGGGAGATATACTTTCTTTCTGGTTAAAATAGGATGGTGTGTGTGACTTGCCTTGCATAGATGGGCACTGGGCAGGCACAATGGAAGCCTTTTGTGTGTGTGTGTGTGTGTGTGTGTGTGTGTGTGTATGTATGAATGTCTGGTTTCTTTCTTGTAGGTGGTGTTATTATGTCTGCTAGGCTGGCTTTTTTTGGTTTCTGCCCACAGTTACACTTTTGTGGGTTTGTCTTCTTGAGCGATTGTCCCACTCTTGCTAGCCTGCTTTTTTGGACACTGCTTGGTTGGCATAATGATTTTAAAGTGGGTGCACTTTAAAATCATTAAAAGAAAGGGTTCCGAAGTTCCAAGTTCCGGGGATTTCTGAGGTCTGGAGTTCCAAAACTACTGATCAAGAAAGCACCTCTTTTTTTATATGCAGCAGGCAGTTTATGTTGCAGATATTCCGGAGAGATGCCCATCTCTCTCAGTTGGACATCGACCTTTAAGGACCACTGATCCGAGAAGGGATCCTCCTGGGTACCCCTTAATAGGATTGACCCCTGCTCTGATCGCATTTTGAGCCAAGATTTCAGGGCAACTTCTTTCGCAACTTGGGGCCAGGGTTTCTGGCCCAACTCCACCTGAACAGCAAGAGGGATACCTCGTGGAACTCCTAAGAGTTGCTGCAGAAATTTAGATTCTCTTCTCAAATGAAAACCCAGGCCTGGTTTGTAGAGGGCCTGCTGATCCAGCAGGTGCAGGCATTTAGATACCTGGGCATCCTTTTCCACAGGTCGGGCTTCTGGCAGGAACACGTCAATAGGGCCTTGAGAACGGTCCAAGCTTCTGCTCAATCCATAAGCAGACTCTTTGCCAAACAGGGTAGGACGGCTGTCCTACCAGCTCTCCGGGTGCATACCAGTAAGGCTAGGTCCCAATTATTATATGGGGCTGAGTTATGGGCCCCCTTTCATTCCAGTTCGGTGGACAAGATTCAATCTAAATCTAAACCTATAATTTAACCCTCAGTACTGGACCCCTGCCAGAGTGTGACAAATTATGAGCAGGCACAACACACCCTTGAGTCTAACAGTGGGGATAACCAAATGTACCAATTACCAAGCACTGCGAGGAAGGCAAAAAAACTGGGAAGCCTTAATAATGGCCAGATTAGGATTCCTGCAAAAATTCCTTCCTGGCCCACATGGCAACCGTCAAGTGTCCACAGTGCTTAGGGGAGGGTGGGTGGGTGCTGCTTCTCCATTGGGCTCCAGCCTGTAAATGGACCACGTGGGTCCCTTGCAACCTATCAGCACCACCAGGGGTGCCTAGCAACCCCGGCAGGATTCTAGCCTTTCCCGCGCTCTCACAAGCATGGCCACTTCACTGCCCTGGGGCTTGCAACCCCGGCGGTGCTTCGGAAACTCTCTGCCGTGTCCCGCCTCCTGTCCCAGACAGGCGCAGCAAGGAGCCTGCTGCCCCCCACCTTTAGGGGGAGCGGTGGCAATTCTCAACTTCTAACAAATGGGGCCCCCCTTAAGTGATTTCTAGGTCACTTTTGGAATTCTGCCACCAGATTACAAAGATAGTATTACCATAGGGTTGGGCACAATAAGAAGGGCTTTTGGAGAAACAGACTGCTGCTGGCACAGTAGCTAAAGGCCAGGAAAATGGCGGCTACAGTATCTGAAGCATGACAGTGTCTGAGGCCAAGGGGCCAAATGTGATTCCTGGCTTGTTTTTAATGTGGCCCCTTTCCAGTTTTTGGGTCTGGTCCTTGGATCCAGTTCCTAACCCCAAGCACTGAAAAACTGAACTCGGGGTAAGGGAGATGAGGGCATACACAAGGATAGGGGACAGGTCCATAGCAGAGATCCATGGTTTGGACTTTCCTCTTTCTGAGCATCCCTGATCACAACTTGTATGTGACTCTTGGAGCTGGTATTAATTTTCAATGTGGCCCCAGAAGGGAAACGGATCTTTTCCCCCTGGTCTCAGGCCTCTGCTGAAAAATGTGTAAATTAACAAACCTGCAACAGCCACAGCCTGCTATTCTTTTATGGGAGCTGCTGGCAGGCTGAAGTCAACAAGGAGATGAGGCAGGACTCGGGGAGTTAACAAAACTAAGATAGGTGCTAGCGATGCAGCAGGACCTGACAATGTTTCAGATTTGTTGCTACTGCAGGTGTTAGATTTATAATAAACAGAATGAGTAAATTTTTTTTTAGTAAATGATCATGAATTATTATGTTGGTTGTCACTGGAGACCGACTACGAGCTGGAGAAGCCTTGCCACAAGCCAGCTTGAGTTCAGGAGAAATTCCTTTAGATGGGCATTGTAGTAGACTCCTTCTCAGTGGATCAGACACATTATGTGCAGTGCTCTGTGGGCTACACAGGGACCCGCTCCTCAGATGGAGGCAGTATATTATGTGGTGATAATATGGCCTTGGGGACTTGACCAACGCATTTAGCTAACTCTAAAATCCTGTCACGCTTTTCAAGTCAGAAAAATGTAGAATGGTGCTTTGAGGAAGCCTAAAGAATGTGAAACATAAAAGAGAACACTAAAACTGTGAAGAGAAGATAGCACAGGGCAGTGAAAGTGTACATTGAATGAGAGACAGAAATTTGATAAGGCGACTTAGTCAGGTAATTCCTTTTAAAAAAAATGTTATTAACAAGAACAAGATGTACTTTACCATATATAGTTAAGTATGGAATTGGCAAATGATTCTTCTTTCTCCTCCACCAATTAGTACTAATGAGGTGGATCCAAGCAGCACTGACCTTGCACAAACCACTTTACTATTTCTCTTTAAAAAAAAAAAAAAAGAAACTTTTTTTAACAGCTTAACTTAAATAACATCTCTGCTGCAATGAGAATGGCGGTGTGCTAAGCTTGAGGCAGGGATGAATGGTTACCATTTTGAAAATGTTATTCTCTTGGGATCAGTGCAGACTAATGTCTTTCTATGGTGAATGTCAGATTTTTGATTGAAGATGGTCACATTATTTGTTTCAAATAATCTTTTTGGTTTCCTGTCAAATTTCGCATTAACCAAGCCTTATTTCTGCAAATGCATTTTCATTATTCTTTAATCACTTCTCTGATACTTTGTGTATGCTAGCTGCTGTTGTAGTAATGTAGTAGTTTGATTTGTGACCGAGGCTTGTTGCTATTATTTCTGATGCCTGCTTAAATCATTGAACTTTTTTTTTTCTAAACAGGAGAGTAATTAATAAAGTAACTAGTAATAGTTTGTGAATTAATACTCTTCTTTGCACATGAATATTTTGTGAACATACAAAGAACATTCTCCAAACATCTGTGTGTACAACCCTCCTTCCCCCGCCCATCTTTTAGCATGAATAATGGGGGGAAACAAATATGTTCATTTTGAAAAACGCTATAGAACTCAAACAGTATGAACAACAACTTTTTGTGGGGTGGGAGACAGTATTTTACTAGCTGTATTTTTAGCGGATCACTGCATGCGATATATTGCAGCCCAATGAATGGGAAGGTCTGAAATTTCCCCTTGCCTCTATTCCAGATCAGAATGAGCATAAAAGATTCTCTTAAACCTATAAGTGTAGATTAGAGTGTAGATTAGAGCTGAAGTGAACAGCCAATTTTATATTCTCATGTAGTATTTGCCTTTTTGGATAGTGCACTGTGAATATCTGAATCACTGGGTACATAAGAATAGCATGCTTGGCCCAGTTTGACCTGCTTTGGCCCAGACCTCACCTGCGGGTATGTGCAGGCGCCACCAGATGTTGACTCAGTATTGCCTTAGGCTGTGTTGGTGACTAGGTTGGGCTGTGACCTTTGAAAACGCTGAAGTCACAGTCTGGGCTAAGGCCTGCCCTACCGGGCCAAAGCAGGCTATCACATCCGTTTCTGGGACAGCATACCGGTCCATGGCTGACTGTCAGGGACAGCCATGGCTTCCCATCATGGTACGGGTGTGGTGCTGGGCACAATCGGAGGCAGGGATGGATGGTTCATGGATCTTCCTGCCCTCCCAGGGCCACGTGGGCAGCGGGACAGCACCCCAGCCAGGAGCATGTTTGTTTAGTGCCCCAGCCTGGCCAGTTTCCACCGTGGTTTTCATCCCTGGGTCGGACCACTACACTGCCACCATCATGTGTGTTTCTACCCAATGTTTGCAACCCAAACACAATTTCTTAACAAGCAGTATACATTTAGCACACAACGACATGCTGAACTTTGTTACTGGCATCCCTTTGGGGGGTGGGGGAAGAACTTTTCACCTTTTCTTCTAGCATCTAAAAATAGATAAATGACATGAAATGAATATCAAAACTAAGCAGAACCGAATAGCATTTTGTATCCATCAATTTGAAGCAGGTGAATTCATCATATAGGATATTCATCAGGGATATTTCTTTAAGCTCCAGTGTAGATACCATCAATAGCTAGGCAGGTGGAAAATCTAGGTGTTAAAATCCTAGAATTGTAGGATTGAAAGGGATCTCAGTGGTAACTTAGGCCCTTTTTAAACAGGCCGCAGCCGTGGGGGGTATGGGTGTACATGACGGTGTGGGGGCAGTGCATGGATGCTTGTGTACATGTATGCATACCCATCTCCACCAACCTCCATGCACAGAGCAATCGCCATTTTGGCCAATTGCTCTGTGCGTGGGTGATGGTTGGAGATGGGTGGGTTGCAGGAGCATGCACACATGCCCACCCACCCACTGCAGTGGTTACATGGGCAGCACCCACCCATGCCCACATGAAGACCTGCTTGGGCATGTGTGGGTCTGTCTTATGTAAAAAGGGCCATTGTCCAAACCCTCACTCCCCTCCCCATGATTACTCTCTGGGCATCTTTAGACATAACAAAGATTCGGTGTCAAAACCCCTAGGCACATGTTTGGCCATTGTGTGTAAGCACCATAACAATCCCAACACCAATTTGGTCACCTGTTGAACACGCAATGTGAACACTATTGCATCACAAGGGCAATTTGCATGTTTTGACTGAACACATGGCCAATGTTGCGTCTAACGTGTGGCGTGTTAGCAGTTACAACACAGAGAATGAGGCGGCAGCGCTTGTGTGCTGAGATTGGGTGGCGAGCAAAACACCGATTTGCCCCAAGATGGGCTGTGTGTCTAAGCAGCGCCATGTGGTGAACACTGGGCTAAACCGGTGTTCATATCAAAATCAAAACACACATTCAAGCCTTTTAACATTCCGGCGGGCTTGTAAGACCTGGCTGTTCGCCCAGACCTTTCGGGAGGGTGGGTTAGGGTTTTAGCGTCACCCTACCCTTATTTATTCTTTGACTTTGTCTTAACCCTGTTTTAAATTGTTTATATCATTATGATTGTTTTATATTTATATTATTGTATTTTTTACTCTTTTAAAATTGTTAGCCGCCCCGAGCTGTTTTACAGGAGGAGCGGGGTATAAATTGATAAATAAATAAAAATAAATATAAATAAATAAATGCAGATACCCATTGACCAACAGCAGATGGATGCTTGTTAAAACAGTTTTTTGAAAATATCTAGTCCAAAATTTCCCTTGCCATCCTGTTCCATTGCCCAACAATGTTTTTGCTAATATTTAACCCAGATTTACCTCGCTATAATTTAACTGCATTACCTTTTGTTCTAACATCTGTGACGGTGAAGAACAACGGTCTCTTTTAGATTTGAAGATTAGATTTGAAAATGACTATCATGCCCCTGTTTTTCTTTAAATGCTTTAAAGAAATGGACCAGTCCTCTCAAATCGATATACAGAGGTTCTTTATTGGCAACTTTAAAAAAATGGTGGTTCTGAGAAGCTGAACAACTTAAATCTTTTTACAGGTCTATGCTCCTGAAAACATTTGTGTGGCGACACTGTCTGTTGTGTTAACAGCAAAATAAAATTGACTCGAGGGAAGGCTTTTAAAGTATGATGTAAGCACCAGATGTTTAGTCATAAATCGAATAAATGATAACATTTTTATACTGTGAGTAGCAAAATTCTCAGAATTGATCTGAACAGGGTAAATTTGGTGGTTTTGAGCAAATTTCAAAGACATTTTGTTTCCATATTTTAAACAGGACTTCATTTGACAGCTGTATATATTTTATTTGGGCTGTGGCAGTTGTTAGCATGTTAGGTGAACATCTTCAAGGGATCTGGTATAAAAATAATTTGTAGAAAACTTTGCAGAATGATATTTTCATGAAAACAACTTCTTGAGAAATCTTGCAGAAATTTTCAATAAACCCAAAATGCAGTATGGAATTTTTCCACCTTTCTGATCATTAGTGAGATGCTGTAAATGGTGACTGCAGTTCTTATTAGAACTTCAGGCCCTAACTTGTCAATAGCACCTGTGTGGGAACTGCCCACTACTCTAGTTTTTTAGTCTACAACAGTGGGTGCATTTCCTGATCAGAGGTAAGAACCCTATCACCTAGGCCACTTAATGCTGCAACAGACATTATAACACTACTAATTGGTATCCAAAACCAATTGCAATAAATGATAATCAGGTTCCTAGGAATAACACCAAAGTAGTCAAGGCTTCAGACATCAGAATCTGTTTGATAGTTCTATAGGGTAGTTGTTCCAATTTTTTTCTCTGTGCAACCTCCTTTTTCACATTTAAATTTAATCCCATGTCACTGGGCAAAAATGTATATCGACTATCAATCAAGATTATGACCCCATCCAGAGGCAGCATTCTTCTCCCAACTTGGGGTCCAACCCACAGTTTGGGAATCTCTGCTATGTTGCTATAGGCCCCTTTTACACAAACATTCTAACACTGATAAAATAGGTGTTACATTTTATTATACATGGTACAGGGCAACACTGCAGCCCTGCAACATGGGCCCTTTTCACACGAGATTCTCCAGCCAGTTTTTCTGGGTGGAGATGGGTGGAGGCATCTGTGTAAACACCACTTGTGGTGGGTGGGGTGCATTTCGCTGGGTAGAGATGGGTGGAGGTTGCTCCGTGGGTGGGTGGTGGTGGAGATGGGTGTTGTGCAGGAGCACGCACGCACCTACACCCACCGCCCGCAGTGTTTACACACACGCCTCCACCCAGAAAAACTGGCTGGAGGCATCTCGTGTGAAAAGGGCCCATGTTGCAGGGCTGCAGTGTTGCCCTGTGCCATGCATAATAAAATGTAACATCCATTTTATCGATGTTAGAGTGGCTGTGTAAAAAGGGCCATAGTCATAAAGCTGTATAGAAACAAATGACTAAATAATTAGACAGAAGACCTAGCTAATACATAGTCATCTGTTGGATGAAAGACATAATTTCTTTTAGTTCTTTCGTTTAGTTCTGTGGCTGTAACCATAGAATTATTTCCTAGTTGAGCAGCCCTTCTCAGTCCATTTCTGCCAGTGAAAAAACAAGTTCTTTAAAGGTAAAAGTAGCATAGAAAATAATCAGTAGACTGTGATCTGCTTTAGTTGGAGAGGGAAACAATATCATTATGTTTTGAAGGCAAAGCAGGAAGCCACTTAACGTTATTCAATTTGGCAATTCCTAATCAGCCAAGCCAAGGAGCTTCTTTGGCAAGGAGCTTCTGCAAGAGCAGGCTACTAGTGAGAGTGTGGAAATAAAGGATGGAGAGTTTTGATCATACTGGGTGGTTTTTAAATGAGCAAGGCGGGGGTGGGAGGGGTCCGTGGCCACTGAGTGGCGCAGCTGTAGACTAGCCATGCACAGATGCTGTTTTTACACCGACACTAAATCTGAAATAACATCTCTGAACCTGGGTTTAAATGTCCATGTAAAAACCTAATCCTAGTTTAAAATATCTAGGTTAAGGTTGAACCCAGGTTTATTTAATCCTCATTTTTAATGATTTATTTAACCTGGGTTAACGTCTGTGTAAACTGTAAATCCAAATTGATTATAGAGATTAGTAGATAGAACAAACATCCTCTCTACCCAGGAATGTCTCTATGGTCATCAGTACTTTCTGGGGCTTTGGCCAGGAAATTAGGGATGGGCGAACACGGTTCGGAAGTTTGGAGTTCGGCCCGAACTCAAACTGTTCGGATGACCGAACACGAACGCGAACAAACCGAACAATCCAAACACCGAATGGCGAAATGGCCGAACAGTTCGGTAAGTTCGGATCGCGTTCGGATGAGTTCGGGTGGCAAAAAAAGGTTCACTGGAAGGTCAAACATGACAGGGAGGTGTAGTCACTGAGGAGCAGACTTCCAGG
The DNA here is from genome assembly GCA_003113815.1 of Sphenodon punctatus. Taxonomy (NCBI): domain Eukaryota; kingdom Metazoa; phylum Chordata; class Lepidosauria; order Sphenodontia; family Sphenodontidae; genus Sphenodon; species Sphenodon punctatus. The sequence continues at coordinate 290,810 of QEPC01004227.1, read as the reverse complement.
CACCAGGGGTGGAGAGAGGCTTGCAAGAAACGAAACTAATTATCTGCTTCCCCCCTTCCCAACACCTTCTGAGCTAGTCACTGTTCCTGAACAGCAGGCGTTGAGTAGGATTTTTAGATTGCTTTAAGTTTCATTTCAGTTTTGTACTGAAATGAAACTTAAACCTTAAACTGAAACCTTGTGTTATGCATTTCACTGTACAGACTCATTGAGTATGTATGTATTTCACTACAGACTCCTCTTCTGTTTGTGATTCCCCCCCATCCCATATATATGGGATGTATATATATATATATGGATATATATAGATGGATATAGATAGAAGTAGAGAGTTGTAGGAGTTAGCTTAGTGATAGAGATAGCGTTAGTGATTTAGTTTTAGTGTTTGTAGGAGTAGGCTTGTGTACTTATTAGATAATCCATTTAGTTCATAGCATTTAGAATAGTTAATAGCAGTTAGATTTAGTGTAGATAGATAGATATAATATTAGAGAGAAAAAAGAAATTAAAAAACCCCATATAAAAACAAAAAAACCAAATAAAAAACAAAAGAAAACCATATAAAACCCAATAAAAGACCAAAAAACCATATAAAAAACACCCATAACAACATTTCCCAAACAGCTGAACGGCCTAACCGAACGGTCTGTTCGGACGACTGAACCGAACAGCCGAACCCGAACTCGGCGAACGAACTGAACACATCCGAACCGAGTGGCCGAAACGAACGAACGAAACGAATGCAGCTGAACCCGAACAGTGATCTGTTCGCCCATCCCTACAGGAAATCAGCATTTTGATTTCTCTTCCCCCGCCCCCAAACCTGGTGCATAGATTAGCCATGGGATCATTCAAAGACCTCTGCAAAGGGGATCGAAAATCGTAGAGAAAGAAGGAGATGAAATTCAGCAGCTCAGCACTGTGGGACTTTTCAGTCATCCGTGTTAGCCTAAACCTGTATTAACCATGTAGACTGTACTCCTGGATTTATGATTATTCTGAATTGTAAATGTCTCTGTGTAAAAACAGCCATGGAGTGAGTGGGGAGGGATTCTAATGGGTCGCTCCCAGGGTAGCCATTGCGACCACACAGGCAGACTCCACGCATTCCCGTCACCATGGACCAGCCCTGCAAACAATTCCACCTACCCCTCACCCAAGAACAACCTCCACCCCAAGCCACACGTGTCATGACTCGATGGAAACATGAAGCCACAGCAAGTCAGTAGCCTCTTTCTGCCTATGATCCCAGGAGCCACTGCAGCTGCTGGCAGTCTTGGACAACAACAGAGTCACACACACTGGGTGGGACACACAGGAAGCTGCTGTCCTCCATGGCGTTGGCTCTTCTCTCATGTGTCATGAGGAGGGGTTGATGTGCTTTGAGCCAACCAGTGTTGTATTTCACATGCCTGTCCTTTAAGAACTCCTGGCAGGGCTGTGGGTGGGACTGGGGAGGCAGTCAGGTCATGGACCTGCCTACTGGCATGGGTGGCTGCCCCAGTTCATATGGGCTGGGGATGCCTGGGTGCCCATTGACATGCACTTTTTTGGCTTGCCCCGCATGGCACATTCCAGATTTCTCTAGATTTCTGATAGTTACAGATCTGGCAGAGGGGGGAAAAAGGAGAAGGGGAGGGATCAAAACGAAGGGAGAAAGGAGAAGTGGGGAAGAGGGGAGAATATGGAGACTCACCTGGTCGCAGCTCCAGTCGCAATTTTATTCAGCTTTGTTCGGACTCGTGAAGAAGAGTGAAGGTGAGAGGCGTGGCTCCAGCCCCTCTTGATGCTCTTCTTGGTTGTGATTTTCTGGAGGCACTGGCTCCATCACCCCTCCAGCCAAGTGGATTGTTGTGGGTGGCTCCATAGAGGACTACAGGGAGTCCTTAAGACTCCAGCCCCTCCCCTGCTCTGAACTGTGGCACCATGCTGGGATCCATTTTCCTGGAGTCCCCCTTCCCACCCACCCCCCAGCCCCACTTGTGCAGTGCAGCCATGGGGTGGCATCTCCATCCCACTTCTTCTGCCATGCCCATCTGCTTTACCATTAAAGCAGGCACATGAGCAGGAGGCAGAAGCAGAGAGCAACCTTTTATGGTAACGTAGGCAGCAGAAGCCAGGTTACTGCCGCTTTCTGCCCTTATGGCCCACCGCCCCTGTCGCATTCAGAAATTCCAACTGCCTCATTCCCTGCACAAAATACTGAACAATTTTGTTCACAAAAATACAATTTTGTTCACAAAAAACTGAAATCCCAAAGCAACTGAAATATGAAAGTGAAGTAAATGAAGACACTAACTATTTTGCAATGGTGATAAAGATAAAAGCCTGTACAAAGTGAACATATTGTTGTTCTTATGTAAGCATCACGTTTTTAGAGGAAAATAACTCTTAAAATCATCTTTCTGTTATAAATACTTTATGGAAAGCACATTTTGATCTTTATTCCATTTTCCCCATGCATTGCTCTGACTCTGTGAATATTCCTGTCATTTGATTTGTTCTATAGAATTTGTCAAATGCAGCTAAAAAGAATTGACGTAATTATCTGAACAAATACTCCCTGAAAGTCTGTTTAATTTCCCAACGCAATTAGTAACTTGGAGTGAATTCTCTAAGAGTGTTTCAAACATGTGAAGTGAAATGGAGGGAAGAAATGAATATATTTAAATAGATACATTTGTCATTGAGGAGCTCTGTAGCTAAAGAGCAGAGGCTGTGAAACTGAAAATATTTCTGAAATAAGGTTAAGTTCTGTTATCATAAAAATACATGAAATGAAATGAACTATTGGACAACCAGATACTTACAGGTGTCGTCCTACAACATTTATTGGTTGGTGAAGTGGAAGAACGATTGCAGCTGAGAGCATTAATGGTTTAAAGTACAGAAAATGTTGCAAAGCAGAAGTGATCATTTCCTGAACAAATGTCAGAGAGATGACTGAATACATCATGCCTACATATAGTACTAACCAATTACTTAAAGGTTATAGGAAATGGAATCAAATAACTATGGACATGGTCAAGCATGGTATGACCTTGAAACTTTAATAGATTCTTTGCAAAGTACACTGTGTTCTTTAAGGAGTTGAGCAAAATGAAGTGAACAAAATTTCCTAGAAATGTGTGTCTTATTATCTACTTGCAGTTCAAAGGGCCAGCCAAACTATATTCTGATGTCATTGGTCACAATCTCATTAATTTTCTAGTTTAATTTGTGGCTTGCGTTCATTCTAGTGCTGGAACTCTATTTTCCTTGGGAAATTCAGCCTTGATTTTCCGAGTTCCAATGAAGGGCCCCGGAACTTCAGAACTTGGCCAAACCTCAGCCGAGTGCAGAGAAGGGGACCAGAGGGAAGGTAAGCAGGGGCTGGAGGCCAGTGCTAGGCCCCTGCTCCCCCTTCCCTGGTCCCCACTGGCCAGGGAGGAAATAGGCCAGTGGGGGCCAGGGAAGGCGAGGTGGAGACCTAGTGGGTGATCTAGCGGTGGGTCAGGGGTGGGGTGCTTAGTGGGGTCAGGGACTAGCAGGGGAGTTGTTTAATTTCCAGAGGGGATCCTCGGCGATGTATGGCTTCTTCCTGGCTTGTAAGTTTGAAAGTAAAACAAAAAATAATTGAGCATGCTCAAAAACTGTTGCTGTTGCTGCCCCACTAATATTATTGCTGTTACAGGGGGTGGCTTTTATTTTATTTTGTTTTACTTTGTGGTTTTAAGGGGTTGGGGGGGGAATGCAGTGGGTGTGGCTTGAGGGTGGGGGATATGAGGAGTGGGTTAGGGTGGATAGGGCCTACCCGCCTGGTGAGAGGAGGGGAGGTGGCCCTTGGGGAGGGTTGGGGGGACCCCCTGTGAGAGGAGGAGTCCCAGGGAGATGGGCCCTGCCCCCGGTGAGACGGGGGGGCATGGGTTAAGGGGACTCCCGGTGAGAGGGGGAGTTCCAGGGACCGGGGGGGCAACCTATGGAGGGTGGGTGTCTAACGGAGTTCTCTGAGGAGGGGAGGGGTTCTGCAGCTATCGGGGTTGTTATGGGTCGGGGGATATATGGTCCAATGGGGAGGTGTGTTCCATCAGTGAGGAGGGAGCGGTGCCTTGTGCCCGTTCCCCTCTCGACCCCCCACGTGGGTAGGTTGTGGGTCGACAATGAATCGGGCCCTATTCTAGC
>QEPC01004227.1:267190-278268 GCA_003113815.1 Sphenodon punctatus | reverse complement strand
AAAATCAATCTAATAATAATCCTACTCTAAATAAATCCAAAACTTAAAACAGGGGAAGGGAATCAGGGATGGAATAAGAGGGAGAGGGAAAGAATTCAATGGAGGGGGGAGGGAGGAAGGAAGATTGAACACAGGGAGGGATAAAAACAAAAAACAACACCTAAATCTATCTAATCTAAGCTAAATAAATGATAATACGGAGGTAGATGGGTTGGATGGGTGCAATAGGAGGAGGATGGCAATAGATTGAGGAGACCAAAACTGCTGGGAGAGGGAGCCTTCTGAAACACCTGCTGTTCAGGAACAGTGTCTAGCCCAGAAGGTGTTGGAAAAGGGGGAGGCAATCAGTTTTGTTTCTTGCTGCGCCCGCCTCACTGCAAGCCCCATTGACTCCGTGCAGCCTAGCCTGTGGCCAATCGCAGACTGCAAAGCCAGTGGTCTGAGGCGAAAAGGGATGGTGATTCGGCAGGCTGGCTGCTACTCCAAGCCTCTCCACCCCTGGTGCCTGGAAGTCTGCTCCTCAGCTGACTCCTCCTCCCTGTCACGTTTTGCCTTCCAGTGACACATTGTTGCCACCTGAACTCAGCCGAACGCGATCAGAACTGACCAAACTGTTCAGTCATTTCGTCGTTCGGAATTGAGTTTGGTTCGGTCCGTTCGTGTTTGGATTCGGGTTCGGTTGTCCGAACAGGCCGAATTCGGGCCGAACTCTGAACTTCCGAACCGCGTTCGCCCATCCCTAGTTTATAGTGAAGACTTCACATCAGAAGCAAAGCATTGTTGCCAATTTCATATCATCCTGCACCCTGACTTTAAGAAAATCATTCTACCTATTCTTGAGTGGATTGGATCTTTGTTCTAGGGAAAATTTACTCTTTCCTGTACCTCCTATCTGTTGTCCTGATACCATGGGATTTTCTAACTGTATGTCAAGTAATAGCCCAACTGAAATAAAGAATCTGTTTCAAACATCTGCTTATGATAGGTGTGTTATTATGCACTGTTCATTTATAGACTAATAGCTCTGTAGTTTTGAGAGATGCAGCTACTCATATTTTGGAGAGGGAGAAGAAACAGTTCATTCTTAGCTAGAGATCAGGCCTGTTAAAAATGGTAGATTTTCATTGCAAAGCCTAATCAGTTACCTACACAAATCATAATAGCAAAAGTGGGTTGCATTGCATTACAACTATTGCATTGTGTTGTATATCAGTGCCGTTCCAACTATGGTTTCTATAGCTCAGTGACAGGAACAATATACAGCAATTACTGTACTTGCCATTCCTGAGGCATCACCTGCTTCTAGCTGTGGTGCAAGTAGATAAGCTTTCTCTGTTTACACTTTAATGAAACAGGATGTGCTGTAAACTTTAAACACTTAATGGAGCTAATATAACAAAAAAAATGACTGTTAACCTTGGATACAAGAAAAAAGAAAGGTATAGTAGCTAACCACATGTAAACACCATCCATATGACTCAAGAGAGGCAGGGCCAGTCTTCCACAGAGCAATCTGGGGTGGCCGCCCTGGGCCCTGCTCTTTTTGAGGGCCCCGCAGTGGCCTCTGTCTTTGCCAGGACAGTTTGTGTACTTTCATTGTACAAACTAATCATTATGACAATTTGCTTTATATTTCAAATAAATATAAAATATATATAATATAATTTGAAATAGACATAAATAAAATATAATAATAGTATTAAAATAAATAATAAACTGTAACAAACAATGCTGGTCTAGTTCTGGATTTTCCAGAACAAAATCAAAATTTTCTAGCTTCATATAAAATCAGGAAATTTGTCCAATTTACTATATCAATCATCACATTGTTCAAGTATTAATTTGTAATTTCCCAGATATTGTTTTCCAAGTATCAATTTTACTTTACTTTTTATTTTAATTTGCTTCTCTGCACCATAAAGGCGTGAGCCATATTGACTACTTTCTTAATAAATCTTTCCTCAGGATTTGCTAGCAGATGTATTATTTTCATGCGTACATCCTGGCTTGCACCCGTTTGTATTAGCAGCTGGAGGTACTGTGTTCTTACTTTAGACAACAGCGGGCAACAAAATAGATAGTGAGGTATGTGACATGCTTATGGCATACTTTGCAGATAAAATCGCTTGCATTGAACATGACTTTGATGCTGTCCTTTTGGATACAGTGGCAGAGCCAGAGGTAAGAAATGCTGTGTCTTGTCAGTGTTCATGGGATCCAGTTCAATTGGTGACACCTGCTGAGTTGGCAGATGTGCTTGACTCTGTGCGAACCACAACTTGTGAACTAGATCCTTGCCTGTCCTGGCTGGTTAAGGCCAGCCGGTGAGACAGTGGGCCATTGCTGACTGGGGTGATCAATGCCTCCTTGGAGGGGGAGGGAGGTTACCAGAAACCCTTAAGGGGGCTGTGGTCTGACCCATCCTCAATAAACCATCTTTGGACGTTGATTTCCCAGTGAGGTATCGGCCTGTGTCTAACCTTCCCCTTTTAGGGAAGGTTATTGAGCGGGTATTGGCGCATCAGGTGCAGGCGCATCTGGACTGTATCAGCTTTCTTGATCCTTCACAGTCTGGTTTTCACCCGGGTTATGGCACTTGAGACAGCACTTGTGGCCTTGGTCAATGACCTTTGAGTGGAGATTGATAAGGGCCATTCGACCCTTTTGGTTCTACTCAGTCTCTTGGCAGCATTTGACACAGTGAACCATGAGGTGTTGGTGACTCACCTGTGGGACCTGGCTGGGTTGGATGGAACACTTTAACATTGGTTCCAGTCCTTCCTGGCAGGTAAATTGCAAGGGGTGGTTCTGGGAGACTGTACATCTTCTCCCAGGGCTCTCCTATGTGGGGTCCCCCTAACCCTCTTTTTCAATGTCGATATGCAGCCATTGAGAAAGGTCGTACGTGGATGGGGAGTTCATTGTCATCAGTATGCTGATGACACGCAACTTTATCTGTCCTTTTCATCCGACCCAGGTTCTGCTGTCTCGGTGCTTTCCCAGTGCTTCAGAGCTGTGGCAGACTGGATGAGGTCGAGCCAATTGAAATTGAATCCTGATAATTCAATGGAATTATGTTCATTGGTGGTATAATGGAGGTGATGCTCATTAACAGGTCTGGGGTCCTAGATGGGGAGTTACCTTTATTGACTGGGTTCGCCTTACGTTGGCATCTTGGGTTATGAACCTGGGAGTGCTCCTGGATCCACAGCTGCATCTGGGTCTCCACGCATTGGCTGTGGCCAAGAGTGTGTTCTGCCAATTGCATCTGGTGAAGCGGCCCCGCCCCATATCTCAGATTCTGACCTGGCCACTGTCGTCCATGCATTTGTCACCTTGAGGCTGGACTATTGTAATGCACTTTGTGGGGTTACCATGGTGACGGTTTGGAAGCTACAGCTAGTGCAGAATGTCATGGCCCATCTCCTCACTGGGATGGGCCATTGGGACAACATTATGCTAGTGCTCCGGGCACTGCACTGGCTGCCTATGGCCTTACAGGCCCAATTCAAGGTGCTGGTGTTAACCTATAAAGCCCTAAGCAGTCTGGGCTCTATCTATGTGAGGGACCGCCTCACTTCCTGGGCCACTGAGCGGCTCCTGTGGTAGTTCGGGGCTGCCCTCTCAGAGGTTCCCCACTATAGATGGGTGGGGACCTACAGGCAGGCATTCTCGGCAGCAACTCCAGTCCTGTGGAACTCTCTCCTGGCGGAGGTCTGTCTTAGCCCAAATCTTCTTATATTCCATCATCAGTGTAAGACCTGGCTCTTCCGCCAGGCGTTTGTTGGAGGCGAGGGTTAAGGGTGGATTGGGAGGGGTTTTATACACCACTATATTGAACTGTAATTGAATTTTTATTGTTTTAGGGGGCAATTCAACGGCCTGAGTATGCTGCCCACAGGCACCGCACTCAGGCCAGAATATGTATGCTCAGGTGGCCTGAGCGTGGTGCCTGCGGGCAGCATACGCGGGCTGTTGGATTGCCCCCTTTGTGTGTGTGTGTGTGAATTTTGTGGTGGTGTTTATGTTTTTAGTGTATTTTTTATTATTATGTGAGCCGCCCCGAGCTGCCTGAGTGCAGGAGGGGCAGGATATAAATTCTATAAATAAATAAATAAATAAAATTAAATAATGGGGATGGGACTGGGCAAAATTTCGGTTTCTGTCAATTTCGGTTTTGGTTCTCATGAATTTCGGTTCTTTTCCGGTTTCGGTACTATCGGATCTTTTGCATTGATTTTTGTACTGGATTTTTAACATGGCGGTTTTTCAATGTGGGACAAACCGCAATGTTAAAAATCCAGTACAAAAATCAATGCAAAAGATCCGATAGTACCGAAACTGAAAAAGAACCAAAATTTTGGATTAATCTGAAATGACCATTTTTGGGTACTTTCGGTTTTATCTGAAACTGAAATTCCCATCCCTATTAAATAATATCTCTAAAGGGGAACAAAAATCATAGCAGAAGGTGGTGATTGAATTCAGCAAAGAAGCACCATTTTATTTTTCAGTCCTCCGTGTTAGTCTAAACCCGTATTAACCATGAACATTGTGATCCCAGATTAATGATTATTCCAAGTTGTAAATAAATATCAGTGTAAACAGAAACCCAGGAGTAAGAATCTGGGATTTTAAATATGGGTTAAGAGTCCGTGTAATAGCAGCCACTGTCAGCGGTGCTGTGGTGACCCAACCCTGCCACTGCGTCACTGTCACTTCTGTTTTTACCCAGTGTGTGTCTGTCGATCGTTCCTATGTTAGGAGGGGACTCTCACTGCCATTTTTCATGGGCCCTGGATCGGGCACTGCCTTAGAGCAGTGAATTCCAGCGTTCAGATCCTCGTGCGGTGAATGATCTGCCTGCAGGCCCCCCTTGCAAATTAAAAGTTGCTTGTTTGTTTTTTACTTTAGATAACTTTCCCAAGTTATTTCTAGACATCTTTTAAACTCTACCATCTCTATTCATGGGGACAAATTGCTAATGGAGAGCAATACATATTCAGGAAGAAGCTATCTGCAAACCCTCTTAGATTTAAAGTACAAAATTAACCCATCCTTTCTCTAGGAAAAAAGGCATAAAATGGCAAACAGTAATTTTACTCACATAAATGCCAAACGCTGTAAGTGACACAGATAAGACAGATAGTTCTATTGAAAGAAGTGAACTTTTACTGCTACCTCTGGGGAAATGAATGATACTCTTCTTTACAAGAGCATAAAAACCAGCTACAATAGAAAAAGTCCATTTAGCCTATCATGTCTATGGTGTATTTTGTATCCTCTCTGCCATTTGCCTATTCATTCCCCTACCTTTTCATCTTCTTTTTGTTCAGGAGCTCATCTAGCTGTCTCTTCAAATAAATAATGCTTTTTGCTCCAATAAATCCCTCTCCATTTATTCCACATTTTCTACTATATGTGTGAAAACATTTTACCTTAGCTCCTACTCTCCATTTTTAAATCTTCAAAATAGAGAAAGTGTCCCTTGAATACCAGTTCAAGTCTTTGAAGCTTGGGGGGCGGGGAGGGGAAGTAAGGTTCCTCATGGGAATCCTTAGCATGTGATCACAGAGGAAGGTGCTTATCAAAGCTGTGTCTACTACCCCAGAAGGTAGGGGGTTTCTTTAGTTGATTTGCTTCTTTAGTTTGATTTAGGTTGTTTCTCTAGTACATTCTTAAAGTATGCTGATGACATAATTGTGACTAGGACTTGATGTGAGCCAGGATGAAACGTTATTACCAAATAATAACTCCACTGACCTCAGCAAGAAGTGGGATTTTTCTTTGGTGACAGTCCCAATGTATTGTCACATAACTAGTAATGCTTGCATCAGGCAAAAACCTGTCCCCCCCCCTCTACTTTTATCACAGGCTGCAGTCCTTAACTGTATTTTTGACAGCTGAGTCCACTTTGTGTCACTAATTCCACCAATGCTATGGAAGCAGGACGGGGGCACTCAGGGGCCGCAGAGCCAGCAGGTAAAGGTCATTACTCAGCGTGGGTCATGCTGGAATGACCAAATGTGGGATCCCGCGGGGTTCCATCCTGTTGCCCCTCTTGTTCAATGTGTATATACAGCTGCTGGATGAGGTCATTCAGAGGTTTGGGGCATGGTGCCATCAGTATGCTGATGGACATCCAACTGTACCTCTCCTTTTCATCTGACAACTCAGGTCCGGCAGTCTTGGTGCTTACCTGTTGCCTGGCTGTGGTGGGAGACTAGATGATGGCGAGCTGACTGAAGCTGAATCCTGACAAGACTGAGGTGGTGATGGTTAGCCGACTTTGTGCCCTGGAGGGGACTGGGACTCTTCTTATTGTTGGGGTCTGGCCTGCTCTGGTTGATTGGGTTTGCAGCCTCAGAGTGCTTGTGGATCCTTTGCCTGCACCTGGATTGCCAGCTCGTGGCAGTAGCCAGGAGTGCTTTTCACCAACTCCATCTGGTGAGGAGGCTGTGGCCTTTTCTTTCGAACTCGGATCTGGCCACTGTCATCCATGTTTTTATCACCTCGATGCTAGGCTACTTCAAGGCACTCCAAGTGGGGCTGCCCTTGGTGATGGTTCAGAGGCTGAAGCTGGTACAGAATGCGGTAACTCACCTCCTTATGGGGATGTGTCACTGCAAGCACATTACACCAGTGCTCCGTTCACTGTACTAGCTGCCAATAGACTTCTGGGCCCAATTCAAGGTGCTGGTGATGACCTTTAAAGCCCTAAATGACCTAGGCCCCATTTATCTGAGGGATCTTCTGGCTCCCCATTTCCCGTTTGCGGTCAGCTGGGGGTGCCTCCCTGGAGACTCCGGTTTTTCGCTGGGTCTTAACTATGAGGAGGGCATTCTCGGCCATCACACCATTGCTATGGAGCTCCCTCCCCCAGGAGGTCCGCCTGCGTTCAAGCCTGGTGGCCTTCCAGAGACAATGTAAGACCATTTTATTCTGTCAGAATTTTGGCAGTGGGGATTGAATGGGGGTGGGGGGTTAATTAAGGGGGAGGATGGGTTGGGTAGGGGATGGGGGATTTGATGGGTGGGTTTTTAGACATTTGGTAGGTAGGGAATAGGGTTGGAGGTGTAGGGGTGGATTGGGTAGGGTGGTATTGTTGATTTTAATGGCTTTTTACTTTGTTTTTTATTATTGTAAGTCACCCTGAGCCTCTGTGGGAAGGGTGGCATAGAAATATGAATAAATGAATAAATAAAATAAATACAAGCGGAAGAGAGGGATGCCTCCTTGAACAGGGCTGGTGCTCATCTTCAGGCTCAGCCTCCTCTGCTTCCACATCTGGCAGGGCGCTTTTAAATGGACCGGCCAGCCTGGGGTTGAAGAGGACTGGCGCAGGGAGAATCAGTGCTGCGATTCATCTAAAAGCACCCATTGCCTCAAGCTGTCTCTGTCCCATCTTCTACCTCAGCCTCCAGCTTCTTCTGCCTTAATTTAACTTCTGCTTAAGTTGAATTTCTAAGTTGAATGGTTACAAAGATTCTACAAAATTCAACATAATAGGAATCCGCTATACCGTCCTTTTACTTTATTAAGAGAGAGAAATTTTAACACTATTCACATTGTAATATAAATCAGGTCCTGCGGGGTGCAGATCTACTATTTCAATTAATTCCTTTCAGAGGCTAAGGTTCACAGATTAATTCATTTATGGATCTTTTAATGGCTCAGAAAATGAAATTTGTAACACCTGGCTCAAATATAGTTCCCATGATGTAGGACATGGGAACTGGAATTAATTGAACACCATCGCTAAACAATATTAACTAAAGTTGTAAAGTGAATTACTAAAGCAACAGGGAGTTAGACGGTAGGCTTTGCTTGCAGTATAAAATTATAAAAATGTAATGAAATAGTCATTTCTGACTGGAGTTATAGTATATCCTATATTCTACAATTAATGTATTAAATTACTTTTGTACACTGAACTAGGAGGGACCTAGGGCTAATGATTACTAAGATGGCAAGCCGAGAAAGTGAATTAGTGTGTGTGTGTGTGTGTGTGTGTGTGTTATATACACACAATTGCAGCTGAGCTACAAGACATGGAAACTTTGCTCCAGTTAAAAACAAGCACCAGAGGAACTGCCGTGCAGCTGTGTGTGTGAACAAGCAACAGAATTCAGGAGCAGAAACAATTAAGACAAGTCTTGACTCTGCATCCACAAAATCTGATAGGATCAGTAAAAGGGGAGAAGAAACGTGAGCAGTGACTCAGGATATTATCGCAGGGAGAGGTTGAATTGACCACAGCTTGACCAACTGTACTAATCTAAGTGGCTGGGCACACAGGGCTGGCCTTAGACATACGGCCGGCCTTAGAATTTGTGGGACCCAGGGCAAAGATAAAACGTGGAACCCCTGGTGGTGTCTCCTTCTCCGTTGTGACCCCACCCCATTAGGAGCACCCTCCATGGAGCCCTAGAGGTCGCTGTGTTTGGGACCCCCACTGGGAGGGAGTGGGGGACCCACACCCTGTCCTAGTAAAAGCAGGGACCACGGTGGGGGCCCCAGCAACAGAGACAATAGCAGGGCCCTGGGGCAATCACCCGAACTGCCCTGCGGGAAGGCCTTCCTCTAAAATTTCCATAATTGGCCACTCTACACCCTGGGCTGGTGGCTGCCATGGGTGGCAGCCATGGCTGTGTCTCATTGGCTGCCATGGCTGCCCACCATGGTTGAGGGAGGGGCACTCGAAGCAGAGTGCAGGCGGGGATTGTGAAATGGCAAGATGGCTCCCCAGCCACAGTCATGTCAGGTCAGTGCCTGGCCTGCTCTGGGCCGTGTCGCCTGGGATTTTTTGCCCTGGAAGCCCTGGGGAGCGGTTCTACTGGCCGCACATATATATATATATATATATATTTTAACCATAGCATAGGGGTGAATAAAGTTTCAAGATGGTGAGAGATTCATCCAAATGCAAAGGAAAAGTTAGTTACCGGTTAGGATGGTTCTTTGAGTTTAGGCCTCTCAGGTAGGGTATTTGAGCCACCTAGTGCTGAAAGTTTCAAACCAGACCTTGATTAGCTTAGTGGCTACACCTGGAAGTCTTAACTCACCACTTTATTTTTTTTATTGTTGACTCATACCCTGCCCTATCCCAAAATTTGGCTCAGGGCAGCTTACAACAATTGAAATATATATATATAGGTAAAATATATTAAATAAATCCCACCCCCCACAACAGCTTATAGTAATTGAAACAATAAAATGTATCATACATACAAAACTAATTCCACTCCTCCCCATACTGAAGCACCCAAACCCCACCGCTCTTTCCATCTCACCCATTCCCAGTCCTTTGCCTCTCACACAGGCCATTTTTACACGGACCAGGGTGGCTGGGTGTGTCGGTGCGGCAGGTGTAGGTGGGTGTGTGCCCGTTTACACAGACACGCACCCACCTACACCTACCGGCACCCATCAAGCATCCTCCATTCTGTCAGAGGGCTCTGTAGGTGGAGGTGGGTGTGGGTCGGTGTGTGGTAGTTGTGTGGTGGGAGCACGCACGCACGAACACCTGCCACCCATGGTGTTTACACGGGTGCACACCTGCCGAACACCCATCCCCTCACCTACTGGCGGCCGTTTACACGGACTCCCCCCCCTGCCGCATACCCGCCCAAACACCGAGTGGTTGGGGGGATGGGGGGGAAGGGGGACGTCCATGTAAAAATGGCCACAGTTCCTAATTCCCCAGGCAGCCCCTGTGTCTCACCTGGGAGATCACCCACTCCTCTCACAGAGGAGTCATGGCTATGTCCCCAACCCAAATCCTCTTTAAAACACATCATAGTTTCAAAAGTACATAACAAATACATTTTCTACCTTCCATTCCTCCAACTTGGAGAAATTCCCTTCATCAGCCTAATACCCACCCCTCACAGAGGGACCGGGGCTAAATTATAAAGCTACATAACCTCTCCCCTTCCCACTTCCCTGTCTCTCACCCAACCCAAGAGAGTCTGCCCACACTCATCCTTCCCACTCTCCCTACCCATGAACTAGCCCCCTAAAATACAAACATATCCTTATACAAATACAATGAAAAACAAAACCACCACCCCAAGGCATTAATAGAAGGAAGGGCTAGCAACAGCAAGATGGCAGCTCTTTCAAAAGCAGCAAACCTTTGTGGCCATGATTGCCACTTGCTTGATGGCTGCTGCCCTTAGGAAGGCTGTACCTGCAGGGGAAAGCAGATGGTACCAATCCTCAATCACCCAAGCTTCAGGGAAAGGAGGACATCAGCCCACATACAGCGAAGCCCCTTCCCATCCTGTTTTAATTACCATATAATACAATACCAAAAAAAAATCTTACCACTACCCCAACAACTATCCAATCTTCAGAGCAGAAAAACAAAGAACTGGGTGGGGCCGGGAGCAGGGTGGTATTAATACCCTGTGATGTCACAGTCATGAGGCTCCCAGCTGTAGCGACTAAGCTAAGGTCTAGTTTTGGTGCCAGGATGGCATAAATATCATAAATGGGAATATGTAGAGGCTGCTCGAAGAAGAAACAAAATTATTCTGTTCAATAAAGCACTTCCTCACATGCTTCTTCAGTCCATGCCTGTTCTGCAAAGCACGTAAAGAGGTGCCTAACTCAAAGGAAGTGTTTCAGTAGCTCTGACTATAATGGGACTTAAGGGCTTTCCTGTATTAAAGTCAGTATGAGTAGGAAAGACAAGAGAGAGACGCTGGAATAAAGATACAAGAAATGTTGGAAACAGCGAAAGGCATGAGAATGTAGAATATATTTATTTATTTATATTTATTTATTTTTATTTATTTATTTATCAAATTTATATCCCGCCCCCTCCTGCAATGCAGCTCGGGGCGGCGTACAACAACAATAAAACAATTAAAACAGTTAAAATATAAATATAAAAACATCAAAAACAGGGTTAGGAAACAATAATAAATAGATAAATGGGCAGGGGATTAAAATCACCCTCCCCCTCCCTCCCTCCCAAAGGCCTGGGCAAACAGCCAGGTCTTACAGTTCCGCCGAAATGTCAAAAGGCTTGGGGCCAGGCGAGCTTCCTCCGGAAGGGAGTTCCACAGCCG
>QEPC01004227.1:220593-259910 GCA_003113815.1 Sphenodon punctatus | reverse complement strand
CCCCCCCCCCCCGCTGCAGTGGCGTGGATCCAGGGATCAAAGTCTGGATCTCTAGCAGCTGAAGCAGAGCCACAGCAGCAGAGCCCCCTCATTGAAAGTCCACAGAGCCCCCCCCCTTTGAAAGCCCTCAGTGCCCCCCCCCCCCCTTTATTTACCAGGCTACAGAGTGAAGAGCAGGAGCTAAGGAAGGCAGGCAGAAGCAGGCTGCCTCCTTAGTATGCGGCCAGTTCCGCCCCCAACCATGACCTGAGGGGGCGGGTCTAACCAAAGCTGGTCAATGGGGGGGCTGGAGCCCAGTCAGCCACCCTGGTGGATCCACCCATGGTCTTATACCTTAACTTCTCTGTACCAAGTTCCTGTAAGTTATCATCCTATTCCTAACCACTTTTTGTCTCCCGCTCTGTAACTGGGACAGACTGTCAGATGTATACTCAACTTTTGTGCTACTGCTGTGAACCCAGTTCCTTTCATATGCATATTCCCTTCACCTGATAAACTGTTTCCTACTATGCCCCCAACCCATGTTTGCTTTAGCTTCATCCAGTGGGTGAACTAAGGCCACTTTTACACGGATGCCACCCACCCATGAACACCCGGAAACACCCATTGGATGGTTGGGAGAGCATCTGTGTAAATGTCCATGAGTGGGTGGGGGCGCGTGCCTGACCCACATGCCAACATCTGCCAACACCCACGGAGCAGCCGCAAGGGAGCCAGCACCCTCCGTGGGTGGAGATGGGTGTTCAACACCCGAGCGTCCATGTAAAAGCGAAAACACCCACACGGACCGGACTGGTGGAGCCTCAGTTCGCCAGCGTCATGGGGCACACATGCGCCGCCACGCAGACACACCCATGGGGGGGACTCCGGATCTCCGGCAGAGAGCCCGTAAAGGGGGGCAGCACCACCGTACACATGCGCGAGCTCCCACGATGGCGACCAGGAAAGCCTACGAGAAGGCCACAGGAGTCAATGCCACCCCAAGCGTGGGAAGGGGTCGGGTGAGCATGGGGACCCAGGAGTGCCCGGCAAGGCGGTGCGGGGGGAGGGGCGCCCCAGGCAGAATGCACAAGGAGGGGCCCAGGACTGCTGGTACCTGGGGGGGGGGCTGGATGGGAGGCATGAGGGGGGCGCCCTGGAGGGGGGGAAGGGGGGGAGCTTGCCAGGATTTAACACAGCACACATGTCCGGGCAGAGGGGTCGCACCACCACCACCCCGGTCGAGGACCCACAGCCCAGCACATCCCAGGGGCATGGCCCAAGGAACAGTAATGAGAGTGAGGTGAGCACGAGGGAACACCTCCCCCCCCGTGCCCCAGGCCTGGCACCATGGGCCAGGGAACACAGGGCAGAGGGTAGCCACATAACCCGGTCCCCCATCACCGCAGGACAGCTTCCAGAGAACAGAGCACCGCACCACCAGGACGATGCCCAAGGAGGGCCCCCCAGAAAGCCAGGTGAGCATGAGGGAACCCACCCGAGAGGGGAGGGCCGTGCCCCAGGNGGGGAGGGGGGGGCAGGCCCCTCAGGGGCACAGAGGGGGGCAGCAGGACCCAGAGTAACCCCTAATGCACTACCTCCAACAGGACACCACCACCACCACCATGGCTACCACATCCACAGGGCAGACCCCATGCTGCCAAGCCGGTCAGCCCCCTGCACACAGGTCCAAAAAGGGGGAGCCCTGGTCAAGGCAAGATATCAGGGACTTCATACGTGTGTGGGAGTCTGAAAGGGTCCAGCATGACCTGGTGCACAGCTACAAGACCAGGCAGGTCTATGAAGCCATCGCCCAGGAGATGCAGCAGCAGAGGTACAATAGGGATGTCACCCAGTGCATGCAGCAGGCAAAGGACTTGAGGTCCAGATATAAACATATCAAGGACAACAATCTCAAGTCCGGCAGGGCCATGCACACAGCTGAGTTTCAGAAGGAGCTGGACAAGTTCCTCTGCATGGATGGGGACATCGTGGCCTCCCACACACATGGCAGTGCCTTCACCAGGGGCAGACGCAGGGCCACCATGCAACCCCCCCGACAGATCCCACAGAGCAGGGGGGGAGGTGCCCCTGGTGAGGCTAGCCAGGAAGCAGGAGGGGACAGCCCTGTCCCACAGGGGGAGGAGGCACCCCGGGGATCCGAACGCTGAACCACCACACTCCACGCATGCCCCCAACACCCACAGGCCAACCAGCCACAGGGATGGGCTGTGAGCAGAGCCATCAGAGACCTGGGACGGCCCCCAGGATGTGGAGGAACTAGATCCAGGTATGATCGCCCCAGCGGGGCCGGGGTGGTGGTGGTGTTGGGGGGGGGGAATGGCCCGGATTGAGGCGCAGTGGCCAGGGGCTGGCAAACACTAACAGCACCCCTTCCTATTGCAGCACAAGGCAGCCTGGAGGTGCACGAGGTGGAGATCGCGGAGGACGAGGAGAACGAGGCAGGCCCGGCAGCTCCTCCCACAGAGGGGCACACCGGCCAGGGGGCCACAGGGGAGCCGGGTTCAGAGGGGGGCAGAAGTAAGCAGGGGGGGGGCACCAGGAGTCGTGCAACCACAACCAGCTGTGCCCAACAGGGGTGGGGGTGGGGAGGGCAGGCAGAAGGGACTGTTGGGCCCACAGTGGCCCCCACGGCACACCTGACCATCACGGGTCCCACCCGTGATGATCAGCTGCCGGAGGGCAATCCCACGAGAGGGCAGGGCAGGGCAGGGGAACCCTACAGGGAAGGGCTGAGGGGAGCTTCCACACAATGGGGGCCACCCCACCATGCACCCCGGGTCAAATGGTAGCAGGCAGCAGGGCATACAGGCCAGAAGCACTAACATTCTGCCCAACCTCCCGTTCACAGACCAGGTGCCCGCACGCGTGAGGGGTGCAGCTGCCGGCAGCGTGGAGTGGAACCAGGAGATGCGGGCCAGGAACTGGTGCCGGAGGGAGGACCTTGGCAGGGAGCTGCTGGAGGAATCGCAACGGTTAGCTGTGGTGCACTCCCGGGAGCTCGCACTCACCAGGGAGCTCATTCGAGGGGAAGGGGAAAGGGACTGGGAGATCCTGGCTGCCATAATGGCCTGGTCCCGCACCGAGCACCTTTGGGACAGGCACCAGGCTGCCACCCTCCAACGTGAGCAGCGGCGCGCCTGTGATGGGCTGGAGGGTCAGGCCGCACGGCTCATGGACCTCATGGGGGAGGACATGGAGGCCCTGTGGCATGACCCCCAGCGCAACAGGCCCTGCCATGCCACTGAAGGAGGGTTGGCAGCCGACCAACAACATGGCGGCTTCTCACTGGTGCAGGTGGCCCCCCCTGCACCTTGGCCACCTGGGGGTGTTCTGGGGCTGCCACTGGGTGCTGGGTCCAGCTGCTCATCCCAGTGAGTGCGCTGGCAGCATGCCCTCCGGGGCCACCACGCAACCCCCCTGGCAACCCCCGGAATGGGACCGCGTTCACCCCAGGATGCCCCTGCCTCCGCACCCGCACTACAGTCCCCCCTGCCAGGGTCCGCTTTTGCATACGGCAGCTGTGCATGGTGTGGATACAATGCCTAGCTCAGCTCCTTGACCTGGTGCATTACCAGGCTGTGGGCTCCTTCCTCTCTCGGCACCTGTGCTGCATCCCTTCTGTCCTGTGTGTGGGTTGCAGCTCCCTGTCCCCAGCAGGTCGGCCTATCTCTGGCATGCAAGGCCTCCTGTGGGCGAGGGTAGCCACTCGTTATGTACTCCTCCCAGTTGCTGCAGCCCACTGTCTCCCGCCTGTTGCTTCACTGGAGTGGGCCCCACTTCTGCCATGGCTGGTCGTTCTGCGGGGCCCTCAGCCAGGAATGTATGGGAGGGTTGGTCACCCTGTGCGGACATGCTGTTGGCGGCCCTCTGGCTGAGCCCTGATGTGCAGTTGTTGGTGGGCGACCCCCTGTCAGTGGAGGATGGCTTCCGGCTCCTGTTGAGGTACATGTGGATGATGGGTCACCAGGTCGAGGCCCCGGCATGCCAGGGCCATTCCCTCGAGCTCGGCTTCACCCCCCTGTGGCAGCCTCCTTGGGGCATCCGCCCGCTGTTGTCATGCTGTGGACCGCTGCGGAGTTAACGGTGGCTCTCCTGCTGATGGAGCTACTCAGGTTCGGCCTCGCCTTGCTGTCCGGGGGTCCCCCTGTTGTTGCAATGTACACTGGCAGCCTCCTGCATGCCAGCGGCATCCCGCGTACACCCTTGGACATGGGGACCCTCCTGTGGGACCTAGGCTTGCTGTCCCCCGTGGTTGGTGGCCCGCTCCGGACCAGGGACCCCACCGCTGTGGAGCTCGTGGCCCTTCAATTGGTGAGGGACTTTCCAGCTGTGCGGGCTGCGGCCGCCGGAGAGGATTGCCTGCTTCCTGGTGGATGCTCATATGCGCTCCCGAGGTTTCCGAAGGGGCCTGTTTGTCTGGGAGGATCTAGCGCAGGAGTGCTCACTGGACTGTCCCTGGGCGGCCCCTCAATGCCATCCACTTGCAGCCACCCCGGTGCCCTGGACGGTGCATTGCCTCCCCCGCCCCCCAATGTGCCTCCGATCGGGCTCTGCACTGCTGTCTGCATCACTGCTGGCTGCCGCCTGGTTCTCTGGACCCCATCGCCCCCTCTGTGTGACCACTGCTCCTTCCCGCTGGGGCTGCCCTGGTGCTTTCGCCCGCTCTGTGTGGGCGCACCTGTGCCCTCCTGTTGTGCTTCTCTTGTCCAANGCCTGGTTCCCTAGACCCCTACTCCCCCTCTGGGTGACCACTGCTCTGTCCCGCTGGGGCTTCCCTGGTCCCCTTGCCTGCTATCCACTGGTGCACCTGTGCCCTCCTGTGGTGCTCATCTTTCCCAGTCGTGGGTCCACCTGCACTCCTCTGCTCTGCCTCTCTGTGATTGGGGGACCCCATTCCCCTTGGCGCCAATAAAATTCTGTTCTGTGATGTTCTATCATGCCTTGCTTCTCTTGCTGTCATGACGGCTGGGTGCCCCATCCCTTTGGTGACCCTCATGCCCCCATCTGTGTGGTTGTGTGCAGGGGGTGTGCTTGGTGTGTACTGGTGGGCTCCGGGCCTGTGGGGTGTGCGCCGGTTCTGAAGTGTGTATTCCCCTGGCGGCTTCCCTGCTGGGTACTGCTGCCTGGGCTAGTGCATGGGGTGGTATTGGTGGTGGGCAGTCAGCTGGGCACCCCCTGCCCTGCCCCTTCCCTTCACTCCGCTCCCCTTTGCTGTTGCCCCCTGTTGTTACGGGCCATCTGTGGTGGTGGTGATGGATGGGTGGCAGCACTATGGGCACTGAGCGTGAGTAGAGGTTGTGATGGCCCCAGGCTTTGGCCCCTCTGATCCCCCTTCATGAAGGGGTCCGGATGGTCTTCCGAGTGGTGGCTGTCAGCGTGTGGGGTGTGCCCCTGGTGCTGTCGCTGCCCCCGGCCCTCCCAGGGCCCGTTGGTGCTGGCATACCCCACTGCCCTGTCCCTTCTCTCCTGCAGCTACTGTTGTCATGCTGCTGGAGATCTTGCACCTGGGCATGATGGTGCAGCAGCTGGAGTGAGTGGCGTGGGACTTGCGGGCCGCGGGCCAGCTGTTTGATGTCATCCATGAGTGTGCTGCCTGTTTGCTGGGCCCTGTGCCTGCATCCCTCCATGGGGGGTTCTGTTCCTTGGTGCCCGGGGCCAGCTCTGATGGCTGTCTCCTCCCCCTCTGTCCCATTCAGTGCAAGCCATGATCGTGGAGCAGATCTGGGAGCAGGGGGAGTTGTTGGAGCTCCTCCTGCACATCCTGGAGTGCCTGGATCATGTGCAGGCTGAGTGCTGGCGCTGGGTGTGGGGTTGCTGGCCCTATTGATCGGATGTTGTCCCTGGCCTGCCGTTGCTGGTGCTGCCCCCCTTCTGTTGCCCCGTCCCCCTCCCTGGCCTGTTGTTGTTGCCCTCCCTTCTGTTGCCCCATCCCCCTCCCTGGCCTGTTGTTGTTGCCCCCTGTTGCTGGTTCTCCCTTTCATTAAAGGCGTTTATGTTCCTTCCCCGTGTATCCATGTTGTGCTTTGCTTTGACCTCTCCCCTTGTGTGGGTGCCTCTGCGGAGGGTGTTACGGGGCTG
Organism: Sphenodon punctatus; assembly: GCA_003113815.1. Taxonomy (NCBI): domain Eukaryota; kingdom Metazoa; phylum Chordata; class Lepidosauria; order Sphenodontia; family Sphenodontidae; genus Sphenodon; species Sphenodon punctatus. The sequence continues at coordinate 253,829 of QEPC01004227.1, read as the reverse complement.
CCTGTGTTGTTTGGGTGCCTTCTGCCCCCCATGGGCTGTGTGCCTGTCCCTGTGTGCTTCTGTTGCCTGCTGGGGCTGGACTGTCCGAGCTCTGTGCTGGGGCTGTGTGGAGCCAGCTCCTTTGTAGCGGCTATCATCCCATCTCCCTCCCGCCCCACAATGCCCCGCCCGCATGGGTTCTGGCAGCTCAGTGGCGGGGCCGCATTGTGCGGCTTCGTTTGCCCTCGGTCAGCCATGTTGTGCTGTCGCTGTGCCTCCCGGCTGCCTGTGTACTTGCACGGGTGTTTCCCAGGATGGGTGTTTGGCTTCTGGGTGTTTGCTGGCCCCTCCCCTTTCCATCCCACAACCCCCCGTGGTGCTGTCCGTATAAATGTCTCCCTGCTTGGCGCCGCCGGGTGTTCTCTGGCTGTGTTCACCCACCCATTCACACCCATCTCCAGTGGCAGTGCTGCACCGTCCATGTAAAAAAGGCCTAACACATAACTCAGCAGCCCCTGGAAGCTGTATAATCAGCCCCAGATGATCCTCGGATTACTGTTACGTGTGAGTGAGGCACTCCAGTTTCCAGCACCACTTTAAACTCTGATCTGACGTTTAGGGATGTTTTCAAACGGACATTTAAATAGGAATTAAAGCCTTTATTCCTGTTAGATGTCTGTCTGAATGCCACAAATCAGAGGTTATTATCTAGTATTATGAAAAACATCTGGTTTTATAAACCCTAGTTTGCTAGGGTTTATGATATCAGGATGTTAAATTAATCCTAGATAATGTCTGTCTGAACAACTATCAATGATTAGTCAACTAATCCTAGATTACAGCCACGTAAAGACCTGACATCCTCTCTAGGCATTTCTTGCTCTATAGTACATAGGGGTACATTACTATGGGGCGATCATATTACCTCCGTTAACCTTCAACAGTGCATTGCAGAGCACCAAGTTTAAATACCCACAGAATAAAGGGATGAGTTACCATTTTCTTCAACTAAAAAATCAGAAAAATGAAGAAAATCAGATTTTCTTCAATCCTAGAAATCAGTATGCTGGGCACAGCAGCAAAGCACCGTGGGATTGAAAATCATCCAGGAGACTGTAAATCCTGATTAACGGCAAGGATCTGTTCAGATGAACTTTCAAGTATTGAACATATCTAATTATCTACCATTAAAATGTCCATCTGAACAGACAGGAGTTTGTAAATACTAGATAACAAGCTCAGATTATATCAAGAATTAGTTTGTCCTTCTGAAAATGCCCTACATCTGATGTATTGGTCAGATCCAAGTTTAAAATAGGGCTGGAACTTGAAGTGTCTTCCCCCACCCACACAACAGCAATCTGGGGATCATCTAGGGCTGATTATACAGCTTCCGGGGGCCTGCGAACATTGGAGTTAGCAGAGTTACGTGTGACGTCACCCTATGTGTTTATCACTACCCATTTCTTTGTCTCCTACACCAATACAAATGTTTTACAGCTCTGTTTTTAAATGTCTGGCATCTTTCTCTTTTCTCCCAATCTAGCCTCCCTTCCATCAGTTACCTTGTCTTATCCATCCCCAACTCATTTGTGCCTCCTTATATATACCTGTCCTGCATTTGCTCAGTTGATATATTTCTGATTGGCTACACTACATACCTAAGGAAGGGCCCTGTGTGACCCAAAGGCTTGCTCATTTCCATCAACAGCTCAGTTGGGCCAATAAAAGATACCATTAGAATCACTTTGTCTCCCTCTCGGGCTTATTGTGAGGTTTAATTGTCATCCACACCTTCATCACCTCTAGGCTTGACTACTGTAACGTGCTCTACGTGGGGCCACTTTTGGTGCAGAACGCAGCGGCCCGTCTCCTGGTGGGATTGGGCCACCAGGAACATATTACATTGGTTCTTCGGTCTCTGCACTGGCTGCCTGTAGTCTTCCGGGCCCGAGTCATGGTGTTGATGCTCATCTATAAAGCCCTAAATGGCCTCGGCCCAACCTATTTTTGGGACCGCCTCACCCCCCGGGTTTTGGATTGGCCCCTGCGGTCATTGGGGGGTGATCTCCTGGAGGTCCCCTGAGTCTGCCGGGGGGTGGGGGGGCATGATGGAGAGGGCCTTCTCGGTGGCCGCCCATGGCTGTGGAACTCCCTGCCAGTGGTGAACCACTTTTTTTTGTTTTTTTAAAAAGATTTTATTGAATTTTAAATCAAAGATATAAAGTATACAGAAAAAATATCAATAAGTCCCATATTGGACTTAGCAGCATCACATTTATGCTGCCCCAATTATATAGTTTGTTCATCAAAACAAAAAGTACACCACCAACAAGTGATTGAACATACAAACAAATTAAAAGGAAAAGAAAAAGGAAAAGAGGGACATTTCTCTCGTGTGCTCAGACTTTCACCGACTGCGTGTACAATTGGATATCATAGTCAGATTGACTTTAGGTTAAGGGAAGTTTCTGTCTTTTCCATATCTATATGTTCCGTAATTAGGTTCCAGGTCGGAGTCCATGTCTCATAAAATTTTTCCAGTGTATCATGCAGACCCACTGAGATCCTGTCCATTGTCAAGACATGCCATAGTCTCTGAATCCAGTCTCGGATTGTCGGACCCTCTGGTGTTTTCCACTTTTGCAAAACTGAGCGGATGGCTGCTAAAATCATTGCCTTTCCGGCAGGGACCTTTGAGTGCTTCTCCAGTTCTTTGGGCCACAGCCCCAACAGAGCTAACTGCAGCGTAAAAGGTATCTCCATTCCAGTATGCAACTCTATTTTCTCCCATACTCTTTGCCAGAACTTGTTTATTATCTGGCAGTCTCACCAGCGATGAAGGTAGGTGCCTATCTGACCACAATCCCGCCAACACATATTACTATAGCTCCTATTCGCCTGATGGATCCTCTGTGGAGTTAAATAGAATCTGAGAGTTAATTTTATTTGTGGCTCTCGGACCATCAGGGAACCCGCACATCTCTGCATGCGAGTCCAAATTTTAGTCATAATTTTATTTGTAATTGTAAGATCTAGCTTATCACTCCAAGCAGATATGTACCCCGCATCTGGAGGGTGGAATAAATTTCTGATAATTTGATAAAGTCGGGATATGATTTTCTTATGCGGGGTATAGTTAAACATCTCCAATTCAATTGGGTGGGGTTTCCTCACAAAATCCAGTTTGTTTTTCGGGTGCAATAAGTAATTATGAAGTTTGGTATACAGCCACCCATCTTGGTGGAGGCCCGTTTGACGCCGGATCTCCCCTCATTTCGACGCTGTTGCAAGACGTGGGTGTTTTGGCGGGCTTTTGTGGGGGAGGATGGGTAGGGTGGGGGAAATGGGTTAGGGTGGTGGGTGGGTGGGGATTTGTTATACCTCTGTTGTATATTTTAAAAGTTGTTTTTAATGTTATTGTTTGATATTGTGTGCTGCACAGAGCTGCTTGTGGCAGGATGGGCAGGTTAAAAATGCTTGAAAATAAATAAAATAAATATTTTTTTAAAAACCCAACACATTTCTGGTTCTTTTTGATCTTGTAAGGTTTGGGGTGGGCAATAATAAAAATTCTTCGCTTTGTACCCTGGCGCCTCTAGGTGTCTCTGGCTGCCATTTGCCACACAGCCTAGTTTCTCTAGTTTCAAACCTATTTCTAGTTCTCTAGTCTCTATAATGTCCATAGTTATCCCATAATGTTCTCTTTACATTTCTGCGCATAGGAGTTCAGAAAGACAGAAGAGAATCTCTGCTCTTCTCTCATCACCTGGCCACACCTCGTGTTACTGTTTTCCCTTAAAGTAAAGCTCATCAGCAGTTGTCTTGTTTCATTTTTCTGCATTTCTGACCATGGTATTTCCTTACTTCTGAAATCCTAGATTTCCTATGTGGTCTTAGAAGCTGTGAAATAAGTTTGAATGAAGTTCAAGGGAATATAATATGTTCTAAAGAGACATATATGACATACGGTGACAGCAACAAGGATTTCTTATGACTGAACCTGCTTAGTTTAGAACTGACATTTTAATATCTTATTTTATTATCCATACAGAACAAGCACTTAGTTTGATGTGATCATACATGATGACATTGTTTAGATATTGCCTTCCGGAGTACAGACAGTTTCAGTGCAAGATTGTTAACCTATCCAAATGCCACATCATCCAGGGCAAAAGGAGCAAGACCCTCATCACCTCTCTGGCCCCTTTATTTGTTTATTTGTTTATTTTCAAAAGGCTTTATTGAGTTGCACAAGTCAAGTGCAAAAAGCCACGCATTGATATAACACTAGGAATTCCTAGGTACAGAGCAGGACTCATCAACAAATACAGTTCTTGACTCAGCCAATCATTATGTACTTTTAAACATTTCTCAATTCCGCCCATTCCCATTCCCAATAACAATGCAAGTAACAAACAAAACAAAACAAAACACACACACACAACCTTTCCAGCATAGTGGGAAGGCCTCTGGACTTAATTTGGCAATTGTACTCAGTGTCATGAACATACGGAGGGTAATTTTGGTTTGCATTTCTGCTATGGCGAGCGAGGTGGAGCATTTGTGCATATGAAGCCATGTATCTCTTTGTTTGGCTTTCTCTAATTGCTTTTGTAAATCATTTCCTCATTTTTTAAACATAATTTAATTGTGGTCTATACCATATCACCTTTAATTCCGCATATATCTGAGTAATTGATCCTTTAATGGTAAATGAGCCAAACATAATATATTTAAGCCCTTTGAGAGGATATGTAAAACCTTCTCTTAGCTTTTTAGACCCAGTGAAAAAGCTTTTAATTTTATTATACTGCATTGGATTGACAGAAGATTGCAGTACCGCCTGCAGCTCAGGCTGTGTTTTAAATTGGTCATTTAAAAACAGCTGTTTGGCAATGTGATGTCCTTTTTGTTTCATACTCCAGATCAGAGGTTGGACAACATTCCCATCTCTCAGGGTTCCATTATCGATAGCAAATAGTGGAGACACTGTTCCACCTATCCCTATTTTAAGGGCACTCTTGTGTCCATGTGTTCCAAGCTAATCCAATAAAAGGTTGTTTCTGAGTCAAAGGTCCTTTGAGTGTGAGAGAAATCAGTGCCTCTCTCTAGTTACAGACACTGACTAGATTGACTTATACATTCACCCGTTTCGTGTCTCTGGGAGTGAAGTACCAGTACTTTACTGCTCTAAGAATGACAGCCCGGTGGTATAATTCTAGGTCAGGGAAATTAAGGCCCCCATTTAGATGGAAAATGTTTAGAACTTTGTGACTGATTCTGGGATGTCCCCCCCTTCTTAAGCCACACATGTGCATCTTTGAAAAATTTTGCTGGTATCTAACATTGGGAGGACCAGGAATTTATATAGCAGTTTTGGGAGAACCGACATTTTAAATAAATTAACTCGACCAAGCCAGGAGCAGGCAAGACCTGACCAAGTGTCTGTGTCTCTTTTCAGTTGTTCAAATATGGCAGAATAGTTGTCTTTATAATTATTTAGGTGTTTAGACAGATATATTCCTAAATACTTAACTGTCCATCTCTATTTTAAAGGGGACCGCATCTTTTGGAGGTATCTCTGAGAAGCCTGGCCGCTTATAAAGCATCGCTGATGACTTCTGATAATTAATTTTATACCCTGATAGGTCCCTGAATTGGTCTATAAGTTGTATTAGCTTAGGAACAGAACTTTTGGGGTTTGACAAAAAGACAAGCATGTAATCCACGTAAAGCGCTATTTTATGCTCTGTATTACCAATTTCAATTCCAGAGATCTCTGTGGTTTGGTGAATGGCTATGGCCAATGGCTCTAGGGTAATGTCAAAGCGAATAGGAGATAGAGGGTATCCCTGCCATGTTCCTCTTTTGAGATCAAAGGGTGGAGATAAGGTAATGTTCGTAATCAATTGCAATTTTGGTCCTCTGTATACTGCTGAGACTCATTTTAGAAAGTTTCCGGAAAAACCCATTCTTCGCATAGTGTCAAAAGAAATGAGCCCTCAGTATGATCAAAAACCTTCTTGGCATCCATTGATATAATTATGGCATCCATTTTTAAAACATTGATTTGGTGGATTAGGTTTATTGCTTTTCTAACTCCCTTGACTGTCCTCAAGTGGAGAGGAATAAATCGAACTTGATCAACATCAATTATGGAGCCAATACAGAAGTTTAGCCTATTAGCCAATGCCTTAGAGAATATTTTAAAGTCTGTATTGAGTAGGGAGATGGGCCTGTAGCTGGCACTCTCCTCCACCGGTTTACCTGCCTTGAGACAGAAGGCCACATTCACATAAGAAAAAGAATTGGGCATCACCCCCAACCTAAGAATATCATTATATACCCTAGTAAGGATAGGAGTCATGAGACCAATAAAGACTTGGTAGACCTGGAAATAGTATTTTTAATCTCATCCTCTGTTATAGCCTCATTCAGCATCTCACTTTGGAACTTGTCAAGTTTAGGAAGTTTAAGTGTCTGTAAAAAAAGACTTAATCCCATTTTTGTCTGTGGAGGATGATTTGTATAAATTTTTGTAGAATTTGGTTAGAGTCTCTGTAATTTCTTCTGTTTGCGTGGTCACTTGACCATTATATTTTTTTAGGTGAGTAATCATAGCTTTGTTTCTCATTTATCACCATATTAGCTAGCAAGCCAATTATTTTTATTACTTTTTAAAATAATAAATACATTTGACCTGTCTCAATTGTTGAGCTGTTTTGTCTGCCTCTATTAAGTTTATCTCCCCTCTAATCTTCAATATGTCTCACTGGTGCTTTTTACTGGGATTAGATCAATTTGCTAATAAAAGTTTATTTAGCTTTGCATATAGTTCTTATAATTCAGTCGCTCTTTCCTTTTTTTGATGTGAAACCATAGAGATATATTCACCTCTGAACACCGCATTAGTAGCATTCCAGAATGTATGGGATGTCACAGGGGGTGGGTCATTATTTTATAAATAATTCTGAAAGACCTCCAGTATCCTATCCCTACTCATTGGCTTACATAAAAGGTTAATCGGTAGCTTTCACGTTCTCTGAGGATTCCTAGTTTGAACCACAGTCTGAACTGAAAGGCATATAGCTAGATAGTATGTGAAAACTGCAGGAGCAGTGGAAAAGTCACAGCATCAATCAACTCCCTCAGGAGAGATTAACGCATGATCTATTTTTGTGTAAGTAAGTCCCATGGTGGGCAGGAAAAAAGGAATATTCTCTGTGATCGTGATCTAATGAACAACTGACATCTTTTAGGTTGTCTTCTGCAAATAGTTGAGCTACTGTATTCTGTGATTTTTCTGGGGGTAAGTTAATGGATCTATCAAGGGAAGAAAGGGAGCAATTGAAATCTTCCATCATTGTAATGATCCCTTGGGCTACTTCCCGGATCCTAGCAATGAGAGCCTGAAAAAAATCAACTGAATTTCCATTGGGACCATATACATTCACAAATGTATGTAATCAACCCCCCACATTCCAATCAAGATTAAGAAGCGACCTTCAGGGTTCTTTATCTGTCTCTGCAACTGAAAATCAGCATCAGCTGAAAAGCCAATCATGACCCCGGCTTGCTTCTTAGGTGCACATAAAAAATACATAGAACCTATATACCTATCTCTCAAACATCCAACATCCTGTCTGAAGAGGTGTCTCCTGTAAAAAGAATACTTTTACGTTCTGAGATCGAATAAAATGAGTGACTCAGCATCTCTTACTTGGGCAATTAAGGCCCCATATGTTCAGGGATATTAACTTTAAAAACCTGCATGTTTTCAGCCTGGGATTATCGGGGTATAACATAACCCCTTATAAAAAAAAGTCTGACCTTAAAAAAGTATTGCCCTTTCTCAACTGAACACATTCCTGTAGTCCCAGTTTCAACATAGTCATTGCTCTTCCTGGATGCACACTGAACCATCGAGTATAACCCTGGCCCTCGGTCAGTTAAAATTATATATATATATATATGCGACTAAAAAAATGTATTGTTGTTGTTTGGCCATTGGCTGTAACAAATAAATACAAAAGAACTGGCAGCAAATTAATGCCTAAGGACTAGTTTCATGAATCTGTTTTAAATGTTTTTCATGTCTGGAGGAGGGATATTCAACCCTCCCCCTCCAGGGATAATTGGTTTGTTATTTAATTCGTTTTAAAATTTAAGAAAGTTGATACATTTTATAGTGCGTGTGCTCCACTATGACTGTATGAAGGTGAGATTCACTTGGAAAAAGACCCTCCAAAAGCTTTAAAATAAATATACAGGTGTCTGGAGTCTAACGGCCCTCTTTCACACCCAGAAATCTTAAATTAGAGCATCGGTCCTGTTTTCCAAATCCTCACATTTACTGGGCAGTCTCTTCACTGAGGCAGAAAAGGATTGTAAAATGTCTTCCTGACCGAGGCCCTTGTCTTCTAATGCACTTGCATGCTGTTCTGTGTGGTCAACTTGCTTGGTAACCACCTCCACTTTCTTGGAAACAGTATTAAAAGCTTTTTAAAGTGATTCCATCTCCTTCATGAGATTCACCCGAGCCCGATTCAGGTCATTTTTTAATTCCCTGAACATTGCTGCCACACCTTTGGCTTGCTCAGGGCCTTCTATAATCTGTTCTGTGCTGGTGGCAGCCATGTTGTCTTCTCCACCCAGCTCAGAGGCCTGTGAAGATGGAGCAGTTTGCTCCTCACAGAAACTTTTAATAGAGGTTGTGTAGCTTCCTATGGCTGCCGTAGCCATTTAGAAACTTGGCAAAGTTGTTTTTGTAGCGTTTTGAAAAGGTTTGCTAGTGTTAAAATCCCCTTTTACCTGGGATCCCAGCGGAGCTCACTCACCATGCATTTGTCATGCAAGCATGCTCACTAGTGCCCCCCTCTGGCCCCTTTATTAGTTTGAAGAATGGATACCCTAGTGTTAGGAATGTGAACCAAAGCCCTTTTCATATAGTTTAGGAAGTATATTGGGATCATAGCAGGTATGCAGGGAGAGGGTCACACTCACCCTTTGTAATTAAAGGGATGGGACAGAGATCACTAAGACACAAATGTTCCCAGTGTATACATCTGTGGACAATCCATTACATGTTGAAATCACTGACATCATCCTGAACCTGTAGTTGCTCCTACAGCCACTCATGCTGGGTAAAAACAGATAAGTTGGTGGCCCATATTGGCCTGGGACTCACCCGCTTGTTTGTTTTCCTGTCACCAGATGTTAGCCTGAGACTGCCCTGGGGGGAGCGGAGATAGGTGGCTGGCCTGGGATGTGCTCTGGACTCGATTCCGGGCAGCAGTCTGAGGCCAAGGGCTGCCCATGCAGGCCAGTGAGGGCCCACGTGTATGTTCTGCGCCCCTCTCCAACCCGGGGAGGGGCGGCTGCCATTTCACACCCCAGGGTGGGCCAGAGAGGTTTTACCTGCAGTTTCATGTTCCAGTGGTAACTTGAGTCTTTTCTCACCAGCTGTTACCTGGATGATATCATGTTTCTATGGGTTCTCGGGCTATCACAGACTAGAATTGGGATGGTGCATTTATATTTAACAGAGGCTATGTGCAAGGGGTGACTACTTGTTGTTCTCTGCACCCCAGTTTTTTCAAATCACAGTCCATGACAAAGGAATAAGTGGGAGGTGTCTTACCACAAAAAATGTATGACTGTATCCTTGACTAATGACTGAATGAGTATTTAAATGCAAAACCAAGTAGGTAGCATTACGTTAACGTTTGGTAACATCCAGTTAGAAAAATCAAGCTTCTTCCTTGATTCCTTCAATAATGCCCTCTGTTCGTTACTGTGATACTGTATGAGAACAGGTATCCTATTACAATGACTGGGAAGTGACAAATTTATGACCCCAACTATAATTAGTTGATTGTAGCCCCTAGATCATCTATCACAATGCAGCTGTGTTGTAAGCTCCTGCAGTCTCATTGTATTTGAGGTTTTTCTTAAAACCCCAGATACAGTCATGAATCTCAGCCTTCATTTTTAATAAGAATTTCACAGCCTCTTGGTTGCTGAGAAAAGCGTGAGGATGTGACTAGAGTGTAAAAAACAAGACCAATACTTTAAAAAAAAAATGTCATGGGTTTTAGGACAATCTTATGATTTTTGTGCATCCCTGTCATAACTGTTGGTCATTTGGGGTTAGCAACATCGGTGCATTTATGCCATTGAGAAAAGGCTAGAACGGGCTAGGAAAAACTGAAGGCCTGATTCTGATAGGCACTGAGCACCTTCATCTTCCACTGACCTTGAAAGGAGTTGAGGGGCATCGTATTGTTTCTTTATCTAAGGTCCTATGATTTTTAATCTTTTTATCATTTTCATGCACAACTGTGTCGTACACTGAGTGCTACTGGCATGCCTTAGGCTCAGCTAGCTGCTTAGAGATTTCTGTGTAATATCTGACTGCTCAGTCCTTTCCTATGATTTATTAGCCCCCTCATTTCCATTTCTATACAGTCTTCTGTCAACAATTCATCATGGATGATGCTTGGCAAAGTACTTCCTGAAAGCCTCAATTCACATATTAAGGCAAAGCAAAGCACTATTAATAGCAATGTCGTCCATTCAAAAAAAAAAAAAAAAAGAGCAATTACAAAAGGCTGTACCAACAGACAGATATGCACTTCTCCTGCATTAAAGGGAATACTTGGAAACACAGTTTTTCTTAACCCCCAAACTTACCAAGCATAGTACCTGTCAGGTACAACACTGTCCTCAAAACCTGTTTTGAAATTTCCCGTTTTGGGATCTTTTGATGACCTGCTTGATTTAAGTAGGATATTATTATTATTATTATTTTATTATTATAAAACAATTCATATCCCACCCCCTCCTGCCAAAGGCAGCTCGGGGTGGCATACAATATAAAAGCATAAAATATACATATAACTTAAAACAAACAATAAAACCATAAATTCCCCCCCCCCAATCCTATCCCATCCCTCCCCCTACCAGTCTCTTTCACCGAACGCTTGGCGGAACAGCCAAGTATTACACTGACGCCTGAATAAGGGAAGGCCCTAGGCTAAATTAACCTCTGCCAGGAGGGAGTTCCACAACTGAGGTGCGGTGACTGAGAACACCCTCTCCAGTGTGGCCCCACGCAGAACACGGTGGACCTCTAGAAGGCCTCCCCCGGTCGACTGCAACGGTTGTTCCAGAACCCAGGGAGTGAGGCGGTCCTGCAGGTAGGTGGGGCCCAGGCTGTGTAGGGCTTTAAAAGTCAACACCAACACCTTGAATTGGGCCCGGTAGGCAACCGGCAACCAGTGCAGAGAATGGAGCACTGGTGTTATGTGCTCTCGGCGACTCGTACTCGTCAGGAGACAGGCCGCCGCATTCTGCACCAGTTGCAGCCTCTGGACCATCACCTTGGGTAGTCCCATGTAGAGTGCATTACAGTAATCAAGCCTTGAGGTGATGAAGGCATGGATGATGGTGGCAAGGTCGCAGTCTGAGACATAAGGCCATAACCATCACACCAGATGTAATTTGGCAAATGTACTCCTTGCCGCAGCTGCCACCTGGACATCCAGGCAGAGCTGCAAATCAAGGAGCACCCCAGACTATGAACTTGAGGAACCTCCCTCGACCATCCCCACCAGCATCACCTCCGTCTTGTCGGGATTCAACTTCAGGCGGCTCGCTCTCATCCAGTCCCCCACAGCTGTCAGACAAGACATCAAGTAAGCAACAAGACTGCGGGGCCTGAGTCTGCCTGAACTGAGGGGCCTGAAAATGAGAGGTAGAGCTGAGTGTCATTGGCATATTGATGACAACACACGCCAAACTCTCTCATGACCTCACCCAAAGGCTGCATGTACACGTTGAACAGGAGTGGGGCAGAATAGAACCCTGTGGGGCCCCACATATGAGATCCCGTGGAGCAGATGTACAGTCACCCAAGACCACGCGATGAGTCCTACCAGCCAGGAACAAGTGGAGCCATTCAAGAATGGTCCCGTCGACCCCAGCACGATCCCGTAGCTGAGTCACCAACAGCTCATGGTCAATGGTATCAAAAGCAGCTGACAGACCTAACAAGACCAGAAGGGTCGATTGCCCCTGGTCTAAAGCATGGTGCAGGTCATCAACTAAGACCACAAGCGCGGTCTCGGTGCTATATCCTGAATGAAAGCCAGACTGCAAGGGGTCCAGGAAACCGACCCAGTCCAGATGGTCTGCTTGGCCACCATGCACTCAATAACCTTCCCTGAAAAGGGAAGGTTAGAGACAGGCCGGTAGCTGGCAAGGGTGTCTGAGTCAAGGGATGGTTTTTTGAGCAAGGGTTGCACCAGAGCCTCCTTAAGAGACCCTGCCCTTCTCAAGGGAGGCGTTGACCATCTGTGCCAGCACCAACCTCAATGTATCCCTGGTAGCCTTAAGCAGCCAGGACGGGCAAGGATCTAATTCACATGTTGTGGCCCTAACAGCCCCCAGAAAATCCCCTGCATCGGCAGGGGTCACCGACTGAAATTGATCCCACAAAACAGGGCAAGCCTTGATATTTATAGCCATGTGAAATGTACTAAAAACATAAATCATTAAAATATATATTTTTAAATTCCCTAGGATAGAGAAGAACTGAGAAAAAAACAGACATGCGACTGGCACAATGGCTCCCTGGCCCAGCTCGGGATGGGAAACTGCTGTCCACTCAGCCCGGGCCATTTTGGGGCACTGGACACATGTGCCCACAGTTGGATAGTCACCCCACCTAGGATGGCCCAGGTAGGGCTGGGAGCACAACAAACATGTGAGCAGTTAGCCCTGCCTATGCCGTGCTCCCAGTACCTTGCCCCTCCCCATGATGGACAGCCTTGTCAGCCAATGATGGGCAGCCGGTCATGGCAGCCCCGAAACCGGGGCGGCTATGGCAGGGCCACACAGACATACTAGCTTGTATTGGCCTGCATGGGTGGCCCTTAACCCAAGTTGTGACCACAGAGTTTTTCTGAGGACACAGCCCGGGCTAACCATCTACCCGCCATAGGGCAGAAGCAGGCCAGCATCTGGTGGCACTGCAACAGACGTCCACTAGGATTGCAATCCTGACCCAAATTATTAGCTACAGCTGATAACATTCCTAAAGTCTGTGATGTTGAAAACCAAAATAATTTAATGAAAACTAGTGATCATACTTCTTTTTCCCTGAATGGCACATTTAGAGTTTAAAGACAGGATTGACAAATCATTAACATCAATGGGACTACTCTAGAGTTTCTAGTTTGTGGATCACAAACTAAATGGCAAATACTTAACTCTAGGAGTCAGATGACTAGTGAAATATTAACATCAGTATTTCAGCATGATTTTAATTGACAATCATTTTTCCAGTCAAGGAAAATGACAGTGTTGGAATTAAGTATAACATTTTATTTAGATTAAATATATAAAATGAGTGGACTTCTTTGCTATCAACTTAATGCCAGGCTGCTTGCATGGTTTTGTTTTGCTTTTAAAATTAAACGAACATTCCATCTCATTGCTATTTAAAATGAGGTCAAAGTATCTAATATATATAGCATGTTTAAGAACCATAAGTTATGCAGTAGTTAAGCATGTCCCCATCTGGTTTTATAAAGTGAGGCATATTTCCTGTCCCAATCTTTGCTGCTTTTATTTTGGAATAAGAGAAAATCCCACTATGACGCCGACTTCCTCCACTTCAAATTCTGCCTCTCATCACTCAATTCTGCTATCTCCCTTGCTAGGCAGCAGTACTATGCCTTCCACATTGAGTCCTTCTCCCGGGACCCTCGCCGCCTCTTTTCCACCTTTGACTCCCTTCTCAAACCCCCTGTCCTCCTCCTCCCTCTTCTCTCTCTGCTCAGGATCTTGCTCTCTTTTTCACTTCTAAGATTGACAAGATCCGCCTGGATATTACTTCCAAGTCCTCTCCTGTTACTACTCTTCCCCCCTCTCCCTCCTTCCCCAACCTCTCTCCTGTCCTCCTTCCCTCCCGTCTCTCTTGAGGAAATCTCCTCCCTTCTCTCCTCCTCCAGCCCCTCCATTTGTCTCCTGGATCCCATTCCTTCCCGCCTCCTGACCTCCATTGTCTCCACCATTGCCCCTCCCCTCCTGCATATCATCAACCTCTCCCTCTCTACCGGCTCCTTCCCCTCTGCCTTTAAACACACCACTGTCTTCCCCATCTTCAAAAAGTCCACTCTGGATCCCTCTGAACCCTCTAATTACCATTCTATCTCACTCCTCCCTTTTGCCTCCAAGCTCCTTGAACGAGTTGTCTACTCCCATTGCCTCGACCTCCTCTCCGCCAACGCCTCCCTTGACCCCCTCCAATTTGGCTTCCACCCCCTTCACTCCACTGAAACCACTCTTGCTAAAATCACCAACAACCTTCTTGTGGCTAAATCCAACCGCCTTTACTCTATTCTTGTTCTCCTTGATCTCTCTGCTGCCTTCGACACTGTTGAGCATTCCCTCCTGCTAGATTTGCTCCACTCCCTGGGATTCTGGGACTCTGTCCTTAACTGGTTCTCCTCTTACCTCTCTAACCGCTCCTTCAATGTACCTCTTCCTAACTCCTCCCCCTCCTCCTCCCTACCCCTCTTGGTCAGGGTTCCCCAAGGTTCTGTCCTTGGCCCTCTTCTCTATCTACACCCAGTCCCTAGGCAAACTCATTGCCTCCCATGGCTTCCAATGCTACCTATACGCTGACGACACTCAACTCTATCTCTCCATTCTTTCCCTTGAACCCCCTTGTTTCAAGCTTGTCTCACCAACTGTCTCTCTGATATCTCTGCCTGGATGTCTCAGCGCCAACTCAAACTGAACATGGGAAAAACTGAACTCCTGATCTTCCCTCCCAATCCTTCCTCTCCCTCTTCCCTGTCAATTACCATTGACCGGGTCTCCATTCTCCCTGTCCCCCAAACTCGCAGCTTGGGCTTCATCTTCGACTCGCACCTCACCTTCAAACCCTATATTGACTCCGTGGCCAAATCCTGCTGCTTCTCCCTCCACAACATTGCCAAGTTCTGCCCTTTTCTGTCTGTCTCCTCTGCCAAAACTCTCATCCACGCCGTAGTCATCTCATGCCTTGACTATTGTAACCTCCTCCTTGCTGGCCTTCCCCGCTCTCACCTTTCTTCCCTTATCTCTGTTCAAAACTCTGCTGCCAGGATCATCCACCTAGCCCATCGCTTTGACCACGTGCAGCCTCTCCTCTCCTCTCTCCACTGGCTCCCTCTTCCTGAGAACATTCTGCACAAGCTCCTTGTATTCACCTATAAAGCCCATCACAACCTTACTCTCTGCCTTGATCTCCCTCTGAACCCCTGCTTGAGTCCTTTGCTCCTCTTCCATCCCCTCCCTCACCCTCCCATGCCTCCCCTGCTCCCACAACTGCCTTCGTCCCTTCTCCCTCGCTGCCCTGCATGCCTGGAACTCACTCCCTGCCCTCATCCACCTTGCCCCCACCCGCTACACCTTCCAGTCCCTCATCAAAATGCACCTCTTCCGCTCCGCCCTTCCTAGCTCCTGCTAATCATCCCCACCCAGGATTATCCCCCACCTGCTATCTGTAAACTCCCAACTTACTACAACCAAGCCATTGCCAATAACATGTACCTGAGCGTTTGCATCCTCATGAATGTTGCATCCCTTGTCTCTCTCTCTGTTCCCCCTTCCCTGTCTCCCCTCCCCCTGTCTTTAGATTGTAAGCCCACAGGCAGGGACTGTGTCTGTCTTATTCTTTGTAAAGCCCAGGTACATTGCTGGTGCTATATAATTTCTAATAATAATAATAATAATTAATAATTAATTAATGATTTGTAGAGGGTAGAGCCCAGCCATGGGCAGGAGTGGGCCAGATAAGGCTTTGCCTCTGGGGAGCCCATACCATATTTGTCTGCTTGACAAGAACCCGAGCCCTTCTACTGTATACAGTGGGAAGGAGAGGAGCAGGCACTATCCTCAGGAGACCGTGGAAAAGAATGTGAATCCCTCAGGAGAATATTTCTATTGCATACTTATAATTTCCTTATAAACAGCAACTTTTTCAGGTTATGGGCTTAGTTTTTGAGGACTGAGAATGTTTGTACATTTTAATAACGTTGCATAAATCACACTTGTTCTCCACGTTACAGCACCGACTGCATGATAGTAATTTTTTTTTTTTCTGCACAGGAGTAGACAATTATAAATTCCTATATCAAAACTTAGCATTCATGATAAAGGCATGAATGGCTGCCCTGTGATTATGGAACTCCCTCCCCCTGGATTCTGCCTAAGCCTGAGCCTGGTCAGCTTCTAGAAACAATGTAAGACCTTTCTGTTTGGTCAGTTATTTGGCAGGCAGGGATAGGGTGGGATGGGATTGGGTGGGGGTGTAAGGGAGGACAGGGTGGGGTGTTAAGGGGCTTTTTAATTATTATTATTATTATTATTATTGATTTTAATGATTTTTTATTACTGATTTTATTATTGTAAGCTGCCCTGAGTCTCTGCGGGAAGGGTGGCCTATAAATCTGATTAAATAAATAAATAGATCTGTAATGGCAAAGATATGCTACTTGTTATCTTAGCTTTGCAAATAATTCGGATGGTATTAGCACCACTTCTTATCACCATTTTATATGCAAGAACAAGCTCTCACAGGGTATTTTCAGACGTGCAGGGCCTCCCGGCCGTGATCAGGCCAGCTGTCCTTTAGACATGCTGGCCTGATTACTGTAGAGAATCTGGGAGGGGGCGGGGTGTGACTGAGTGGCACAATGTGCGGCTGGATGGCCCCATCCCCCTGTGCTCCCACGGACGCCCACCCTTAGGGAGGCGGGTGGGTGCAGCAGCCAATGAGGCTGTTGCGCCTGATCTCATCCCGTGGTTGGGACCTGATTCCAGGACAGGGCTGGATAACAGTCGTTACCCGTGGCCATTCCCAGCCCCGTCCTGGATCATAGCCAAACTAACCATGGTTCTGGAGGTGAGGCCAACCTCACCTCCAGAACCGTGGTCAATTTGATCCTGGCCTTAAAGTTGCATCAGCACTTTTGTATGGAGCATTTGTATGGGCTACCTCCCGTCTGTTCGATCTGAATAAGCTTCAAGCAGGGTTCCTGATAAAACGTTTGCATTTACCTCAGGGAACCGTGGCAGCTGCAGTCCGGTTAGAAATGGGTCAAATCAGCTGTAATTGGAGGGTTAAAAAGTATGCACTTCTACAATGACTTGCGTGTTGCTGTTTATCCCCACTCGGGTTTCTTCCTTTTGTTGGCAAATGATAAATTCCAATCACGGTGGCTTTCAGTTGTAGAGGAGGTCGTGGCTAAATTGGGTTTTTCAAAAACCTATTTTCAAAGCAGAGGCCTTTTGGCGGCACGAGCAGAAATTAAAAGGAGAATATGGGATGTTGCTCGCCAAGAAGATATTGCTGCCATAACGGTCTCAGCTCCTCTGAGGCAGTATGCAATCCTGATCCCCAATGCTGATCAGGCAGCTGATTACTGGAAAAGAGGTTGGCCCAATGCTTTGGGCCATAAACTGCTTTTGGCTTGATTCAATATATTCCCTTCCAAGGTTGTTGAGGACCGTTATAACAGGACACCTTTTTTAAAATTTGTCTTTGCCCGTTTGACTCCCTACAGGTTGAAACGATATCCCATATCTTGTTGGACTGTCAATTATACCAGGATATTAGGGAGAGCTATCTGAATCCAATTTTGGTACGTATTCCAGGGAGATCTTGTCAGGAATTGACAAAAATCTTACAAGAAGATAAATCTGCAGAAATTTCAGAGGCTGTAGCTAGATTCCTGTTTAAATCAACAACAAGGAGAAGCTGCTTCCTAAAATTTAAAGCCATTAGTTCCAAAGGTGCGTAGTAGGAAAAAACTGACTGACAGCCCAAAATTCCTTAACTTTTCTTTTTGTATGGCCATTGCTGGATGATGCCTTGGTGTTATCGTGAGAAAATAGTTCCTCCAATGTGATTTATTAAGGAAGATAAGGACCAGGGTAAAATGAGGGGCAAAATGATGGGACCAAATCTCTATAAGACAATGTATTTTGTATTGTTTTACTGTTTGATTTTTATTGTATATTTGAAAACCTATGTTGGTTATGTCCATTTGGATACACCACTAAATAAAATATTATTATTATTATTATTATTATTATTAATGATCCCGGCCGGGTGTTCACTGTGGTGAACATCTGGCTTGGAGCAAACAAATGTTCCTGAGATCGCTGCCACCACACCGGACCCACTGTGGTTCAGTGTGGTTAGCACCGATTTCGTAACATCTGAAAATACCCACAGTTTGCTTGTCATCAAGGAACAGCACAAGCCCCAATGCATTAAATATTCAACACATTGGGTGGAAAAAAATGAGATGGGGGTGAACTAGCTCCCTGGGCTGCCCCAGGGAAGGTCACTGCAGCCGCCACTCCTCAGATTCTCTCAGAAGGCAGTTCACACGAGCCCCTAGTAATCCAGGCATAGAGGCCTGTCACAGGGTTGGCTGAAGAGCCATCCATACGGGGCAGGATGCCCAGACCCCTGCTGCATAGCAGGAACAGACCTCCCGGGAAGAACTGCTGCCAAACAGCTTGGGTGTGTGTGTGTGTGTGTGTGTGTGTGTGTGTGTGTGTGTGTGTCCAGAGGTGTGCCCTTACCTGCCCATGTGTGTGCCAAATAGCTGATGGGGGGGGCACTCCTCCAGGTCCCCGATCAGCTGTTTGGTGGCTGGGGAGAGCACAGTCCTCTTGGCCCAATCCTCGGACCTAGCCTCATGGTGGGGCCTACCCGATGGAAGGGTGACCATGAATCCAGATTAGCCTGGTGGCTGGGCCTATGCCCAAGCTACATCACTGACCACTTCCGGCCCATGAGTACTGTAGCAGCCATCTGCCTACCCCAAGGCAGAGGTGGGCGAACATCTGGCGGTGCCCAAACTAATGAGCAGGTGACTCCCGGGCTAAAGCAGGCTGCTATCTTGTTTGTTTGCACCCACTGTTACTACTTTATTTGTAGTTATTGTAGGCACAGTGATAAAGTGTAACAGTGTGTTCAATATTGGATATAATTCTTTGGTATGGATTATTTAAAGATTTCATTTAAGACACTCGATTCTTTCCTTTAGTATTTGCACAATTTATTAGTAAAAATCTTTTTGCTTCCCTCAAATATTTAAATGTCTAATGTCAGTTCTTAAGATACGTTTCTGCAGATAAGGGCAGCAATCCACAAGCAGCTACCACAATCCATAAGCCCGTGGGGCTTCAATGGTACCACTCAGGGGTAAGTGGCTTGTGGATTGTGGGCAAAATAGATGAGCTAGCCACCCTCTTCTAATGGCCCTGGCTTGTGGGTCTTTGCTTCTCTTCAAGAGGCATCAGGACAGTCATTTCTTTGCACCCAACACACCACAACTGTTAGGGTTTCTGTCCTTGCTCCCTCATTCAGAATTTCCTTTTCAGCCCTTTTGTTTTTAAAGAACCTAACAGTAAAAGTCATCACATGTTCAAACCTGAGACAGTGAAACATTGAGCACATAGCTGCAGTTCGGCATTTTGACAGCCTAGCTTCATTTTTGAACATATCTCTTAAATAATGAAGGCACTGGGACTTTTAACTTCAAAAATAAATAAATCTTGATCTCTTAGACAACAGCAGGCAGGGGGAGTGTATTATCTAATTTGAAAGAAAATGACAAGCGCAACTAAGTTTTTGAGGCTGATTACTGAAAGCTTGTTTTACCTGACATACTAATGCAGAGCCATAAGCTGCTTTTAGATGAGCAGCTCGCAGTCGCGCAACCCGCTCGCGCAATTTTTCAGAAGCGGAATTAGACGTGACGAAGGACGCGATCACGCGTATTCAAGGCGGTCGCGCATTGTTTACTGACTGCAAATTGAATACCTCAATGTGAGAATTCGCAGTCTAAACAATGCGCAACCACCTTGAATGCGCATGATCACATCCCTCGTCACGTCTAATCCCGCCTCGCTGGATTTTGAAAAATTGCGCAAGCGGGTCACGCGACTGTGACCCGCTCGTCTTAAAGCAGCCATAGCTAGAAAGTGATTCTAATTCAACAGTTGGAATGAGAAAATGTTTGCTTCCATTTACTTTTGACTTTAAAATCTCTATTAAATTAGACCCCCAAACCCCCATGCTTCTGCATGTTGGCAATATAACACACTTTTCACAGTGCAAAGTCCTGCTGAGCAATGCCACAGACAATTGCAAACACACACGTTTTATGTGTGCTGTCATTTGTATACAGCAGTTGCCAGTTCATTTATTTTCATAGAGATTTGTTACAAATACAATTTCCCAGGCAAAAGAAAAATTAGATACAGACTGTAAAAATCTAAGAATATATACAGATATAATAACAGAGCTGCAGTCAAGGAAGTTCTGGATCCTCAAGGGAAGCAGACATTCACTGGAATAAATATAAGAATAAATGACTGTGAAAACAGAGATAAGTTTAAGATAGTTTAGTTAGACGTTTCGGCTTCCACCTTCATCAGTAACACAGGGTATTTTCAGATGTTACAAGATCACGCTCAACCACAGTGAACCACGGTCAATCCCGTGGTGGGGCCAAAGCACCCTGAACGTCTATTCAGTGGCCGCCAGATGTTCACCACAGTCAATACCCACATGGGGTCAAAATCAATCACGCTTCCGGAGCTCCCCACTGGACCATCTCTGAAAACGTGGTCAAATAGATTCCTGACGGGAACCAACAAAAAGTAATGTCTGGCTGGCAACCACCAGCCGGAATCAAAGGAAATGATTCCCAGCCGGGGACAAATCACGCAGCGTCGCTGCCAGACAATGAGCAACAACACAGGCAGCAGAGGGAGATGTAAAGGGCACACAGCAGCAGGGGTCCGGGGTGGAATGGAGTGAGGTGGAAGGGAGAGGCGAGCGGAGGGAAAGAGAGCAAGGGAGGAGGAGGAGGAGGTGGAGGAGGCGGCGGTAGAGGCACAGGCGGGAGGTCGTGCTGTACCTGGAGGCAGTGGAGGGACAGCAGCAGCAGCAGCCAGGACAGGCTGACCCGGCGCCTTCTGGGTGTTTCAACCATGGCCGGGAATTGGCGTCACATCTGTTGCGCTGCCCCGGCCCATGATCTGCCGGCCCGATTCCCTGCTGTGGTCCCAGTCCTGTCACATCTGTTCGGGGCTTTTTTGGACCATGGAGGGTGGTGGTTCGGTTCACCCCCGCCGGAATCCACTGTGGTGAATCAGGACCACATAATGTCTGAAATCACCCACAGTTGATTTTTAAATGAGGTGCTGTACCCAAGGTGACAGTTCTAAGAACACGGAGGATGGAGAGAGTTCTCAGGTAGGTGACATCTGGTTGCTGGAATGCTATAAACAATACAAGGAAAGATTAAACTGCACATTTTATCCTCCAAGTTGAGACCTGGGTGTTATGGTGTCAAGCCTGTAAATCCAGAAGTTTCCCCTAGCTTCTAGCAACCCAGGGTTGGATGGTTTTTCTATTGGAAAGTTTTCTAAGTCAGAGAGGGCGTGATCTGCTGAGTTAGCGTCTTTAAACCACGGACCTCCGTAGCCATTTCAGAAGCTACAAATCAGCTATTGTAACAAAGAAGCTGGAACAACCTGTTGTAAGACACTTTTATGGCAGTTCACATGTTCTCATAATTTACTCCATAAACAATAAACAACCACTTCCTTGGATTTTTACTCTAGATTTTTTTTTTTACAAAATATTATGTATTATATATAAAAACCATGAGTGCAATCTTCTGACTGTTTTCAAAAATCTTCCTTTTACCTTTTTTGGCTTAGGCTTTCAAATTTAAGTAGAAAATCTAAAGCTAACTTAAAAAAGTTAAGATATGGAATTCTTGAAAACAATTACAAACATGATATCTGCTTACAAAAGATAATTGGCAATCAGATCTGTATTTTGAGGAACAGCATTTTCGGTGATTTCAGACATGACGGGGCAGCTTTGGCCCCGTCACGGAATCACCCTTTTGATTCCCCGCTGGAATCGAACTGTCACAGCCAGCAGACGTGCCGGCCGATCCCGGCGGGGAATCTGGGGTGGGGCTGCACCGCGCAACGTGCGGCCACACAGCCCCGTCCCCTCACGCTCCCGAGGCTGCCCACCCTCCAGGAGATGGGCGGGCACAGCAGTCAATCTGGCCATGGCGCCTGCCCGCCCCCCGGGGTATTGACCATGGCCCGGAATCGGTGGCGAGCATGGCCGCCGATTCCGGGCCGTGGTCAGAGGCCAGATGAGACGTTACCACGCTCAACCATGGTGAATCCCACCGTGGTTGAGCGTGGTAACGTCATGTCTGTTGGGGGCAAAAAGTGATTCCTGCCAGGTGTTCACCCCCGGCAGGAATCACTTTGACCACGTTTTTGGAGATGGTCCCCGGACCATTCTCAAAAGCGTGGTTATTTTGATTCCCACCGGAGGTTCACTAGGGGCCAGGCGAGCTTCCTCCGGAAGGGAGTTCCAAAGCCGCGGCCCAACTACCAACTACATGTTTCCTTAGGGCATGATGTGGAGGTAAAATTTCTAGCTGCTATACGTTACTGTTTCTTGGAGCAGCTGGTCTTGGAACCTATGAAAGGAGGAATGACTTTGGATCTAGTTGAGCGCAGGATCTGGTACAAGTGGTAACAGTGATGAAGCTGCTTGGCAATAGTGATCATAAGAGATGTAAGAGCTTTATGTTTGGCCATGTGTTTGGCAGGCTGGAATAGGGTTGAGTGGGATTAGGGGGAGAGGGTTGATGGATGGGGTTAATGTTATATATGTTTATGTATGTTTTGTTTTTATATTGCTATATTTTTGTGAGCTGCCCTGAGCTTTCGTGGCAAGGGTGAGGTAGAAATTGAATGAATAAATGAATAAATAAACTAATGATGATATAATCAAATTTCCCATACTTTCAGGAGGGAGAATGCTAAATAAAACAAATGCAGTAACATTTACCTTTAAAAAGGGAGACTGCAAAAATGAGGAAACTAGTTAGAGGGAAACTAAAAGAAGCTGTTACAAGGATTAAATGCAAGAGGCATGGAGACTATTTAAAAACACCATATTGGAAGCCCAGATTAAATGTATCCAAAAGTTAAAAAAGGTAGCAAGAGGACCAAATGTTTGCCAGTGTGGCTAAAGGTGAAGGAGGCTATATACCCCAAAAGGTGTCCTTTAAAAAATTGAAAGCTAGTCCTAAAGAGAAAAATAGTAAAAAAGCATAAGCATCGCCAAATTAGAAGTAAAACGTTAATAAGGCAAGTCGAGAAGGAATTTGAAGAGTGACTCACTAACGATGCAAAAACTACTAATAAAAACTTTTTCAAATACATCAAAAGCAAGAAGCCTGCAAGGCAGTCAGTTGGTCCATTAGATGACTGGGGGTGCATGGAGGTGGGGTGGCGCTCAGAGAGGATAAGGTCATTGCAGAGAAGCTTCCCACTTCCCTGTCAATTACCATTGACAGGATCTCCGTCCTCCCTGTCCCCCAAGCCCGCAGCTTGGGCTTCATCTTCGACTCACACCTCACCTTCAAACCCCAAATTGACTCCGTTGCCAAATCCTGCCGCTTCTCCCTCCACAACATTACCAAGATCCGCCCTTTTCTGTTCGTCTCCTCTGCCAAAACTCTCATCCACGCCCTAGTCATCTCATGCCTCGACTATTGTAATCTCCTCCTCGCTGGCCTTCCCCGCTCTCACCTTTCTTCCCTTATCTCTGTTCAAAACTCTGATGCCAGGATCATCCACCTAGCCGCCATTTTGACCTTGTGCAGCCTCTCTCCACTGGCTCCCCCTTCCGGAACATATTCTGCACAAGCTCCTCGTCTTCACCTACAAAGCCTTTCACAACCTTACTCCCCCCTACCTCTCTGCCCTGATATCCCTCCGAACCCCTGCTCGAGCATTCCCCTCCTCTTCCATCCCCTCCCTCACCCTCCCATGCCTGCCCTGCTCCCCCAACCGCCTTCATCCCTTCTCAATCACTGCCCCGCATGCCTGGAATTCCTCCCTGCCCTCGTCCGCCTTGCCCCCACCCTCCCACCTTCAAGTCCCTCCTCAAAACCCACCTCTTCCACTCCGCTCCGCCCTTCCTAACTCCTGCTAACCATCCCCACCCAGGATTATCCCCCACCTGTTATATGCAAACTCCCAATTTACTGTAACCAAGCTAAGAACATGTACCTGAGTTTCCGCATCCTCATGAATGTTGCATCCCTTGTCTCTCCCTCTGTTCCCCCTTCTCTGTCTCCCCTCCCCCTGTCTTTAGATTGTAAGCTCTCGGGCAGGGACCGTGTCTATCTTATTCTTTGTAAAGCACCAGGTACGTCACTGGCACTATATAAATGCTAATAATAATAATAATAATAATAAATTAATAATTAATAAATGAATTCTTTGCTTCTGCCTTCACTGCAGAGAATGTTGGGGAGAAAGCCATGCTGGAACTAGGGGTACACTATGGCCAATAAGAAAAGCCAAAAGAGGGGGAAGATAGTGGAGTAGTTACTTTCAGTTTTACTTCACCAACTGACCCCTCTACAGAGACAGTAGAACAACTCAGGGCTAGTGCAGAAAGTGATTCCCAGTTGGGCATTCAACAAACTGGTTTCTGCCAGAATCTGGAGTGTGCAAATGGAGCTGTCCTTCATCCCATAGATTCAGAAATTACGAGTGAGGAGCGTCAATCCTCTCAGTTAATTTACAAAATTCCCTTGTGACCATCTACCTCAGATCAGGAATAAGTCTGTTCAAGATCTCTTACTTTATTATCCTGGAATTCAGCAGGATGGAATTCATGTCTTATGATGCATTCTAAGAAGGTGTTAGAAATGTATGATATCGTCTGCATTCAGGAGACCTGGTCTATGGAAAAAGATATATATATGTTCCCAGGTTATAGAAACTGGGTGATCCCAGCAATCACAAAGTATAGGAAACTTATATTTTATTATATTATTGAATTAATTTGGAGGCCAGATTCAGTCATGTCTATGCTTTGTCCTGTAACAAGATCTGGGCTTTGGCTTGTTTGGTTACAGTTCAGTTTTACATTTTATTATTTTTGTGTACTAATTTAGGTGTATTTTGTTATAACCTATGGTTAATGCAATAAACTTGAACTTGATATCCAGTGCAATGTAGATGCCCCTGCAGCTGAGCCACAACCTGCTCAATATCCTTCCCTAAAAAGGGAAGGTTAGAGACCAGACAATAACTGGCAAAGGAATCAATGTCAAGTGAAGGTTTTTTGAGTAGAGGCTGCACTACCACCCCCTTGAGGCAGCCCGGCACTCTTCCCTCCCAAAGGGAGGCATTGATCACCCCCGCCAGCAATGACCCCACCGTCTCCTGGCTGGCCTTAACCTGACATAGGTCAAGTTCACAAAAGGTGGCCCTTAACAGCCCCAAGAACATCCCCCCCCCTTGGTAGATGATACCGACTGAAATTGATCCCACAAAACTGGACAAGGCAGGACTTCGACAACCTCTGGTTCACCCATTGCAATAAGTGTGGCATCAAAGTTGTTGTGGTGAATCTGTCTGAAAAATAATGAACAAACATGTCACAGTGGGCACTGGATGACTCCAGTTCCAGGCGCAGGGAGGGAGGACCAACCAACTTGGAGAGGTACTCAGCTGTACCTCTCCTTTTCAACTGACCCAAACCTGGCTGTTTCATTGCTATCCCAGTGTTTGGAGGCTGTGGCGGAATGGATGCGGCAGAGCAGACTGAAGCTCAACCCCGATAAGATGGAGGTGATGTTGGTGGGGAGAGTGACGGAGGTAATGGCACCCCTGATTGGGGGAGTTAGCCCTCCTATAGCTCAGCAGGTCCGGAGTCCTGGGGTGATATTGGACGCGGACCTGCGCCTAGAGTGGCAGGTGGAGGCAGTCGCTAAGGCTGCCTTCCGCCAGTTGTATCTGGTGCGGAGGCTGCGTCCGGCCCGGACCTGGCCTCCCTCATCCATGCCTTCGTCACCTCGAGCCTGTTGTCATTCCGGCGGTGTTGTAAAACCTGACTGTTCGCCCAGGCCTTTGGGGTGGGTGGGTTAGGGTTGTGTGGTTTTGCTCCCCTACCCTGTTTACTGTTTTAATGTCCGGGGCCCTGTTTCAAACATTTAATGTGTTTGATTGTTTTAAATAGTTTTATACTTGTTTTTATGTACTTTTATTATTGTTGGAAGCCGCCCCGAGCTGTTTTCAGGAGGGGTGGGGTATAAATAAATAAATAAAATAAATATAACCCCCTCACCACCCGGAAAAGTTCCGCTGTACGAGATTTTGCAAAGGTTATACAGGCAGCAAAAACCTTATTTTTTTCTGCCCTTACAGCTACAGCATAGGCACCTAAACTGGCTCTATGTTGCAATTTGTCAGCTTCAGCACGCGATCAGTGCCACCGTTGCTCCAACTGCCGCCCTTCCCACTTCAGCAACCTCAGGGCCTCTGTAAACCACAGAGGCCTGAGAAGTCATCACTGAGGGACTGGACTCCTTGGAGCCGTCCGGTCAGTGGCCTCCATCAGTAAGATGTTCCAAAAAGCCACGATGTCATTGAGCGGACTGCTCTTGACATCAGAGGGTAACTCCCCAAGAGCTTTCCAAAACCTCTTGGGTTCCATTAGTCTCCAGGGGCAAACCATCCTAATCAGTTCTACACCCCTCTGGGGGCGGACATGTGCCAGGAGATGTGTTCGCAGGAGGTAATGATCTGTCCATGACAAGGACTCTGCTGACACCACCCCCATCAACAAATCCCCCGCCTCAAGGCCAGTGCAAAATATCAGGTCAAAGGTATGACTTCCATCATGCATTGGGCTTGTGACAATTTGGGACAGGCCCATGGTTGCTATGGAGGCCATGAACTCACACTCCGCACCACTGAGGCTGGCATTAGTGTGTATGTTGAAGTCCCCCAAGACTAATGTGTTTGGGGAGCGCAACACCACTTCCGATCTCAGCTCTGTCAGAACGTGTAGGGATACCACTGTACAGGTAGATGCACGGTATACCAGCAGCACCCCCAATCTGTCCTCCGCCAAATCAAACACAAGATGGAGGCCTTCTATCCCCGATATGGCCTGCACCGGATACCTCTGGACAGACCATGAATCCTTAAAAATAATGGCTATACTGCCCCCCCCCCCCCAATCCCTCCGACCGAGGCTGATGCTGCACACACAGAGTACCTGGCCAGAATGAGGTCAGCCAAAATAGGTCCCAACTCATTGTTCAGTCAGGTCTCTGTAATACAAATGAAGTTGGCGTCATGGTCCAGAATTTACTCCCGGACTGTGGTGGATTTATTAACCACTGACCTTGCATTTAGTAGCATCAGATTCAGGCCAGGGATCCTCTGATCATGAACCACCTTATCACCTGCTTGGGGGGAAGTGGCAACAAGCACCTGACCCATCTCACAAATCTCGCCCCCCCCCAAGGGACCATATCTCCCCTGCCCATCACGACCCCAATGGCTGCGCCCCCCCAGTCAGACGTCCCCTCCTCCCAGCTGCTCCACCCATGTGGTGAGGGAGATCCCCACCCCCCCAACTCCCCCATCCCACGCACTGTCACCAGGCAGGATTTAACACCTCCGCCCCAGTACCCTCTCCCCCCTCTAACTGGGGGAAAAGTTCCCCCCCCAACCCATGCCCTCTCCGACCCACCTCTCACAGGGGCAAGAGAAATCCCCAACCTCCCAACAAACATAACTTTACTAACACCCCCCTACCCTGAAAACATAACCTCCCCTAACAAGCCTTCCCTGAATAAATAACCAAACCACCATCAAACCCCCCTCACGCCCACGGTCTCACTAAGGGCCTGCCTTGCGGCCTGTGGCGCTGCTGGGTTGCAAGCCGCTAAGCTCGTGATTCTCAGTTGATCCAGTGGGGAAACACTGGATCAACTGAGAAACAGTTCAAATCAGTTGGTGGGGGAAAAGCTATCTACCATGCTCCAGATTCCTAGTGAGGAGGCTCCGGCCGCCACAACGGCCCACCAACGGCCCACCAATGGCCCACCAATGGTACTTTGTCCTTTGAGGGCGCCCTTTGGCTGGGCAGCAGCTCCCTTTTGTAGATGTTACCTGGGGGAAGGAGGAGGGGCAAAGGAAAAACCTCAGGTGAGAGGGATCCAAGTAGCCACACACATATATATATCACGCCACCCTACATTTGCTCATTTTATATATTTCTACTAGCAACGCTACATGCCTAAGGAAGGGCTCTGTGTGGCCCCAAAACTTGCTTATTTCCACCAACAACAGTTGGCCCAATAAAAGGTAATATAGATATCATTCAAATAACTTTGTGTCTCTGTCACTTGGACCAACACGGCAACCACACTCTCTGGATATAAGTTACTGAGAGAACAGGTGGACTTAGGTTCTGACTGGTTCCTGGGTGCTATAATTATATGTCAGGTGCTCGGCTGGTGGGGCCTACATGCATGCTCAGGGTTTAACTGATCTCTATTTGGGGTCGGGAAGGAATTTTTCCTCTGGGCAGATTGGTAGTCAACTCTGAGGCTTTTTAGTCTTCCCCTCTAGCATGGGTGTGGCTCATTTGTTTGAGACATATAGATCTTTCTTTTTCCAAAACTGGTCCCTGTTATTTCAGACATCTGTGTACTCTGGTTGGTCCTGGTCTCTGCTTCTGGTAATTTTAAAAATAGTCTCTGTTAATATTTCTGTGTGGGTGGTTTGGGCGTGGTGGATCCTGTGTAGGTGCAGAATGCTGAACTATATGACCCTTGAGGTACCCTTCAGCTCTAAACTGTGCACAGTTCTTTGCAGGACATAGAGGAGCTGTGTTTCTGCATCTAGATCAGGGGTGGGGAACCTGAGGCCCGGGGGTCAAATGCGGCCCTTGGCAAGTTTTTATGTGGCCCCTTTCCATTGTCAGGATCTGGACCCTGCATCCATTCTCTACCCCCAAACACTGACAAACTGAGCTCATGATAATGGAGCAGAGAGGAGGGCATGCACATAAGGCTAGGGGATAGATTCATGGCACAGATCCATGATCTGGACCCTCCTTTTCTTGAATAAATCAGTTAAGCACCCCTGACCCCAACCTCTGTGTGGCCTTTGGAGCTCGTACTAATATGCAACGTGAGCCCCAGGACAGAAACAGTTTCCCATCTCTGATCTAGATCAATTATTGTGGGTGGAAAGGATAACTCACAGTAGTAAAGTTAAACATGTATTAACAGGAACGGACTAACTATAGACTAACATGGATACATTTCTAGTGTGTATTAACAACAGGCTTGATGCTGACATGTGACACAAAACAAGTGAATATGAGAGACAGATGGGGAGAACGTGCAGGTTATTTTTAAAATATGTTTTGTTATTAAAGATCTTTGGCAGCAATAACATAGGAAAATCACAACCTCAAATGTCTCCTCAACTCTTATTCTAAGGTTAAATCATGCTTTGTACAAGCAGGAATTAAGCTCTAGGTTATATAAGCCACCTATGTGTAGCAGTATCACAAGACACTAATTAGAACATGTATTCATACTATAAAGAACAACACTTTCAAATAAGGGTCATTTATAATGGCTCTGGTTGTCTTTATGGTTACCAGCCCTAGCAACAGTTTTTAAATAACTCATTAAAAACCATATTATACAAGCATTAGTGAGATCATTAATACTTAGACATCATTACTACATATTTATTGTGTTTAGTTATTGTTATTTTACTTCCTGTGCTTAGTAATAACTTTTAATATATCTGTCTAACACTGACTTCCATACAGGCTTTGTCCTTTTTCCTATGACCAGGAAAACGTTCCATATTTATACAAAATGTTTTAAGGCTAAATGCTACCTGTCCCTGCAGAATATGCTAAAGGCCTTTCCTTTCAGCAGTAAAGATGGAGTGTTGCATTCTAAAGCCTGCTTTCCATACGCTGCACCTCTGAATTCAAGATAAGAGTAGTTGAAGGTTGTGTTAAAGAACGGCATAAATCCCTTTATGTGCATTAGTTAAAGGCAGTGAGGCTCCTTTTGATCTAAAGCCAAGTTAAAATGAAGGTCTATAGTAGAACCACCTGAACTCCTTCCAATAGACAGGATAAAAAAGAGAACCACCCACAGAGGAAATTGAATATCTGGTAGAAAATCAGTTTCAAAGTTATCCATTTCCACTTGCCTGCCTTAGGGTTGCACACTACTTCCAATTGCCATAGTACAAGTACCTCCCACATCATATATCAATAGCAACAGTGAAGTTCCTTGTGGAAATAAGAAAACCTCTTATTCCTACAAGGAACAATTTCTACAACAAGAAAAAATCTTGCTTTTTGTTTTAAGAATAAACGAGCTCTGTTTGTAGTATGGGTCTGTTTCTGTTAGCTTGGTTAGTTGAGGTTTTTTTTTTCTGGGCTGGGAGCAAGAGAGATTGTAAAAAGATGTTGGACTTATGACTGCACTTTTTATAGCAGAATAACTTTGTCAGACAGCAAAGGGGCTGTCTAAAAAGCAGCTTATGCAAGAGGTGAGGAAGGAAGGTTAGCAAATTTGTAACATTGAAGTCAATCCCATGTTCCGCGTGCGCTGCATGCAACCCCCACACGTGCACATGTGCGCAAACCACATGCCTATCCATAGAGAACAGATTGTGCCACGCACAACCTGTGCAAGACCCACGTGGATCTCATGCTTGGAAGTGTATGAAAAACAGGGAAGGGTATTTGACGTCGCAATCATATATTTGCTGTCCCGAGCTGCTGTAAGGCTGGAGGGAGCAGGGTAGAAGTTTTTAAATAAATAAATAAATTAAATTAAATATTTGCATCTCAATCATTTGTTCAATCAAATGGCTCAATCCTCCCTGAGCCTTTTTTAGAGAAGGGTGGGATAAAAATTTATATAAATACATTTTGCTATGTGGGTTTTAGGTATTTCAGGTACATTTACTTTATTTCTTGTCTTGCCCTCTCTCTCTCTCTGTCTCTCTCTGTCTCTCTCTCTCTCTTTCTCTCTTCATCTTCATCTTCATCTTTGCTTATTCTGTTCTGTCTTCCCTCCCTGCTGTCCTCATATTTTGATTATTTTCTGCGGCTATTGGCTTTCTTTTGCTCTCAGGATCAACCTGCTCTCTCTGCAAATGGTACAGATCTCTCATAGGACTGAAATGAGATTTTGCCAAAATGGGAAATCTCATCAAAATCCCAGTTCTTGATACTGGGTATTTTTAGATGTGACAGGCCCGGAGGCCCGCCATGCTCAATCATGGACTGGGATCTGTTTCGGATCCCGGTCAGGAATCAGGCCTTCCATCCTTTAGACGTGCCAACCTGATTCCAGAGGGGGATCGGGGAGGGGGCGTGGCGGGGGTGCGTGGCGCAGCTACACAGCCCCGTGCCCCCACCCTCCCCTGACCGCCTGCCCTCCGGGAGACGGGCGGGTGCAGCGGCCAATCCAGCCGCTGCACCTGATCCCGCATCGCGGTCTGAGCCACGATCTGGGATGGGCCAAAGTTACAGATGTTACTTTCAGCCCATCCCGGATCGTGGCCAATTTAACCACAATCTCCGGAATTGTGATTATTTTGATTCCCGCCAGGTATTCACTGTGGTGAACATCTGGTGGGAATCTTTTAGATGTTTCAGGACAAACGGCCACCACAGGGGATTCACTGTGGTTGACTGTGGTCTTGTAACGTCTAAAAATACCCACTGTCTCAGTTGAATCAAGAACCTGTTGACTGACATTTTGTTTCTTGATTTACCGACTTTCCAGTTACTGCTTTGCCATTTACCACTTTGCTGCCCATTTCAAATTCTGAGAAGTAATACTGATGCAATATCACATTTCTTGCATTCCATTTCCCCTTGCACTTCCTTGTCACACATTGGCTGGTACTTAGATTCCTTTACTAATCTGCAATTCAGTTACAGATTGGCCAAAGCAAAGGGAACATCACAGAACAATAATTCTGATTGGAGGCATTGAAGTGGAGGTGAAGGGGCACTTGGGGAGGTGAAGGGGTGGGCTGTTCATGCAGTGATTGTCTTGAAATATGGAAACAACAAACCCAGAAGTAAAATGGTACCCTCAGCAATGCAGTAAGTGGTAAATGAATGGTATGTGGTAAACAGTAAGCAGTAAATTGGTAAATCAGGACAGTAAGTCGATGGCACCCAGATGTACCTCTCTTTTTCATCAGACCCAGGCCCAGCAGTTTCAGTGCTTACCCGTTGTCTGTCAGCTGTGGGGGACTGGATGAGGGCGAGTCACGTGAGGTTGAATCCCATCAAGACAGAGGTGGTGGTAGTTGGAAAAGCCGGGGGAGTGATGAGTCCCATTATTGATGGGGCTCTGGCCCCCCTCCCCCTCTTTGGTGTCTCAGGTCTGTAGTCTGGGGGTGCTCCTAGACCCACAACTCTGCCTGAATGTCCAGGTGGCGACTGGCAAAAGGCGCATTTTGTCAATTACATCTGGTGCGATGGCTTAAACTGTTTGTCTCTGACACGGACCTGGCCACTATCATCCATGCTTTCATTACCTCGAGATTGGATTACTGTAATGCGCTCTACGTGGGGCTACCCTTGGTGATGGACAGGAGACTGCAGCTAGTGCAGAACGCGTTGGCTCGTCTCCTTAGAGGGACAAGCCACCGTGAGAACATTACACCAGTGCTCCGTTCTCTGCACTGGCAGCCAATAGTCTACTGGGTCCAATTCAAGGTGTTGTTTTTACCTTTAAAACCCTAAATGGCCTGGATCCCACTTATCTGCAGGACTGCCTCACTCTCTGAGTCCTGGACTGGCCCTCAGGTCTCCCAGGTGTTGACTATGAGGAGGGCGTTCTCAGTGGCCACACTGTGGCTGTGGAACTGGGGGGACCGGGACTGGCTGGGGGGACCGGGAGGGGGGCAGGGGTGCCCCGAGAGGGGGCCCCACCAGCACCCAACCAACCAACCCCCCCTACCCTCCCCCCAGACATGGAAAATGGCCTGGGTGGACGAGCCCCATGAGGAGCCCGGCCCTGTGCGCCCGGAGGCGCACCCGGAGGACGAGGAGGAGCAGGAGGAGCAGGACCAGGAGGAGGAACAGCAGTGGGGGCACCAGAGGAAGGTCTATCACAGAGGGGGCCAATGGGGCCTACAGGAGACCCGGGACTTCATCCGGATCTGGGGGACCCTCGAGTACCAGCTGGAGCTCGCCATCAACCAGCGGAACGAACATGTCTACCGGGACATTGTGCGCGACATGGAGG
>QEPC01004227.1:194583-215597 GCA_003113815.1 Sphenodon punctatus | reverse complement strand
CATGCAGTGTGTCCCGCTGCGGGTCCGCTGTGTGTGTGTGTGCGTGTGCTGTGTGTGTCGCCTGTCAGTCTGTTCTCCCTCTTTCCCCCTCCCTTCCCGTTTCCCTTGTGTGGGCGTTCCCTTGTGTGCCTTTTGGCTTCGTTTGCCCTCAGGCGGCCATGTCTGTGTCGCGCCCCTGCCCAGTGCCTTCTGGGAGTTTTGACCATGGCGGGGGTTTGGCTGCACGTCTGCTGATGGTTTGGCCCGGTTCCTGGCCGTGGTGCCGGTCCCATCACGTCTGTTTGGGTCGTTTTTCCACCTCGGGGCGTGGTTGTGCTGTTCACCCCCCCTGGGGGTTCACTGTGGTGAACCGCCCGCCCGTAACGTCTGAAATCACCCAAACTGTGACAAAGAGATGGGGGTGTTAAAAATGGCAAGCAAACAAACAAAAAAACCATGACGAATTTATGAACAGCCCCAGGGTTTTGCAGAATTTCCTATGAATGTATATATTTAATTTCCTAAAAGTGGTCAGATCCTGAATTCACTTGTTTTCATTTTCAGAGGTCAGTGCTCAACCCACTACTATGAGGCAACAAGAAGTCAAACAGCTCATGAAATAATTGGGTTAAATTCAGTGCGCTCTTGATGACTGTTCGGAAGCTGCAGCTGGTGCAGAATGTTGTGGCCCAGCTTCTTCAATGGACGGATCTTCAGGTGCTATGGAGTCTATATGGCTGCCTGTAGGTTTTGTGGCTCATTTCAAGGTACTAGTTTTGACCTTTAATGCCCTAAATTTATATTTATATAAATAAAATAAATGGTCTGGACCCCATATATCTAAAAGACTGCTTTTACTACCATGTCCCATCGTAGCCCCTGCAGTCAGCTGGGGGTACCCTACTGTGGGTTCCATCTGCTACTCTTGTCCGTACAACGGGAGCACGCAGGGGGGCGTTCTCAGTTGCTGCTCCAATGTTGTGGAGCTCCCTCCCTCTGGAAGTTCATGTGAATACAAGCCTGAGTACCTTTTGGAGGTGCTGTAAGACCTTTCTTTTTATTAAGGCATTTGGTGGATGGGGATAGGGATTGGGTGGGAGGTGGTTGGGGTTGGATTGGGTAGGTGTTTTTGTTGGATTCTATTTTAATGCCTATTAATTGTATTTTATGTTTTTTTGTGAGCCATCTCGAGCTTTCGGGGAAAGGGCAGGACAAACATGTAAATTAGCAATGCAAGACTACTGAAGGTATGGAGGGACACATTTTGCTCAGTAACTAAGGCCAATTCATTAATGCTAACTGATAGTTCAGGGTAAATTCTTACTGTCTGGGCTCCTCAGGGTAAGGGTCATTCTTACTGAATATTTGTGGAATACTTAACACCAACTGTGGGCTGGGACCCCACAGTTGCCATGTAGATGGGACCAGGAACCTGACTGCTATACTTTGCATGTCTCTCTTGCTGTCACTGCGTGGGCCACAAAATTATATTTCAGTTTTAAAACAGGGCCACACAGGGAAAAGGTTTAGAAGCTACTGGTAACATGTAAGCCCTGAAACTGCGCAGGGGAGGGGGGCACAGGGACTTTGGACCTGGATGGAAGAAATTTCTGCCTATGCTTAGCAATCACAAATAAGGTGTGTTCTTGTGCAAGCCATCAAAACCCCAACTCTGCAGGCTGAGTGTAACCCACACCCAGCCCAGAGACTTTGCCAGCAAAGAGAACAAGCGTTGTTTTTTCCTAACTCTTAAGAGGGTATAAAAACATTGCTTCAGAAGGATTGGCCATCTTTCTGGAGTAGCTCCTTTTCCCTATTAGGTAGAACGGCCTCCCAATTAAAAAGTTTATTCTATCGGTCTCCCTCTAAATAACCATGGGATTAAATTAGTAGCTTCATGTCTTTATGAAGTGCATTTTAATCTATTTCTTACATCTGTATTGTGTGTGTAAACTACAGCCTCATACTTCCTGCTTGTGTGTGCCTGAGACCTATTTTCTTTTTTTAAAAAACGAACAAACTTGCTTTGCTAAAAAATGTCTGTCTGTGGTGAATTTTGGTTTAAATGGTATTAAAAGGGAAAAGTTGAACAAACAACCTAGAAATTATGGTTTTCCCCAATAAGTAAATCCTGTACTACTTCTCCAGAAGATTAGGACTACCCATACTTTAATTATTGTAATTATGGAGTCAAGTGGAATAGCTGCTTCTTCCAATTTTTGTCTGTGATCAAAGGCTGTTTTCTGTGTAGCACCAATGAAGAAGAAGAGGAGTAGTAGTAGTTTTATATCTACAAAATAAGTTCTTTATATCTACAGAATAAGTCCAGGGGCAGAATTTCCAGCCTTTCATTATTCACTGTAACTTCAGGGGCAACATACATTCTTGCACTTTTATCTCTTAATCTGTTTCTAAATTGTGACATTTTACTCCCAGGAGACCTTCCTGTTCTAATCAAGAAAATTAATGTTTTGCCTGTCCTAGAGGTCTCTATTTCCATGAAATCATCTCTCTTCCCTCCAACTCTTCTGTACTCCCTCTTTTTAACTATTTATTTTATTTAAGACACTGATCAAATAAGAGGAGGATTTTTTTGTCTAGTATTTCAGTTTAGGTTTTGAACTCTTCTAGAGCCAGGATGACTGAAATCTTTCTCCTGCACTATGCTGGCTTGCTTATGTTGTCTATCTGCTTCTGCATTTTCAGGCAGGCATGAGGAAATAGTAACTATCAACTGAGCTGCCTTACTCAACCCATTTGCTCACTCTAAATAGGACTGGCGTGTCCATTTGCTGTGTGTTGTGGTTTTACTGTGTTTTGCTAAACTTTTTTTATTTATTTATATTTTTTTTAATGTAAAATCTTTGCTGTGCACTGAAAGCACAAACACTTGCAGCTGTCATTATAAATTCATCTTGTTTTGATACTGCTATGCCTATCTTGTTTAATAATTTTTTGACCATCTTTTCATTTTTCTTCTGTAAAGCAGAACATTCATTTTCTATACACCCCGCCCCCCCCCCAGTCCCATGGCCATAGGAGTCTATTTTTATCTCAATAAACAAGAAGCTTCTGTGCAAAATTTATTTATATTATTTATTTATTCATTCAATGTATTATGCCCCCTTCCCACAATGGCTCAGGGTGGCTTACAAAAAGTGACTTACAGCTCCATGGAAGTCCAGCCATTGCAATAAACCAATCAAATGAAATGATCCACTCAAATTAAGTCACTGGGGGAAAAAAAAAAAAGGATGGAATAGGTTTAAAAAGTAGTATTAACACTTTTCACTGTCATAAAAGACTGAGCTCCATCCTTGTCCCCGCAACATTCATTTTACCTTTTCAGATAAAATTACAAGGGACAGGTATATGCTAGTGCATCCTGTTAATAAGATGATTGTCAGTGGTAAATATAAGAAATTCCAGAGCTAACATTGCAAATTATGGAAGTGTGTGCTTAGATTTTAACCTGTGAATAATCTAAGTGCTTAAGTACTTTCTTGAGTTTGAACTCAGCAAAAATGTGTTATCGTTGCTGAATTGTTCTATGCAGTGGTGAGGGACCTTTGGCTCATGAACCCAAGTCTGCCCCAGGGTTGTTTTTATTTGGCCCCATTCCAGTTCCTGAATGTGGCCCATGAATCCAATCTCTACCCTCAAGCACTGAGGGAGAGAGCTTAGAGGAAGGGAGTGGAGATGAAGGCATGCATGCAAGGAGAAGAGAGAGGACATATTCAAGCTCTGGACCCTCCCATTCCTATCCTGAGCACACTCTTAAAGCACCCCCAACTCCTACCCAGTCCATGAAGCTTGTATTGATTTTCAAAGTGACCTGTGTGAAGGAAAAGATCCTCTCCCTCTTTATACAGTTTATAGGGGGGGGGGGGAAACGGCTGAGTATTGTTAAGAAAATAAGATGGGTTTATGATTTACTGAAGGTCAAATTATGCCCTGCTGAAGCATCACTTGGCAGGAGAGGAAGGTTGCAAGGAACTCAACTGACCTTTGTCCCTTGCACACCAACAAGTCACAGGGGCAGTAACAACATTCCTCCAGTTACACAGACTATTCCACCTACATGTGCTACCTGTCCAAGGGGCAGCTGAACCTTAAGGACACCAGAGGCAGTGCCCTTCCTGCTGCTCCTTTCAAAGCCATGCCGCAACCTAGGGTGCATGAGTGCCTCCGCCGGGAACTTGCCCATGCGCAGAAGCACATACTGCTCTTTGCTACTGTGCGCTTCGACCCATGTGCATGTGTGCCATTTTGCACATGCACAGAAGCACCCAGTGTACTCTGCACTACTTTACATGTGCTGGTATAGTCAGTGCGCCAAGGCATGATGAAGGTGCACAGAAATGTTGGGCAGGGGCGGGGAGGCAGTGAGCATGGAGGAGGCAGAGGGGAGCATGGGGGTAGTGGGGGGTGGGCTTCTTTTAACTGAGCCTGTTCTCTGTTTCCATGGTGTGTACACATTAAAGAAAAGGGAGGGGGTTAGAGGAGTGACCATATTACTGAGGCATAGGTTCCTTGTCTGGAAAAAAAACCCCTTTGCTGTATTTGCCCTGTTTCTGGCTTGGGTGATGTAGGGGGAAGTTTGTGGCCCTGTATGAGCTGGACATTGGTGCCTCTTGTTTTAAAAGGTCACTTTGGAGTCTCCCCACACCACTCCGTTCCCACATTTTCTTACAACTACCAGGTGTTTTTTTTGTTTTGTTTTTTAAAGTTCATGTTATTTATTTATTTTTTATATATATTTTTAGCTGCCCCTCTCGCCTAGACAACCCAGAGGGGCTTACAATTTAAAAAAAAAACCAAACCAATTACAATAACATAAATAAATCATATTACAATTTTATAAAATGTATAAAACCCCAGCTAACGCATATAAGAAAAAAAAAAAAGAACATTCCCACCCATCTAACCCATTCCCCCTCCCCCACCAAATACCTGGCAGAAGAGCCAGGTATTATAGTTCCTCTGGAAGGTGAGAAGGTTAGGGCTGAGGTGAACCTCCACAGGAAGGGAATTCCAGAGTGATGGCGCAGCCGCCAAGAGTGCCCTCCTGTCTGTCCAAACCCACCAATAACGTGGGACATCTAGGAGAGCGCCCCCAGATGACTGCAGGGACTGCCCAGGGGCCCAGAGGGTGAGGCAATCACTCAAATAAGCAGAGCTCAGGCCGTGAAAGGCTTTATAGGTCAAAACCAGCACCTTGAATTGGGCTCAGAAGACAATAGGCAGCCAGTGCAGTGCTCAGAGCACAGGTGTTATGTGCTCCCTGCGACTGGTCCCAGTTAGGAGGCAGGCTGCTGCATTCTGCACTAGCGCTGCAGCTTCTGAACCATTGGCAAAGGCAGACCCCTGTAGAGCGCATTGCAATAGTCTAGCCTCGAAGGTGATGAATGCATGGATGATAGTGGCAAGATTGGAGTCTGTGACATACAGGCGGAGCCTCTTCACCAGATGTAATTGGCAAAAGGCGCCCCTGGCCACAACCAACACCTGGGAATCCAGGCGTAGCTGCGGATCCAGGAGCACCCCTAGGCTCCACACAGATGGAACCAAAGGAGAACGAATACCCCTGATAACAAGGGAAATCTCCTCACCCAGAATTCTGGTCCCGCCTGCTAACATCACCTCTGCCTTATCAGAATTGAGCCACATTTGGCTCGACCTCATCTAATCCCTCACAGTGGCAAAGCACTGGGACAGCAAAGAGACAGCAGGGCCCGGGTCGGATAAAAGTGATAAATTCGGCTGGGTGTTGTCTGCATAGATGGCAGCGAACCCCCCAGCTGCGCATGATCTCTTTGAGCGGTTTCATATCACGTTTATTTATTTATTACATTTATACCCCGCCCCTCCAGAAATAGCTCGGGGCGGCTTACAATCTCAAAAGAAAACAAATTAATAATTATATATATATATATATATATATATATATATATATATATATATATAAATACAAACATAAAATATTTAAAACACGCATAAAATACAATTAAAACAGGACCAGGGAACATGATAAATAATACAATAAATAAGGGTGAAGGGGGATAAAAACCCTCCCTAACCCCCCCTCCCCAGAGGCCTGGGCGAACAGTCAGGTTTTACAAATTCACCGGAATGTCAACAGGCTTGGGGCCAGGCAAGCTTTCTCCGGGAGAGAATTCCAAAGGTGCAGCCCAGCCACCGAGAATGGCCTCTACATTGTGGTCCCCCACTTAACACAGGGGACCTCCAAGAAGGCACCCCTGGCAGACTGAAGGAGACGCTCTGGGACGCGGAGGGTGAGGCGGTCCCTGAGGTATGAGGGGCCCAGACCGTGAAGTGTCTTATAGATTAATACCAGAACCTTGAACCTGGCTCAGCTCGCTATTGGCAACCAGTGCAGAGTCCGGATCACGGGTGTTATGTGCTCCCGACGACCCATCCCTGAAAG
This sequence comes from Sphenodon punctatus, assembly GCA_003113815.1. Taxonomy (NCBI): domain Eukaryota; kingdom Metazoa; phylum Chordata; class Lepidosauria; order Sphenodontia; family Sphenodontidae; genus Sphenodon; species Sphenodon punctatus. The sequence continues at coordinate 209,170 of QEPC01004227.1, read as the reverse complement.
GAGCTGGGCTGCCACGTTCTGCACTAGCTGCAGCCTCCGAACCAGGAACAAAGGGCAGCCCCACGTAGAGCGCGTTGCGGTACTCCAGCCTCGAGGTGACGAAGGCATGGATGAGGGATGCCAGGTCCAGGACGGAGACATACGGACGCAGCCTCCGCACCAGATACAACTGGTGGAAAGCAGCCTTCACCACTACCTCCACCTGTTGCTCCAGGCAGAGATCTGCGTCCAATACCACCCCCAGACTCCGAACCTGCTGAGCTATAGGAGGGCGAACCCCCCCAATCAGGGGGGCCGACACCTCCCTCACTCTCCCCACCACCATCACCTCCGTCTTATCGGGGTTGAGCTTCAGTCTGCTCTGCCACATCCATTCCACTACGGCCTCCAAACACTGGGATAGCACCGAGACAGCAGGGTCTGAGTCAGTTGAAAATGAGAGGTACAGCTGAGTGGCATCAGCATATTGGTGACACTGCACCCCGAACCCTCTCATGACCTCCCCCAAGGGCTGCATATATACATTGAATAACAATGGAGACTGACTAGAACCCTGAGGAACACCTCAGGATAAAGTGATCTAGCAGGATGAGAAATGTCGAACATCCTGCATCCATCTCCCGGCGGAGATCGTCGACCAAGGCCACCAATGCTGTCTCTGTGCCATAGCCGGGGCGGAACCCAGATTGAAAAGGGTCCAGGAAACCAGTGCCATCTAGATGCGTCTGGAGCTGGATTGCTACCGCCCGCTCAATAACCTTCCCTAAAAAGGGGAGGTTAGAGACAGGTCGGTATCTGGCGAGTGCGTCCACGTCCAAAGATAGTTTCTTCAGCAGGGGGCGCATCACAGCCTCCTTGAGGCTGGGCGATAACCTTCCCTGCTGCAGGGATGAGTTAACCACCCTCGCCAGCACCATCCCCAATGTCTCCCTGGAGACTTTCACCAACCAGGACGGGCACGGATCAAGTTCACAACAGGTGGCTCTCACAGACCCCAAGACATCCACCACATCGGCTGGTGTCACTTTCTGAAACTCCCCCCAAAAAGGTGGACCAGACGGGGCCTCCATCACCTCGCACTCTCCACCTACTGCCCCTAATCCAGCATCAAAGTTGCTCTGAATCCGAGTGATCTTGTCTGCGAAGTAGGTGACAAGCTCCTCACAGCAGGTCTGGGATAACTCCCCATCCAGGTGAAGGGAGGCCGGATTGACCAGCTCCGGACCACCCAAACAGCTCCGCCGGGCATAACTTGGCAGATGCTATGAGGACAGCAAGGAACTCCTTCCTTGCTGTCCTCACAGTCTCAATATAGGACCGCAAATGGGTCCTATGGAGAAGTCGGTTGGAGTCAAATCGAGTCCGACGCCAGCGTCGCTCCAGCTTCCTGCCTACTCGTTTCATAAACCGCAGCCCTTCAGTAAACTAAGGGGCCCTGTCGAAGCCACCCTGTCAATGGCCTCCTCCAGCAAGCTGTTCCAATACTGGACCAGCTCATCGACAGAGTGACCGTCCAGATCCAAGGTTAACTCCCTCAGACCCTCTTGGAACCACTGAGGTTCCATCAGCCTCCGAGGGCGGACCATCCTAACTGGCCCATTCCCCTTCTGGAGGGGGTGCGTGAGAGACTGGCCTGAAGGAGATAATGGTCCGTCCATGACAAGGGCACCACCCTAACCTCCCCCATTACCGGACCACCCGCCTCAAGGCCAGAGCCGAAGATCAGGTCAAGGGTATGCCCCCCTACGTGGGTTGGGCAGGTGACCTCCTGGGACAAATCCATGGTTGCAATGGCGGCCATGAATTCTTGCTCCGCTCCTACAAGGCCGGCATCGGCGTGGATGTTGAAGTCCCTCAGAACCAAACTCCTGGAGGAGCCCAATGCCACCTCCGAGGCCAGCTCTGCTAGAGCAGTAAGGGATGCTGCCAGACAGGAAGGGGCCCGGTAGACCAGCAGAACCCCTAGCTTGCCCCCAGCCAAATCAAACACAACATGGAGGGCCTCAATACCTGCAATCTCCTGAACTGGATACCTCCTAACAGGCCAGTCCTCTCTAAAAATTACTACACCACCTCCTCGGCCATCCGTGCGGGGCTGATGCTGCACGGCATACCTGGCTGGAATGAGATCGGCCAAAGTTGGTCTGGCCATCTCATCCAGTCATGTCTCCGTAATACATGCGAGGTCCACAGCCCCATTCAAGATTACATCAGAGACAATTGGGGCCTTGTTGACACGTTAAACAAGAGAGGGGACAAACTAGAATCCTGCGGCTCCCTGGTAGTTCTTACTAACCAGGACGGGCATGGATCTAACTTGCAAGTTATGGCTCGAACAGACCCCAGCCCATTGGCCGCATCGGCAGGTGTCACCAATTGAAATTCCTCACACGAAACATGACCAGGCAGGGCATTCTTAACCTCTGGCTCAGCCACTGCCTCCAAAATGGTAAGAGTCGAAGTCGTGCTCAATGTGAGTAATTTTGTCTGCAAAGTACTTCAAAAACATGTCAAAATGGACTGTGGATGACTCCGATTCCAGGCGGATACAGACTGGACCGACCGGACCTCTCACCACCCAGAACAGCTCTGCTGGATGAGACTGAGCGGATGCTATGAGTGTAGCAAAGACCCCCCCACACGCACACATACACACACACATACACACACTTTCCACATTTTCTTACAACTTCCAGGGGTTTTAAGAAATGTTGGTGCATTTGCAATGCTTCTCCTCTGGGCCATGTGGAATTTTATGAGTGTTATGTCAAATTTTATGAGTGACCGTGCCCCTGCCTCAGCAACCTAAAACTTCACCAGCCACCACTGACCTGCCCTACTGCAGGTTGGGCCATGGTCATGCCCAAACCTGTATTGACCTCAGTGCTGGTCAGCGTAATGCACCACCTTTTAGCAAAATAGCAATAACTACTCTCTCCTGTGTACCAGGAAGCTCTGAGAGACAAAAGGTATCGGTGAGCCATTCTAAAGCTTGTTCCTACAATCCCAGCAGTGTAAGGTCTGTTATGTACTGAGTACGTATGCTTTATACCATAAAACAATTCCAAAAACTAACTACTGGGAGAACATAGGCACTACAGTTTGCGTTTGGGGGCTAACTGACTGCCCTCACTGAATTCTCAGAACCAAGTGGTGTGTCATAGTGGCAGTGGGCTCCAGTACTTGGAAATACAAACTAGAACTGCACTGAGGCACGTCTAGAGGTGTGTATGTGTGTGTGTGCATGTGTAAGTGTATACCTGAGCCTACCAGAACTCCTGCCCTCCAAAATGCTTAGCACCAGTTTGTTTAGCACAGAATCTTTTCACTTCATTCCCAATTCCTATGTTATGCCCATGTAAAAATCCCATGCAAGCATATCTAAAATGACAGGAGGCTGTTGCTTGTTCATTGCTAAACCTAATTTCCCAGTAGATTGTGATGTCAGCAAAATCCCACTCTAGCATAGAGAGAGTGCAATTGCAGTGTTGTAGAGATGGTGACAAAGTAGTTCACATGACAACTTTTATTGGACCAAATACACTGGGGAAAACCAATAATCCAAATTATAAACAGAATAAATGCAGGCTAGGATATATATATACAAAATAGCAAGCACCGGCAGGGGGCTATAGGAAATAAAGGCTGAAGGAGAAAACTTAGTTCCCATTTAAATGCAATAAAGGGGAAACAGCAGGTATAGATGTAAGCAACAGGATGCCTTATATTTATGTATTTCTAAAGTGGCAATGAAGCCCAAATCTTTATTTAGTCCATTATTTTTTTGGTATCCAATAGAGTTCTAAAGTTTTGTTCCTAGGCCTGTCTTTTCAATGAATTTTACAGGTTGCAGGATAAGGATTGAAATATCAGGAATGGAAGGGTTTCTCCAGAAGTGAACACAGACAGTTGATATGCTGTTTTTTTCCATAATCTTTTTTTTGTGTGTGTGCGAGTTCATTCATTTAGATAAGAATTGATTGGTTCCATGGGGACATTTCATGCACTGAATGAAATGCTAATTCCTTTCCCTCCTACAGTCTTTCTCCTTCCAAGTGCTTACTATTATGTATATACATAGCTGTGACAGGATGTTTTTACACAGATGGGGAGCCTGCCAGAGCCCGGAGCTGCTCTGTGGTCTGACGCCCACGCCTGCGTGTTCCCACAGCAGATGGACTGGTGGTGTTCCCGGGCAGCAGTCTGCCCACGCAGTGCCCTCCCCCCCGCACCCTAGCGTTTTGGGTGCTCAACCAAGGCCCTAGGCTGGTGCCCATAACTCCGTGGTGCTGAATGGGGCAATAGATGGACGGGCATGGAGCTACACATAGGTCTGCCTAACATATGGGCAGCAGCTTCACATTCAGCCACTGCCTCAGGTTTGGCTGGCCTGCTCCATGCAGTGTGCTCCTGGATCATCTTGAGCACCACCAGTGGGGCTGCCCTGGAGGAGCTGCAGCCTGCTTTGGGTTGAACATCTGGTGGGTGCCCTTTACATAAATCGGTCAACCCAGGGGTGACGGGGGCATCCATGGCTACCCCCAGAGCTGCCATCTGTCTGTTTACACCCAGGGCCACAGAGTATTGTCAGGATCAGGCCCAGAGTAGGGCTTAATCCTAAGAGAACTAGAGCAGTAATGGGTTACTAGTTCTTTAGGAACTGAGCCTCTGAACTTAGTGAGCCAAGTGAAGACAGCTGGGTGAAGCTGGAGCCTAGAAAAGATAGGAGCTCTCAAGGAGGGGGGAGGAAAGAGTGTTGGAGCGTGCTAAGGATTACTGGAAACTGGGCTGTGGAGATCAGACACTCCCAGAGGTAGGCTGGCAAGGGGAAAGCCTGCCTAGCCTGAGGTGAAGCTTGGCTATACCATCTGGGGCAGCAAGACAACAGCAAGCCTCCTGGAGACAGAGCTGGGAGTTCCAGGTAGGAGTGATCAAGTACAGGGCCAAGGGAAAGGCTTTATCTGTTTGGGGGACCCGGTTTTGCTGGGAGAAGTCCCTAGTCAGGAGGACTGGGCTGGCTAATAGGGGAGTTTTAGAGGCCAGACTCAAAACAGCTCCTCACTCTCTCAAGCCCTATAGCCAAAGGGCTGGGCTTAAGGGGGGCATATACGATTTTGGTCCAATTGAAGACACCATCTGAACTACTTAGCCTCCATTCAGTAAAGTCCCTGAATGCAATTTTCAAAATTGATCAGGATTGGCCTTCAACTGCTACCACTGAATTCAATATTAACACTCCCTTGGGAGCAGGTTGAGACTAATGCTGAGCAGTTTAGAAAATGCTAATATTGGCATTTTAGGCCATTTTTATATTGCCCCCCCCGACCCCCCGCTGGATGTACAGGCAGGTGTGTGGTGGTGGTGGCATCCATGTAAATGCTGCGGCGGTGGGTGGGTGTGCATGAGCACTCCCATGCAACACCTGCCTCCACCCATCACCCACGCACACAACCATCCGGCAACCAGAGGAGGCTTGATGGGTGGAGGTAAGTGTGTGCTCATGGGAACGGGCACACACCCACCTCCACCAACCACCACACACCCATCCTTCCACCCACACGGTCCATTTAAAAACAGTCATAGACACCCTGAATTTCTGCAAACAGCTTGCAGTGTGCACAGGGCAGAGATGCTTTAGGCTGTTTTAACACGGATGCCCCCCCCCCCCGCTCCGTGTTCAGGCAGGTATGGGGGGGGACATCCGTGTAAAATGGCTGGCGGTGTGTGGGGGGATGGGTGTCCACTCATTGTTTGTCTGTGTGTCACCCACCTACCTCCACCCACCTCCGGGGGGCTCCATGGGTGGAGATGGGTGGATGTGTGTGTGTGTGTGTGTGTGTAAAGGGACACCCACCCACCATGCCAAAACACCCATCCCCCACCCACCCCCGTCCATGTAAAAAGGGCCATAGTTAATGCAGAGTCATTGCTGTGAACAGGGAAGTGGAGCAGACGGGCTATTAGAAGGGAATGAGTATAGAATGCTTCCATTAGTCATTCTAATATCCTGCCACTGCATTAGCAGGCCTTTCAGATTTATAATGTTCTTGAAACCTCACTGAACAATTCAATTCCTATGAATTTGTAAGTATGCAAGCACCAGAACACTCATGACCCTGATGACGACACAAGGGTGAAAAATCCACCATGGGGTTCTTTTGCTTTCTTTCATAAGGTACAATTTCTCTTTTCCCAGGATAATAACATAATGTCATAAAATCTGGAATTTTATTAATTTGGAAGGTCATTGAAAATGTCTATGGGTGATTTCAGATGTTACAGGCTTCCCTTTTACCACAGTCAATCCCCTGTGGTGGAGGAGGGCCCGTAACATCTGAAGGGGTTCCCGCCAGATGTACACCCCAGTGAACCTCTAGCGGGAATCCGAATCACCACCATTCCGGAGGGGAGGTTGGCCTCCTCTCCGGAATGGTGGTTAGCTGGACCACGATCTGGAAACGGCAGAGAGTAATGTCTGTTACCTCCGCCACGTCCGGAACGTGGTCCCGGCCATGATCCGGAATTGGGTGCAGCGGCCGAATTGGCCGCTGCGCCCACCCTTCTGCAGGAGGGTGGGCAGCCGGGGGAGCATGGGGGGGGGGCTGTGCAGCTCCTCGCCCTCCCCGATCTCCAAGCGGAATCAGGTCGGCACGTCTAAAAGACAGACAGCCTGATTACTGTCTGGGATCTGAAACGGATCCCGGACCATGGCAACTAGGGAGGCCATCATGTCTGAAATCACTCTATGTAAGATATTTTTTCCAGTAGGTAAGAAACTCTACTAGCAACATCACAATGCAGTGTCATAGGAACACGTGGGGTTCGATTTGTCAGCTAATGGGCCTGTGAATGCAATGCTGGTAAGAGAGACTAAATAAAACAAAACTAGAAGGAAGCATTAGCTTGGAACATGTTTTAGAAAAGGAGAAAAGTTAGCATGCAAAACAGCATATGGAAAGTAGCTGCACACAAACACCTATTTTGGGTCGTTTAGGGGGTCTCCAAACAGCACAGCGGGTCGCAAAGCTGGATTGTCAATTATTATTATTATTTATCTAGTGAGAGCAATTTACCTGGTGCTGTGCTGTCATAATTAGAGATGGGTCCCTACCCCAAGGGAGTTATAAATAGAGAAAAGACAAAGGCGAAGGGGAACATAGGGAGAAACAGGGATACATTCATGAAGTTGACAATTTGCACGTTTGTATGCTTAGCTTAGCTAACTGGGGGGGGGGAAGTACTGATTTAGTGGACAGCATCAGTGAGCAGTGAGAAGTACTCTGCAGTTGTGGAAGAGCTATTGACTGGAGTTATTAGGTGCAATTGACTATTTTCTAGACATTAGAATAATTTTAATCCAACAACTACATTTTTGGAAAAGATTAGAGTTCTACATAATAATAGTGCAATAAGAACTACTTACTCATAAGTAATCTGGAAAAATGGGTGAAAAGTGAGGTGGCAAAATTTGAAGATGATGCAAAATTATATAAGGCAGTTAATTTCAAAGCAGATTACGAAGAGTTGCAGAAAGGTGACTCTGCAATAAAATCGTAGAGACAAAGTAGTGTAGAGATATCTTTTATTGGACCAACTTAGGTTGGTGGAGGTTTGCAAGTGTCACGGGGCAAAGGGGACCAGGAGCCAGGAAGGAGGCTAAGAAGATAGGAAGGGAAGCAGCAAATAGAAACCTCTCAGCCAGTCTCTTGGATATTCCGAGACGACTCTCATTCTTACCAGTCGGGGAACCCGGCCTCAGAGTGCACGGCTCATCATCGAGGTTACAGAAGACAGAGAGAGAGGAACTTCAGAAGCTAGAGAGGGAAGAGCAGTTCGAAAGAACAACAAGAGGTAATACAAGTGAGAGAGGAACAAGACAGGGACTAAACGCAGGAGAAACGAGGCACAGTAGGAACACAAGCTAAGGGGGAGTGGGGCAAGACACGGCTAAGGGAGAACTAGACCAGACAGGCTAAGGGGGAACACAAGGATATGGGGGAGCAAAACACAGCCAAAGGAAAAGCACAGCTAGAGGGAGAACTAGACCAGACAGGCTAAGGGGGACACAGGGATATAGGGGAGCAAGACACGGCCAAGGAAAAAGTACAGCTACGGGGAGAACTAGACCGGACGGGCTAAGGGAGAACACAAGGCTGCGGGAGGAACAAGGCACAGCTACCAACAAATAGGGTTATAGGAAGAGCGGGACCAAGAGGGGCTATGGGGAATACACAGGGGAAGACAAGGACTATAACGATCATACAAACAAGAAGAAGGGACAAAAGGTGCAGGGTCCATACACTTACACATGCACACAAGGGGGTAAGAGCAGTTGCTCCCACAGGTTCCTGTGGCTGCACCATGGTTTAAATGCTACCTTGTGGCCAATCAGGAAGCTGGGAGACAAAGCTAGGGAGACAGGGCACAGTTGGGGAAGGGCGTGGCAACACAGGGGGCGGAGACGCAAAGAAAGGCACCGGAGGGAGGACTTGGCTATTAACACAGCCCGAGATGGCACTAACCCTTAAGATAGTGCCGTCCAGCTCTCCAGAGCTGGGGGTTCAAGACCCAGCTCTGACAGCAAGTGTTCGAACCTCACAGGATCTTTGTCAGGCAAGTCCGAAATCCAAGCTGCACACTGAGCAAAGCAAGACATGGTGGTGGCCACCATGGTGGAGGCACCACCATGCCTCACTTTGCTCAGTGTACAGCTTGGATTTCTGACTTGCCTGACGAAGGATCCTGTGAGGTCCAAAAGCTTGCAAACCTTCACCAACCTAAGTTGGTCCAATAAAAGATATCTGTACACTACTTTGTCTCTTTGACCTATTTTTGGGACCAACACGGCAAACACACTCTGTGCAATAAAATGGCAAATAAAATTCAGTCTTGATAAATGCTGTGATGCACAGTGGAAAAAATAATCCTAAATATACATACGCTATGCTGGTAGCACTCAGGAAATCATGGAGTTGTTGCTGACAGCTAATTGAAAACATTAGGTCAATATCCAGCAGTGGCCAAAAACACAGAGTGCTAGGAGTTCCTGAGGAAGAAATAGAAAACAAAATGGGAACAATAAATCCATGGAGCAATGTGAATAGTTCTAGACCCAGTTCTGGTCACCCCATCTCTAAAAGAATGGGAAAGGATTCAGAAAAGGACAACAAAGAGGATCCAGAGTATGGAGCGACTTCCATAGGAGGAAGGCTGAAGACATCAGGACTTTACAGCTTAGAAGAGAGACAAATGTAGAGGTTTATAACATCCCGAAGGCTGCAGAGCAATTTAATTGGGAACAAAGGGACGCTTCAATGAAATTAACAGACAGAAGATTTAAAACAAAAACAAAAAAGAGAGTGTTTTTAATTACTCAGTTAACTTGTGGAACTCATTGCCATGGGACATTGTGAGGGCTTGTAGGATTGAACAAAATGGGAGGATGGGCTATTAATGGCTGGTAGCTAAGATGGTCTGTGCATGAGAAGCCGGGAGTGAATTATAGGAAATTGATCATGTTCTATACAAGTCTGGTCTTTTCTACACTTCTCCTGAGGTCTCTTGATGCTGGGCTAAATGGACCATTAGTATGACCCAGTGTAGCATTTCTCATGTTCTTATGGCATCTAAGAACGTAAGACTGACAAACCATAGAAATTCTGAGTAAGTTTAGGCTAGAAAGCAGCATTTTTATGTTTGTTTCTTTACCAACATAGAAATCTCCTGTGTTCGCCGGGAGCACATAACACCAGTGCTCCAGGCTCGGCACTGGTTGCCGATAGCGTACCGAGCCAGATTCAAGGTTCTGGTAATGATTTACAAAGCCCTGCACGGTCTCGGCCCCTCATACCTCAGGGACCGCCGCGCCCCGGAGCGGCTCCTTCGGTTGGTCGGGGGTGCCTTCTTAGAGGTCCCCCGTGTTAAGTGGGGGGCCACAATGGAGAGGGCATTCTCGGTGGCTGGGCCGCGTCTCTGGAACTCCCTACTGGAGCCTGGCCCCAAGCCTGTTAGTATTTCGGCGAAAATGCAAGACCTGGTTGTTCACCCAGACCTTTGGGGAGGGGGGTGGGAGTTGATTTTTATTCCCCTATCCCAAGTAGTTTATATCCCAGGCCCTGTTTTATATGTTATTTTAAAAATATTGATATGGTATTTTTAATGTGTTTTAGATTGTGTTGAATTGTATTTTTAGATTGGAAGCCACCCCGAGCTGTGCTCAGGAGGGTGCAGGGTATAAATTTAATAAATAAATAAATAAATAGATTTTCATCCTTATTGTCTACTGAAAATTACTCCTGTTTATTTAAACCAAGGATGTTAATAGACATGCAGCCTGGATGGCCCTTGGGCTCAGACTGTGGGCCCAGTTCCTTCTGGGCCCATGTTCCTGGGCAGCTACCCATCCAGTCAGGGGATGTAGCGCACCAACATCTGGCGGCCCACTAACAGACATACAAGTTAGGCTCTGGTCCTGGTGGGCCATAGTGGGCGAACATCATGTGTGTTAACATTCAAAGTCTGTGCCTGATTGTTTAAAGCATACTGAGCTCGGCTTGTTTGGAGCATGGGAGTGGGCTGTTCCATGTGAAACAGCAGGTGTTTTTAAACAAGATGGGCAGGTGGGGTTTGTGTGTCTGTGATTGATGCAGGGGAAGGGTACATGGGCACCATGTGCAGGGGAGTGCTTCACACAATTGGCCCCACCCACAACCACCCTGCCTATGCACCGCCCACCCCTACCCTGCTCGGTGCACTCCTGCTTTTTGCCGAAAGCCCCGTGCATGGGGGGAGGGGGAGGGTGGCAGAGATGCATGGGTGGTGGGTGGACGAGACAGGCTCCATGCAGGGACAGGTGGTCCTTGCATGGGGCTGTCTCATTTAAAAACACCCAGTGAACATTAAACCTGCAATCCACCAACCACTTACTCCAGGGTAGTCTCACTCGATGCCTTGTTTGTGGACTGAAGTCTACATTTTTGACAGAATTGTGTTATGGATGACCAGGTCTGATAAAAGGAGAGGAATTATTATTTATTTTATTTATTATTTATTTTTTATTTATTTACATTTCTTAGCTGCCCCCTCATGCCCATGGCATCTCGGGGCAGCTTACAACACAAAGAATCACAATAATTTAAAACAGCAATAAAACACACAAAATTTAAAACATCTTAAATCCTCCTAAAAACAACCAGCCCCTCCCAAGATTTTTATCCCAACCCACCCTCCCCTCCTCCGAAGGCCTGGGAGAACAGCCAGGTTTTGCAGGCCCGGCGGAAGGCCAGCAGACTTGAGGCTAGACGGGTTTCCTCCGGGAGGGAGTTCCATAATCAAAGCATGACCACCGAGAATGTCCTCTCCATTGTGCCCTCCCTGTTTTACATGGGGGACCTCCAAGAAGGCGCTCCCGGCAGACCGAAGGGGTCACTCTGGGGCATGGAAGGTGAGGCGGTCCCTGAGGTATGAAGGGCCAAGACCATGTAGGGCTTTATAGGCCAAGACCAACACCTTGAATCTGGCTCGGTACGCTATAGGCAGCCAGTGCAGCATGCAGAGCATGGGAGTAATATGCTCCCGTTGGCTCGTCCCCGTAAGAAGACGAGCCGCTGCATTCTGCACCAGCTTCAGCCTCCGAACCAGCATCAGGGGAAACCCCACGCACAGCATGTTGCAGTAGTCTAGCCTCGAGGTGATGAAGGCATGGAAGAGGGTGGCCAGTAGGGCTGAAATGTTGTACTGCTGCAGCAGCATTTATCGGCAGAAAGTGCTCTTCTGCACCAAGCAGCATGGTTAGGAAGGGAGCGGTTTTCGTGCCTTGCACTTGCTCACTGCTGCTGGGGAATCCCTGCACTCTAAGCGGGACAGAGACAGCGACTAGTACGCAAGGAAGGATAACAAAGATCCCTCCCTCAAAGCTCAACTCTGGGTGCTGCCCGGTTTGTTGTCCCTCCTTGTGCACTAGTCTCTGTGTCGCTTAGAGTGCAGGGATCCCCGGCCCCAGCAGCAGTGAGTGTGCGCCTGGCTCCTGCTGCTGATCCAGGGGAGGGGAGGGGAGAGGGGAGCCCCTGCTCTTCTGTGAATTCTCTTGTGCGTTAGGGTGCCAGGGACAAATTATTCCCCTTTGTTGGGATGGCTCTCTGCCTCATTGTAGCAGCTCTGCACCCCCAGTTCTCTCTATGCGGCGATCACAAGGGGAAGAGGGAGGATCTGTCCATCCTTCTAACAGAGACAGCACTGAGCAACCAACCTTCCCCCAGCTGACTGGACCTCCCCAGAGCAGGCTGCCCCCTGCCTGCTACCCACCTCCCAGACTGTAGATCCAACCTGCATGGAGTGTCATTTTGTTAGAAAATTCTGCCATCGCCTCTTTCTAGGCTTGATACACTCTCCCATTTGTGAGAATGGAAGGAGCCCCTCGAAGAAGAACTTTGTTTACAAGGCAGCACCATTCGCTGTGAAGGAGGGGACGGGGGGGGGACTCTTCCCCCACTCGTGTAACAGTGCTGCGGGGCTACAACTGAGCTGTTTAAAAAGGTGGTGCCGGTGAGAGAGACTCCTCCGGGATTTGGGAGCAGGGCTCCCGGATCCCGTGGATGCCACATATGCCTGGGACCGGCCCTGATAGCTGGCAGCCCCCTCCCAGGGCAGGGCATGGGCGCAAATGCGACCCCCACCACGGTGGCTATGCCCCTGCAGCGGACTCTGAAACAGGTAGTCAGAGTCACCCTAAGTTCATTCATTCAATGATCTATTATTCAGCATCATGGTGTGTCAGGGAGTCGTGCTCAGTGGCAGAAGGAGGCATAAAACCACTTGTGTTCACAAACTGCAGACATGTCGCATCTGCAGATGCTGGCAGCAGGTAATGCGGAATCGCAGAAATATCGAGGGGAAGTCGGCAGCAAGACACATTAAGTGCCGAGTTCTCGGAATGGAATGGCGGCGCGGTAACAGCTGCTGCCGCTTTAGCCCTAGTGGCCAGGTTGGGTCTGGAAATATATGGCTGCAGCCTCCGCACTAGATGCAGCTGGCAGAAGGCAGCCTTAACCAGCATCTCCACCTGCCAATCTAGGCAGAGATCCGAGTCCAACAGTTCTCCCAGATTCCGAACCTGCTAGGCTATGGGAGGGCGGCCCCCCTCTACGAGGAGTCAACACCTTCTTTGCCCTACCCACCGCCATCACCTCTGTCTTATCAGGATTGAGCTTCAGTCTGTAACCAGCTGCTGTAACCAATCCACCAGAGCCTCCAGACTCTGGGACAGCACTGAAATGGCAGGACCTGGGTCGGTTGAATGGGGGTGAAAGTGTAACGGGATCCAAGCTTGGGGACCCCACCTGCCCCCCAAAATCCAGATCTAACATACATGAAAATGTGATGAATATAATAATATTTGCAAGTAACATGTGTAATAAAGTACCAGAAACTGATATCAGAACTTCTGATAGAGGGATAGGAGGTAGGATCCCCCAACTACCAGGATATATCAGGGCCCCTAATATCACTCAGTGGAGTTGCCTGTGGGGGACTATGGGCACATATCTTTGAAGCAAGTAAATTGGTGCTGTTGATCAGTAGGGGTGGGACACCGGGGAGGATACCAGATTTACCGGTATCGGATCTCCCTGGTACCAGATTTACCGGTATTGGCATACCGGATTTTTAACATTGGCTGCGTTACCGGATTTTTTACATTCAATGGCCGCAATGTAAAAAATCCGGTATGCCAGTACAGGTAAATATCAGATTTATCGGATTAAGCCGGTACACCCAAATACCGGCAATATCGGTTCTCGGGAGAACCGGAATTCTCACCCCTTTTGATCAGTACACAGAAATATGAGTTTTAAAAACATCAGTGGAGCCACATCAATTTTTGCAAGTGAATCGATTGCAGCCTGTGATGGTTTTAAAAGAATTCAGGTTAACTAGGATTTGTCTAGCAGACAAATGGACTTTGGAACCCAATTTGTGTTTTTAAAATTAGTTTAGATACTGACATGAAAAGTAACTTTCTTACATTTAAAAACCTCCTAAGACCCAGCTGAAAAGAACCCTTAGGGCCATTTCTCTGCAAAACCATAAAACATTTCACTGTGTGTGTCTGATTATCTTTCACCATGACTTGATCAATGTATGTTCTTAATGCTTCATCAATTAAAGCTTGCTTAGTCATGATTAACAGTCATCATGTCATTTATCTTTCTTTGTGATTCAAGGTTTTGTTCATTTCTCTTTCTTTTCAGATCCTTTAATTCCAAATTCTCCTGAGAACAGCAATAACTGGTATCTAGCGATCCGCCCATGCCTGGAACTCCCTCCCTGTCCACATCCGCCTTGCCCCCTCCCTTCATACCTTCAAATCTCTCCTTAAAACTCACCTCTTTCGCTCTGTCCTGTCTAACTCTTTATCCTGCTGAGCCACTATTCCTATACCTACGATCGGTTTACCCTTATCCTTGCAACATGGACCTGCCTGCTGTCATTCTCATTGTAACCAAGCCAAGTACGTGCACTTGAGACCTCGCATCTTCATGAATGTTAGACCCCTTGTCTTTCCCTCTGTTCCCCTTCCTAAGTCTCTCCC
>QEPC01004227.1:171758-191912 GCA_003113815.1 Sphenodon punctatus | reverse complement strand
TTGATAACTATTAATAAAGAGTGTGGCCTGTTTAATCCAATACTTGGTCTCTGTGTCTCATTGGGGGGGTGCTGCAACAAGTACTTAGTGGTATTTGGTTTGTTCCAAAATCTCTTCTAATGTCACATCAATTTGTGACAGTTTTTCAGATATATTATCTTAAAATAATAGCGTTGGTGTGGTTATCTCCTCCAAATCCGCTGCAGTGAGACTGCTGCAAAGAAATCATTTAGCTTCTCTGGAATAGTCTTATCTTCATTGAGAGCACCGTTTCCACCTTGATGAGCTAATTGAAGGAACTGGGGCTTGAACCAGTGCTTTTGGGGCCCTGAATATTGTGGGTGGCTCCTCAGGTCCACCAATGCATTCTTCCCAAGTCCTTCCTGTGCTGGTCAGACCAGGAGCATAGCTAGGTTGGAATGGGCTCAGGTGAAAGAAATGGATTTGCCCTCACCCCTATTCCCTCCACTCTCCTCCTTCCTCTTCGCAGCATCCAGGGCCACCCATACTGTGAGGTGGAGAGGGGCAGCCGCCCCAGTCACCCCCTCCCATGTGTTCCCTGGAGTCCCACATGCAGAGCCAGGAGTGCTGCGCTTTGTGCTGGGATGGAGTCAGGGCGGCTGCTGGACTCCCGGGCACTGCTCACTGATCTGTACCAGACAGCTCATCGTGGACTATGGCAATTGGCAGGCTGGGGAGCTGCGCTTCATGAACCAGCTGAGTTCAAGCTGTTCTTTCACTGCTGCCCCTTCCAGGGGAGCTTCACCCTGAGCGCTGGGCTGAGTGCCTGGCCTCCCCGCAGGACTTCTACCTCTCGGGGGCAGCAGGTAGGGAGGTCCGGGGGGCTGGAAGTAGTGTATTGGGCTGGGGGAATCTCAGTCTGTGCTTTGCAAGGCACAGGGGCCTCGGGGATCCAAGGCCGGCACTGCGGTGGCCTTGCAGGCTGGAAGGGTTAGTGTTCTGGGTGCATTACGGACAGGGTCTCAACCCTTTGAGATGTGAAGGGAAGGGGGATCTGTGCCAGGGCCCCCTGCAGTGGATTCGCTCCTCTGGCATGGCCCCCGCAGGGGTCTCCACATTTTGTCTTTGTCCTGGACCCCACAATTTCTAAGGCCAGCTCTGCCAGTACCACTCCCTCCCTCCTCTTGCTGTGCCTGAGCCCTGGAGGCTGCAGTTGCGCTGCCTGCCTCATGCTGCTGGTGCTGCAGGTGCTTCTGCTCAGCTCAGTCTCCGTCCAATTGTGCTGCGAAAGGAGGGGATTTGTGCCCACCCACCCCCCAACCTGGGCCCTGGGACAAATGTCCCACCCGTCCCTATGATAGCTCCACCCCTGGGTCAAACTGCATCCCTTCTCGCTCCATGCCCAATCTTCCTGCTTGACTGCGTGCTATATATAAGGTAGGCCTTCCCACAGGGAAGCTGGATGGATCATCTGTTTTCCTGTTCCTGGACCTTTGTGTCTCTCCCTGTACCTTTGTCTGTCTGTTTTTACTTGTTTGTTTGTTGCCTTTGCACTGGCTCTACTACTCTTGGATCCCATGTTGTCTTTGGAGTGGCCTGTGCTCAGTTTTGCACTTTGCATGGCTGAGTTTGTCTGTTCTGCCCCTGCCAATCCATCTGCCCTTGCCCTGAGACTGGTCCTTCTGCAATCTGCTCTGTTTGCCTGCTTGGATTTTGCCTGCTCATTGGTTCTAGTATGCCAGCGTTTCTATTTCATCCCCTTTGTCCGTGTGTTAGTTCCCAGTGTGTTTTTAATGCCTGGACCTCATCCTGCCCTGAGTCCTGGACCTGATCCGCAGTGGCCCCTGACAGCTAGTGGCCCAAATGACTGCCTAAGAGGTGTCCTGCTTCTCATGTGCTTAAAACAAAATTAGTAGCACGTTACTCCTTGTATTCCTTTGGGACCCGTCTTATAATTTTACATTTAACTGCTCAGAATTTATGTTTCTTTCTATTTTGTTTCTCAGTTGGACATACTTTCCACATTTTAAGTTACATTGTTTTCATGTAATAGCTTCTTTTCCTTTAATGTGCCACGCTGGCATTTATTTGGTTGTCTTGGTATCTCTTTTGATTTGGGGCATATATTTAATCTGAGATTTTATCATGGGGTGATTAAAATCATTTCTATGCTTCTTGAAGGCATTTCACCCTCGTAAATGCTCCTTTTGATTTCTTTCTACCCACTATTTCCTTTTTGATTTTTTTTAAAATGTCCCCCTACTATAGGGATGTTAATGATCAATTAACTACAATATGGTCACTATTATTATGAAACTCAGCTACAGTTATCTCTTGGAGCAGATCCTGTGCTCCACCCAATAAGAAAAATTAGTGAACCACTAGTGATATTTTTATTAGCAGGACATAATCCTGTGGATTTCATGTTTTGGGCCGTAGAAAGTGTGGACAGCAGGAGAGGGATTCTATTTTACTGAGAAGATAAACACATTGGATTTTCAGGTTGAATACAGTTGCTCCATCAGGTTTAAATGAGGAATTAGAACTCAGCTGTTTTCTTTAATGAATTAAATCCATCACCCTTATCCTTAACACATCGGATGATATTTTAGGCTTGTCACTGTTTAAGTCACCTGCTTGTTTGCTTCTGTGGTTTGTTCATTTGCTGAGAGCTCTTTTGACTGTAAGAGACTGTAGCTTTCTTAGTTCAGAAGATAAAGGTAGGAATCTTTTTTTCTGTTTAGTTTCTCTTACAATTAGGTAAACCTTTTTTAAATACAGAATATAGGATAGGTTGATTGTATTTTATAATATAGTACTATATTTTAAAATAGAGTACTATATTTAATATAGTTTTTCTTTTCATAGTTTTTTTTTGTTGCTATTTCATGCACTCTTGAATAGAGGAGTCTTTTTTTATCATTTTTAGGTAATTCTGTATACGATCTTTAGCAGTTGATTTTGTGAATATATACATATATTCCCAACACCATCCAAACTTTGTCCACCACCTCGATGGGTGGCATGGGAGGGCGGGGAGCTGGGTCTTCAGAAGGTAATGGTCCAAACATGATAATGGTATCATAACAACACCATCGATAATCGGAACCTCTCTGTCCAGGCCAATGCACAACATAAGGTCCAATACTCATTGTCCTTTATTTACATATTTTTTGTCCTATATTTCCCACATGCTGCTGCCGCTGCCACTTTCACCCCCCAGAAGTCATGATCTCATTATTTCCAGGTGAGAACAGCGGCATTGGCAGCATATGGACTCGGAGGCAAACCAGCGGTCTCAGTACTATGGGACTGGATTTTCCAGGACATGACCACTTTTTTGATCCTCTCAACCCTATGTGGGTGGATTTTTTTTAATATACACCCATGGCTGGGATTTTGCTGGTACCATTGTATCCCCTTCCCCACCCCTCGCCCATTGTGTGTGAATGCAGTCTGAGTCTTTGTCCAGAGCAGATAGTAGAAGGATGTGAGCACTGGTCTCCAGTCTTCAACCAGGCCACACAAACAGTGGTGGTGTGAGGAGACTGGCAGACCACACAAGGCTTCCTTACCAGACTTCAGAGGCTAGTGGTGGACCTGTATGTGCAGGATCCATCTGACTGCAGGGCCCAGTATTTGGTGATCTATCCTCAGCCCAAATCAGGAAACACAGACTTGATTTAGAGATATTCAAAACAGAAGTCCTTCCCTGAGGATGCCCTCTTACATGTCTTTCTTACACTTAGTCCAAAACAGACGCCCTTTATTTCCTGGCCTCTGCTTCCTTTCTTTTCCCCTAGTTTTTCCATTCAGGCAGTTTTCTTTTGCTTGGTTTCATTTGAGAGGATGGTTCTGTTCTTCTGGGCATTCAGTGAAATTAAACAAGAATAGCACCCCACATTTGTACAGGGTCAGAGAGGCAGTATCTGAAGATGGGCACTTCATCAACAAATAAATACACCCACCACCGAGAAGCTGGGTTGTATAAGATAAAGATCTCATTCAAACACCAGCCTCACAAATAATAGAAAAGAGAGTTCAAAAGGTTACTAGCAGAGGAAATTGCTTCTTGCATACATGGAGTGCTTCTTTCCCCTAAGCTTGCCACCACACAAAAGTTTCTCTTCAGAACTTGGGTACAATTTAGAACCTTTTAGAATGCTGTGGATTCTGGAAAGTTTCGAGCAGGGAAAATAAAAGATACACATTATTCATATATATAGAGAGATAATTTATTTGTTTGACTATTGCCATATACAAAATTTTACAAAGCATCACGGTACATACATATAACTTACTCAAAATGTTACAAAAAGAGATACCATGTTGGTGCATTCCCACCTCTGGTTACAGAAAACCGGAGATGAAGTTAAAACAAAATAAAAATAAATAAGGAACACCAACCAGTTTCCTGGTCCTTATTTTCCAATACCATCTAAACCAATTTTTTCCTCAAAAGGGAGGCTCTAAAGCCAAATTTGGCAACCATCTTTGAGACACAAGTAGATTTATCCGACAAGCAATAGTTTAGACGTTCATCTAACCAAAGAGGGGAATGGGGACCTATCTCATCCCACATCTCCTGTCTAAGCATATCATATAAGGGACAAAAGAGGAGGTAGTGGGTCAGGTCCTCCACCTCCTCTGAACCACAAATACACGTCCTTTGCTCATAGGGTTTCCCCCCATACCTCCCCAGTGTTACAGCTGATTCGAAACACTGTCATTCGAAACACTGGCCCCATCGTGTCCGGTACGTGCCCCTCAGGGAAGGGGGCGAGCCCCAGCTCCTCACAGTGCATGCGGCAGTTGCCAGTGGTCACGACATAGCCAGAGCACAGCATTCCAAAGCTCAGGCACCGATAGGCATCCGACTGGGTGGGCAAGGAGCACAGGTAGTGCTGAACGATAGGCGAACGCCACAGGTCGCAAAGGGCCATGCTCTCCCAGGCGATCCAGGCTCAGACAGAGCCCCCGGAGCCTCCGAGTGGGACTTTGGGCTGAGATGCAGCTGCCATGGTACAGCTCTTGGAGGGTCTGAGCCGCAGCGGCCGTGGGGGCAGCATGGGATGCGTGGCTGGGAGGCCCGACAGGCAGACAGGGGCTGCCAAGGCTGATGAATAACAGCAAGACGGGAACAATGGGGCCTCTGTGGAGGGATGTGAAGGGAGTGGGCAGCACACAGCTGCCGCCATGCAAGGCCAGACAGCCCCACGCATACACACCTGCAAGAGGAGATAGAAACGACAGCACACGCACGCACAGGGAGAAGCAGTGGCCAGGGGGCCAAGGCCCCAGGCCCGGGGGGCCGCACAGGGTTCCCTCTATCAGGGACCAAAGCCAGCACCAGAGGGAGTGCAACGGGGCCCAAGGGCACCCCCCCTCACCACCACCACCAGCCGACACCCCATGCAGGAGATGGTGCTCCCGGCCTGATAGCCCAACGGACAGGGGGTGTGCAGCCACCGGTGCTCACCCTTAGGCCAATGAGGGAGGGGAAGCATGCACATATGTGGCACGGGTGCGTGTAAAGGGGCGGAAGCGAGCACACGTGTCCACAGCCTCGACCCCAACCAATGGAGCGGCCACACCCGCAGGGTGTTAAATAAAATAAATAAATAAATAAATAAGAGATTAATAAATAATTTTTTTTAAAAGGATAGGGGCCAAGGGCACCCCTGCCTTACTCCTCTGGACGTCGGAATATTTTCCATTAAGGCACCCCTCCTTCCTAGCCAGATCTGCAAACTGGTACCTGTATAAAGTGACTGAATCAATTTCAATAAACGAGGGTCTATATTTAGCTGTTGCAACTTTTGCCATAACCGGTTCCTATCGATGATGTCAAAAGCCACCGAAAGATCTATAAATGCAGCATAGAGATCTAGCCCATTTTTCTTGCCCTGTCCGACAAGATGGTCTAAAATAAAACAGTGGTCCACTGTGGATCTACCGGCCTGAAAGCCGGCTTGCTCTTCAGCAAGAAGAGCACAATCTGAGACCCCTTGATTCAAACGGGTCAGGAGAAGCCTAGTATAGATTTTGGAAATGATTGACAATAGACTTATTGGTCGATAATTCTGCGGCTCAACTCTTATTCCCTTTTTATAAATAGGGATAACTATACTGGCCCTCCAGTACTCTGGTACCTCCACTGCTGCACTTATGAGGGGAAAAAGGTGAGTCAATGCTTTGCTCCACCAACCAGTATTTTGTTTGAATAATTCTGGAGGGAGGAAATCTCCACCGGGGGCCTTCCCCCTCTTAAGCAATGATATGGCCTCCTCTACCTCCCATAGGGTGACATCATCCCATTTTGGTAACATGTCTGTTGCAACATTTGTCAAGCAGTTTCCCAAAGGCAAGCTAGCATTCTTTGTCCATACAGTAGATGGAATTTGGGGATCTATTTTCATCATGAAATTTTTCTTTAGATAATTACACATCAATACGCCGCTGTTTGGAGTTCTTGGCCTGGGAAAATAAACCCAAGACTGGTTCCTTCCTAGGGCGCTTTTGATGTGCCATAGTACTTGAACCAAGGTTCTAATAATAATAACAGAGCAGGAACAAAATACAACAACAATATAAATAAGCAGCCCTTTTAGACGGGACAGGTCCGGGACGAAGAATTAGTCAAATGGCCAGGGCGGATTTCATAAGCCCAGCACAAACAAGACTTTTACGGGCCAAGGGACCAGGCTCCTGCTCCTGGAAACGCCAAAGGGCGTGCCCTTGTGTGCGCAGCCCTTCAGCGCACGGCCCTAGCCTATGGCGCCACCGTAGACTGACTTTGCTTTTAAACCTTGCAGGTCACCGGCTCCTCCCTGGATCTAATCCAACGCAGCTGACAGGTAAGTGGGGGGGGGAGGCACTCCAACCCCTGCACTCTCTCACAACACCACCGCCGTAGACTGATTTTGCTTTTAAACCTTGCAGGTCACCAGCACCTCCCCGGATCTAATCCAATGCAGCTGACAGGTAAGTGGGTGACGGGGGGGAAAGGCACTCCAACCCCTGCACGCTCTCGCAACCGATACACATTATTACTGTGTGTGCTAATGAAAGAGATTTTTCTGGGGTTATATTTTTTATTATTATGGGTGGTTGATTGGGGATAATGGCGCAGCAGCGCTGGGCCATATTGCACCAAATACACAGTGAGGATCAAAGGACTGGAGAAAAATGTAAAACCCCATGGCAATGTTAAAAACATGCTAGATGCCTCCAAAAGGGAAGCTAAAAAACTGGAACCATCCAAAACCCTTTTAAAAAGTGCAGTAAAATTGGCCTTCTCACCTAAAAACAGAACAAGGCAGAGACCGGCTCAGCAGGGTGTGGTTGGCTCCGTAAAAAGACATGGCATTCAGCAGCAAAATGGGGGCAGAGAAGCAGAGCATGTTGAACTGTTAAAGGCACATTGCAAGGACACAGTCACCCCAGGAAGCAAGTGTTGATGGGTGGGTAGCCCTGGCCAAGACCACATTTTCCTGATGGTTTTGACAATAAGAACTCTGCCATAGCTGGATCACAGGCTTCACCTCATACCACTTAGTCATCTGGCACTCATCCCAAATGGACTGCCAGCTGGCAGTGCACCATGAGCCAGGATTTAAAAACAGGGATAAAATCATTAAAAGGAACTGTTGCAAGGTCATGAGTTGGATGATCAGCTGACCGAGCAGCCTCATCAGCCTGCTTGTTGCTACTGATCCTCATGTGCCCAGGAATCCAGAAAAAGAGCACGCAGGTGCTATGGGACCAAAGGCAGTGGAGCTGTAATCAAATTGCAGCAATCCACTATGTGGGTTAAAACAGAGGGAGTCCAGGGCCTTCAAGGAACCGAGAGACTCTAAATAGATCATGGGCCATGCTAGCCGCTTGCCCAACACGTTCAGTTAAACATAGCACCCATTCAGGAGCTGGGTGACCTTTACAGGCCCATATGTTGTTGGTTCTAGTCTATTCATGGGCTCTATGTGTTGGCATTTACTTAAATTGCTGTGTGCTCCATAGGCCAGTACTCCCTGCATTGGAGACTCTGTGGGCCCACACTTTAAGCCAGTGCTGCCGTCTCACATGTTTGGTGCCTTTTCAAGTTTACTCATGGACCCTGTATATTTGGAGTCTCTCCATGCTCCTGCCAAACATGTGGGACCCTGTGCAATCTCACAGTCTACACTTTCCGGAATCCATCCCTGCCTGTACCCCTTCTCTTGTTCCTAGTGTACACCCTTACTCTGTCACTCTTGCCTCCCTGTCCCTTTTTTCTCTCTCTGGTTAGCTAACTTCTTCCCAACAACACTCCAGGCAAATTTTGCAAAATAAAATGCACTGCACCTACCATGACATTTTCAGACCATGACAATATAAGTTCTGTTCTTTCCCCCTTTTACCTATGGCAGCAATTCTCAAACCTTTTGCCTACATTATCCCATGTAGTTTAGCAACCCCCAACAGCAACAAAAAGACACAGAGCATACCAAATATCAATCAGGATTCCAACCTCATCCACGCTTTGGTAATGGCCCACTGTTTAGGAACTTTTGGCCTGTGGAATGTATTCAGTCATGTGAGTTAAAGTACCTATTGATGTAAATCCATTGACAGATCTTCTCTCGTTTAACATGCCCATTTGACACTCAGTAGACAGTCAATAGACTTTTTTTCCCCATTCTAATTAGTTTCTCTTAGGGAAACTTAATTTAAATCATTTAGAACGAGGAGCCTCTTAAGATTTTGCCAGTTCTTCTGTTTAAAATATTGGAGGAGGAGGGGCTAGATCAGGGGTGGGGAAGCTCAGGCCTGGGGCCAAATGTGGCCCTCAGCAAGTTTTTATGTGGTCCCTTTCCAGTGCCTGGATCCAGTCTCTACTCTCAAGCACTGAAAAACTGAGCTCAGGATAAGGGAGCAGAGAGGAGGGCATGCACCCAAGGGTGGGGGATAGATCCATGGCACAAATCCATGATCTGGACCCTCCTTTTCTTGAATACACCCATTAAGCATCCTCACCCCAACGTCTATGTGGCCCTCAGAGCTTGAATTAATTTTCAGTGTGGCCCCCGGGACATAAAAGATTCCCCATCCCTAGACTAGATTGTCATCTTCTTTCTAACTGAGAGGGGAATCACACGTGCGTTTAAATCGCACAGCCGCAGCGGCAGCATAGTGCAATTTAAAGAACCCCGCACTTCCGGGTTAGTGTGAATGCGGTGAGCAACTTTTCAAACCGCACTCCAAACATTCGGGCTAAGTGGAAATGTGCGCGCTCACCGCATTCACACTAACCCGGAAGTGCGGGGTTCTTTAAATCGCACTATGCCGTGGCGGCAGCTGTGCGATTTAAACGCACGTCTGACTGCGCCCTGAGTTGTCAGTCTGTAATCACGCTAGCTGAGTAATATCGGCTTCCTATCTAATAATAGCTTATTTTGGGGGGGCCTCAAGCCCTGATTCTGAAGCTTCCCATGTATATTCCTATTTTCTTTAGTGGGGTTTTGCATAGAAACTTGCAGGATTGGAGTCTGTAGTCTTTGACCTTTTGCTCAAATGTTGGAGGCTCCACACAAAATGCAAAGTAAAAAAAAAGAAGGAGCAACATATGCATGGCCACAAGTTACGTTTGATTTAATAGCATCTTGGTAGTAACTGAGTGTCTCATTTTCTGGGAAAGTTGCTAACGGGTGCAATTCTCAGTACCTAG
Source organism: Sphenodon punctatus (assembly GCA_003113815.1). Lineage (NCBI taxonomy): Eukaryota > Metazoa > Chordata > Lepidosauria > Sphenodontia > Sphenodontidae > Sphenodon > Sphenodon punctatus. Next base: position 182,245 of record QEPC01004227.1, on the reverse strand, counting down.
CAGTCAATGGCAAAATTCCTATTGACTTCAGAGGAGTGAATATTTCACCCACAGCCACACCTGACTTCTGATTACACACTATCTGTGTTTTGAAAATATAGTGGGCAGTGGATAAAGGTGTTGGCCTTGGACCTGAGGAATCAGGGTACAAATCCCATCGTGGTCATGACCTCACTGGGAAACCTTTGGAAAGTCACTATCTCTGTAAAATGGAAATAATGACCTACTTCAGGGTTGTTGTGAAGGTGAACTAGATAAAGATTATAAAGCACTTTATAGTTTCAGTTGCAGGCACTTGGTTTAGTTACAAGAAAGGAAGGTGACCCTTCTTATAAAAAGAATAATAAATCAAAGCTTTATTAAGCTTTGGATAGAGAATTATGTCTAGTGGTTAACTTCATGTGTTTCTGTACCTGACCTCTGCTTGTGTCTCCAGTGGAGCACAATCACCCTGAATTCTTTTGTCTTCAACACATTGTTAGGGTCTCAGGCTAGCATTATACTATTTATGCTAGTATTGTATTATTTAATTTCTTCCAGGACACCAGAGCTATTAATCACCCAAAAGGCACATCTTCCATACTCTGAACACCTTTATATTTAATATTTACATTTTCATACCAATACTGTATTTTCATGAATAATAAAACTACTCATTCCATCATGAACCTATGCAAATGCCTGGAAGAAAAAGATGAGCCTTGCATCGTTTCTGTAATGTTAACAAATCTGGTTCCTAGCAGAACTGGGAACATTTCTATCCCATGAAGAATTGCAATGGAACTCTTCTGACTCTTTGCTCATACTGCCTTTAACTCAATTAGCTAAAACGTAACAAATAGGGTTTTTTAAAAAAAAAGTTTTTCAGAGCATTCTTTCTTCAACAGGTCTGTGAATTAAATATTATTTCAATAGGGCTGTCTAGCAATGGTATAAATTAAGGTCATTTTTAGATGAGATGGTACCATGCAAGTCCACCCAGTGAACACGACGTGGTACTGCCCGTTTAAAAGTGGCAGTGGGATAGCGCACGCTCCCATAACCCATGCACCTTCACCCATCTCCATGCACGAAGCAACCGGGAAAAACCCGGGTTGTTCCGTGTGGGGACTGGGTGACCAGTAGGTGTATGAGGGCACACACTAAGCTCACACCCATCCACCACCATCTAAACCCTCACCCACCCACCAGAAGTGAGTGTGTGCTCCATTGAGCGCACAGGGACACCCCAGTATCCATCTAAAATGGCCTAATTCAATGATTTTTCACATGTAGGTCAATTGCTGTGTGTTCATTTCCATTCCACAACTGTGATATGTACTGCATTGTATCAGTAGACGTAGATGGTATAGATTCAGTTCATTTAAGATTTTCTCCTCATGAAACGTATACTTAAAATTAATTACTTTTTCTCCTGTTTAGATCAGTCTGGGTGAAAACAGACATGACGCTAACCACCCTTTAATCACCCTTGGTGGTTATTTATGCATGTTGCAGGGCTGTATTGGTGCCCTATGCAGCCCTGGGTGATTTCAGACGTTACGGGGCCCGTTGGCCCTGTACCGAAATCACCCAATTCATTCCCCACCGGGATCACCCCATCACACCGTATCAGACATGCCGGGGGGATCCCGGCGGGGAATCTGGGAGGGGGCAGGGCCGCACGGCGCAACGTGCGGCCGCACGGCCCCGCCCCCTCCATGCACCCCGCCACCCGCCCTCCGGGGAGACGGGCGGGTGGCAGGGCCAATGAGGCCACTGCGTTGGGCCGGATTCGCCATGGCCCAGAATCCCGCTGGTGATCCCGGGCCGTGGCGCCCGACCAGACGAGACGCCGGGGTTCACCCCGGCGTGGAATTACATTCAACACGCGGCGGCCGCCGGTCCCTCCGCTTTGGCCGCTCGTGTGGTGAATGTAATTCCACGCCGTGGTAACATCTGGGGGGAAACATCTGTTTCCCCCAACAAATGTGCCGAAATCACAGCCACCGCCCGGAATTGAGCGTGGTTGACTGTGATCTCATAACATCTGAAAATACCCCCTGAAACATGCATAAATGACCACCAAGAGTGGTTAAAGGGTGGTTAGCATCATGTCTGTTTTCACCCTCTGTTTCCTTCTCCCTCCCCCTCCCCTCCCCTTCCATCACATTATGAGATATAACACATTGAAATTTTAACTGACATGCATGGACACTCATCATTGTACAGAGAAATATTTTATGGGCTTTTTTCAGAGTGGTTACAGGAATTTAAGATTGTATAGCCACAACTATTCATTATAGCTGGAGGCAGCAGAAACATGTAAGCACATCTTTCCTACTGGGAGGGAGAAATATTAATATTTGTAATCTTATTTTCTTTGCTATGGCAAGAAAAGTGTATATATAAATATATACACTTGTGGGGTATCTGAATCCGGTGCTGGGTTGTGAAAGATAATTGTGCGAAGAAAGCTGACTAGCCAGTAGGTTTTCTTCAGAGGTACTTTTATCCATTTTTCCTTGTTTAAATCTTCCTTTTATTTTAACATTCTCTGTACTATTCTACCTTTTTTGCTGACATTGCAACCTTCTGTAGAACAGAAAAAACATCATCTGTCAAAAATACAGAAAACCTTCCCAGTGTCATATTTTCTCAGAATCTACCTAAACGAGCAAGGTTTAACAATGTAAATTACTATAGCACAATCGGATGAACTGAAGAGATTGGTAGGATTTCAGGTGATACTTGCCTTCCTACTATAGACATTCAAGATGAAAAGACCTATTAGACAGCAGTTCCAAAATCTTTGCCTTTGTGATTCCGCTTTGAGATTTAAATATAATCTCATGACTCCAAAAAGCAATGAAGGCATGCAAAGTATATCAAGTATCAATTGGTGGGATTGCAAGCCCATCGGCTTGAGATGAGTGATCTCATTTGGGATCACCCCCCAGAATTTGGGAACTTCTGTATTAGTGGATATCTAGACCATTTCTTTTCAATTTAGGATATCCTCTCAGAATACAAATTCTAGTGCTTTTATCCCATTTTGTTTTAGACATTTTATGAAATTGGTCCTCCATTGGAATGTTAGGAATGTTGACAAACAGTTATGTATAACTCACCTGTAGGAAATTGTCCCTCGTGGTCATTTCAATTTTAACTTTGCTTAATGGCATCCTATTACTCCTAGATACCATGTAGTTCCTTTCTGCCACCTAAAACAATTCCACATCAAGATATATGCAATTACAGACATTATTAAAAAGAGGCATTTATTAAAAAAAAAAAAAAGAAGCACACTCCTATAAGACAGACCTAACCGCTGATAGTGCAAGCTGCCTTAACTAAGGAGCTGATCCTGCAGCTCTATAACTTAGTCCATTTGTTTCAGTCAATCGTTGAAGGCAACTTGCCTAATTTCAGGTTTAACCACGCCGATGCGCATTGTTACCGGTGGAAACAAACAAAACGGGAAATGAGCAAAACCAAAAATGAACAGAAAGAAATGAAATAACTGATGTGAAAAACTGGTTGCTTTGTAAATTGTGAAGACCATTGTTACGGTTGACTTCAGCTTACTCAAAATTGTGAAAAATCCCATGAACATTTATTCTGCTACCTATTTCAGCTCTAGTATTGTTCTGACTCTTTACATTCTTGAGGAAGGGCCCTCTGTCACTTGAAAACTTTCATACTCTCATCAAGAAAGGTTGGTTCAATGTAAGATATCATCTGGCTACTTTTTATATCCATCTCTTACATTTGGGATCAACATAGCAACCACGGTTGTAAATGTAGGCATTTGTCCATCTTTTTCGACACTCCTCATCTATTCTAAAAATAATTTCAACCTATGTTCCTCAGACTTCAGCTCCCTTCAATATTTAAATTTCACTTCTCAGGTTAATCAGCATTTTTCTTTACCATATCTCTAGCATGTAACTAGGCCTTGCTCTCCATACATAAATCTGAATGTTGTACATTCTTCATACATGTCAGGCTGCCACTGGTGCTTTAATAGACATTTCATGTCTTAGTTAATGCTTCTTATTTTGCTACATTTGTTTCAAAGTAACAAATGAGCTCTCAACACTCTGTCTTTCCCTTTTGGAACTGCCATTAAGTGTCTATTTACTTTCTCCTGTGTGCTGAACCTCTGCTGTTGCAAGTGGTTTAATGCCACAACTTCATTAGAAAAGGCTTATGACAGACCAGCTGTTCTCCAAATTCCCAGTCAGAGCTTCTAAATGAAGGACTCTTCAAAACAATCCGTTAAACACATCCAAATCAACTCTAAGTACATACGACCAGGAAAAGTGTCATTGGGGAAAAATAGATGTGCAGCTGGCATGGCAGTGACCCAACCCAGGCCAGGTCAGGAAGCTGTGGCAGTCTGGGTTGAGATGCTGAACAGATATGCCCACAGCTGGGATACCTGGGAGGGCGGGGAACACACTGAATGTGCTGCTGGCCAGTCGGCCCTGCCTTGCCCCCGCCATGATGGGCAGCCATGGACCCCTTCACTCAGCCATGGAGCCCAGCCATGGTGGACTGGACCCAAGCTGGAATAAATGTGATAGCCTTCTATGGTCCACTTTGGCCTGGTCAGGCAGGCTGTAGTCCTGGCTGTGACTTCAGGGGTTTCTCGAAGTCAGAGCCCGGGCTATCTGCCAACACAGCCCAGGGCAATCCTGGGACAACATCTGGCCAGGTGAAAATTGCCACAGTGGTCTGCTGTCACATCTGTTTTTACTCATACTGGGCTACATCAATGGTCCATCTAGCCCAGTGTATGAAAGGTCACAAGACAATTACGAGAATGATCTATCCTCTGTCATTCACTTCTAGCAGTTCGGGACATCCTGAACAACAAGTTGCACCACGAGCATCTTGGCTAATAGCCACTGCTGGCCTTATCTTCCATGAATTTATCTAATGCTTTTTAGAGCTCTGTTATACTGACTATAACAACATCTCATGGCAATGTGTTCTGCAGTTCAACTGTACGTTATGCGGAAAAGTACTACATATTGTTTGTTTTTATAACTGAGTCCCTTTAACTGCACCCTAGGTCCTCTATTATAAGAAAAATAAATAACAGTTTTCTGTTTGTATTCACTTTCTCCAAACCATTCATGATCTTATAGAGCAGGAGTGGGGAACCTTTTTCCTCTCAGGGGCCACTTAGAAAATTAGTACAAGCTCCAAGGGCCATATTGAAGTTGTGGGCAGGAATGTTTAAGGGGTTCACTCAGGAAGAGGAGGGACCAGATCATGAATCTGTGTCATGGACCCATCCCCTGTTCTTCTGTGCATGCCTCCATCTTGAGGGTATGAACTGAATCCAAGGGCAAGATCCAAGAACTGGAAAAGGGCCACACAAAAACTAGCTGCGGGCCACATTTGGCCTCAGGTTCCCCCACCCATGTTATAGAGTTGTTATGGAGTCAATCAAATCCCCATCAAAAATAAATAAATAAATAAATCTTCCTTCTAAGCTGAATAGTTCTAATCCTCCAAGTCTTTCCTAACATGGAATTTTTTCTTTGTTGCTCTTCTCTTTACTTTTCTCACTTCTACTCTTTTCTTTTTCCCATGTAGCAACCAGAACTGCATGTAAAAAGCAAAGTGGTGGAGTTTGGCAGCTTAGCCTGGCAAGAGGACAGCATGTCGAGGTCCCAGAGGGAGCCCAGGTGTAGTGGCCAGGCAGCGTGAATTACAGCATGTAGGGCGGAGTCTGTGCTGGGAAAACCCCGACCGGGGGTTTAAAAGTGCTCTGACACTGGCGGCAGCGCTTGGAGTTTGGCAGCTTAGCCCGGCGAGAGGACAGCACGTCGAGGTCCCAGAGGGAGCCCAGGTGTAGTGGCCAGGCAGCACAAATTACAGCATGTGGGGCAGAGCCTGTGCTGGGAAAACCCTGACTGGGGGTTTAAAAGCGCTCTGACACCGGTGGCAGTGCCGGCGGCATGTGACGGGGCAGCACACAAAAGGGCGCGCCCTTGTGTGCACGACCTTAGGCGCTGATGGGGCCCAGCGGATACTTCCTATTTGTCTGGTTAGGAATAAGGTATGTATATTAAATATAGGAGGAAGGCCCTTGGGTCTGTTCACGACATTCCCCCTTATAAACAAAGGAAGTTGAAAACGTTCTTCCCCAGTTCATTGACTAAACAGATGGAGAGGGACGAGGAAGAAAATCGGGTTATGGGCATCCCTGTGTCCAATAGATATGCGGTTCTAGAAACTGAGGCTCCCGAAGAGGGGGTAATAAGAGACAAAGGTAACCAAGAAAAGACGGTGGACTTCCAGGAATCCCCCTTGCTGGATAGCTCAGAGGACACTCAGGCAGGTTTAGTATCCTCTGACAACAACTTGGATAGGAATCGGATACAATTGCTTGCGGAACAAACTAAGTTAATATGTAAAACAGTACAGCATATTTTTGCGCAACTTACTATGTTAACAAAGATAGTGGAAGAGAACCAGTGGGGTTCCAAAGGTGGAGCTCCTGCAACGCCTCCAATGTTATCTAAAAGGCTCCTGGGAGGTGGAGCTATGGCAACGGGGAAAATTGTACCCCAACACCAAACTGGGAAGGGTAAGGGGGAGTTCCTTGTGCATGCCCCAGAAAATATGGAAGCGCAGAGACTGTTGGAGATGGAAAATGTGAACAAATCTAGTGATACTGAATTCATATATTGTTGAACTACAGTGGCACTCACAATCTATCTGGGACCTGCAGGGTATATTGCACAATGGTCCACCCCCTTTTTGGTAGTAAGGCACCTTAAAAAGCAAAGTGTGGGCAGTCCATTCATTTATATATTATGATATTTTGGCATATGGGGTGACAATAAACATGACAAAGACCCGCAATGGCCTACCAGGACCAGAGATTCACCATCATGTTGGTTTCCGTGCCACCAAATGTGGGTCTGCTGCTGCCTCAGCCCAAGTAGGCAGCTGGCCTGATACTGGTTACCCAGATGATCCCGGGCACCCAGCCTGGGACAAGAGCCACCCAGGTGGGCCAACACAGGCCAGCATGTGAGTTTGTGGCCCCATCCGTGCTGGGATCTGGGGCTGTAATCACAGGCCATGATTGGCTGCCATGGCTGCTCATCATAGTGGGGGTGGGGCTGCCCGGCCGCACGTTTGTTTTGTTCCCCTGCCCTAATGGGGGCAGGAGAGTGCTTGCTGCTCAGGCTGGTTGGACACACATCAGTTCTGTGCCCCAACCTGACCCCACCAGGTCTGCCCTCCCCTTCCTCCTGGAGCATGTAGCCAGTGTGCTGGCCACACATTTATTGTCATCCATGATTTTCTATTAATGGCCCAAGAGTTCTTAACAGTCTGCTTGCCTTTTAAACCACTGCTGGGTGTAGATCTTTCATTTTCAGCCATAATGACTTCAAGAGTTCCTTCCTGGAGGGTAAAACTTAATTGAGAGCCTAACCTTGTGCACATAACTAGGATTGATTTTTCTAACATGCATTACTTTGTATGTTTCAAAACTGGGTTTCATCTGTCACTTTTGGTCCAGTCACCCAGTTATGTGAGATCCTTCTGCTAACTTTTCATAGTCTGCTTTGGACTTTACTATCTTGAATAACTTTGTCATCTTCAAATTTGGCTTCTTTTATTCTTCACCCTCTTTTCCAGATCAATAATGAATATATTTGAAAATTCAAACCCCACTATGTATCATTGGGGTGCTCCACCATCTGTGAAAACTGACCATTTATCTTAACCTTGTTTCCTATTTTTAAGCAGTTACTTATCCATGAAAGTTCCCTTTTCATACCACCTTAGTTTTCATAAGGAAAAAAAAATCTGGTGAGGGTTGCCTTTGTTGTCAAAGGCTTTTAAATGATCCAAATCCACTCCATATTCACTCTTATTCACATGCTTGCTGACACCCTCTGAAATACTTGGTAAATCAGTGATTGTTTTCAGTCACATGACTCAAAGTGTGGCTATTTTACATGGGGGACTCTTATAAGTATCCTGCTTGCTTTTGAATAGCCACTCTGGTTCCCCCAAAGATTCCTAGGATACATAAGAGGATTCATAATTGCTGTATTCCATTACTGCACTGTTTTTAGGCAGGAGCAGCTATCTCTAGGTTTTCCAAAACATTACCTTGCCAGTTGAGCTAAAGAGCTTAGCTCTGCTAACTGAAACTGTTGAGGAACTCTTTTGTATATAGCCCATCTATCCTTACATTGTGATGTTGATTTAATTTCTCTGTTAGAATAAGGATTATATTTTCAATTTGAAACCCAAGCAGCATACGGAATGGTATGTCACAATAAAAGACTCTTTAAATGAGTTTAGGCTTCAATAAACATATGAAAAAAATGCATTGGAACACAATTCTTTTTATCAAAAGTCCAATATTACACAGTGGGGATATTTCTACTTCTATTTCTGTGAGCCAAAGAACAAGAGAATGTATCAAGCTTTGTACATGAATCCCCTGCCAACTCAGATGCCAAACTTTTTATAATCCCACCATCTGTAAATCAAAGGCAGCCAGACAACTGTATGTATGTGCAGCTTTTTTTTTTTAATCCAATGTACGTAATCAAAGATTTTTTAAAAAAAATAAATAGCAGAAAATATATGAAGTATGTGCCCAGCAACCTGGAATCCTTTTCAGGGAGCAGATGCCTAGTTGGAGGAGCTAGAATTTATTGTTAGTGACATCTTTATATTCATGCTAAATTTGCTTCTCTTCACTTCAAACAGTTACAATATTCAATAGAGCAATTTGTTCCTAAAATAGTGAGTTGCTAAGTATAGTGTTTTCTACAGTATAACCATCTACGTTTAATGAATTTTCCTCATCAGGAAAAATAAAAGTGTATTTTTTGATGTGATTAAAGTTACAGGATTACGATTCCCAATACTAATGGCAAGTCATCTCACTTACAAACCTTATGCTATTTAATAACATAATTACACCTTAATTAGATACAGTGGCTGATGTACCAGTACTATAATTATTCTAGCCTTTACTGCAGCAGATAATGAGACTATTCCCAATTAATTGTTTCTATAATTACCATATTGTTAATAGATATCATTATGCATATATCACAGACATATAATTACACTGGTCACTAGTGTTTTGATGTGCCTCTTTATCAGTGATGTACTATCATTTTAGTGTATAGCAAAGTAACTAGTCATTATAAAACAGCTAACAGAGGGAATAATCTTACGTGAATGATGTAATGCTATCTATAGTGGGGGAGGAGACATGATTTAATCGCTGCAACCTCTCTCTTCTTAGGCAAGGCGGGAAAGGAAATTGATCTTTCTGTAATAATTCATTGGGTGAAATGTATTCAGCACATTGATATCACACTTGCTGTGCTAATACATCTATGCCAAGATTATGGAAGTGAAGGGACAATGTTATTGCCTTTGAAACTGTTCTGAATAACCCACTCTTGGAAAAAGTGAGAGCGCCCAGCAGAGCAGGGAATAGGTCTACCTCTAGAGGTACCGTCAGTGAACATGAGAACACCCCCTTCTAGGGTTGCCGTCTTTTGTAGTTTGATCCCAAGAGTCCCATTTTGGCCTATGGGAGTGTCAGGGTTAAACCGCAAAAGGTGGCAACCCTACCCCCTTTAGTCCAGTCAAATTAGGCTTTGAGGTAGACATCCAAAATAACAAAGCGGGACCAATGGGAAAATGTTAAGGGGACCCCCCTGAATGTCTCCAAGAAAATCCCAAAAAATTAGGTTGCGGGTTTTCTGCCATTTTGGAAAAACAGTCCACCATTTTGGATTTGACACATACTTACACGGAAATTGTCATTGCGCTCAAACAATTGGACTTAGAGGCATGGTTTTTTTTTTAATTGTTCCTTTTTAAGAGGGCGTTCATGTAAATACAACAAAGTAACATTCTACCTTGAAATACTGTGTTGCTGTGACCTTGAAAATAACATTTCTCTTTTTGCGGGGCAAAATTCTGATTATTTTTGTTTTTGACAGTTTTGAATTTGCTTGATCTGCAAATAGTGAAGAAGCCTTGTGTAGAAAACTTTTGGAATTCTCCAGGATTCATCTTTTCTTCCAGTTGAAGCATTTCTTGGAGATACACTTGTGCAGATTTTGTGTAGTTGAAGTGGCCAGCTGAATGAAAGTATGGCAGCATTTGCTGTACACTGTAGAGATGTAGCTGCCAGTCACCACAACGCTCAGCTCGAATAAACAAACACATATTCTTCACCATACTCATGTACTGAATCCACAGTTTCGCAGTACGCCCACCATTAGGTTCAGCATGATTTACTTTCTCCTTTAGTAGAGTTGTTAGATTTACAAGGGGCTGGGAGTCAACAATGTTTTGTAGGTTTGCTGTACTGTTGAAAAGTGAACTGTAACACTCAAACTGTGAACTAAGGTGTCATCTTCTGTAGTTTCCTCAAGGAGAAGAGTAGCTAAAGCATGAAGGGTCAACAAATGGGCACAAACTGCTCTTGA
>QEPC01004227.1:114916-133969 GCA_003113815.1 Sphenodon punctatus | reverse complement strand
GTGCACTTGAGACCTCGCATCTTCATGAATGTTAGACCCCTTGTCTCTCCCTCTGTTCCCCTTCCTAAGTCTCTCCCCCAGCTCCTGTCTCTCAGATTGTAAGCCCTAGGGGCAGGGACCGTGTCTATTTTATTACTTTGTAAAGTGCCAGGTACACTGCTGGCGCTATATAAATGTTAATAATAATAATAATAATAATAATAATAATAATAATAAGTACCTAGAGTGTGTCCATATAGAGAAGCACTTCAACTAGTAGAAGTGAAGACGAGTGGAAGGCTTCTGACTCTGTACCAGGATCTGTGATAGACCAGTTCCTGGTCCCAGGTGGGATGGATGCCCTGTTCTTGGCCACTCTCAAACAAGATCAAAGGGGTTTCTTGTTCTTTCAAATGGTGAAGAACTCTAAATGGGTATGAACCCATTTGTTGAGGATCTTCACAAATGGGACCATTCATGTTTTCTCTGATGTAGCTTGATGAGAGTGTCTGCCTGTTCATTGTTGTTCTCTTGCCAGGTTAGAGCAATCAGATGGATGTTGCTACAAATGTGGCAGCAACAGCATTTTTGAGGTTCCAAGGTTAGGGTCTTAGAGTGGGCTCCTCCATACTTGTTAAGGTAATTGGTAGCCTCTCCAGTAATTCTCAGTAGACTGGCAAAACAAGCCCTTTCCACTGGAAAGGAGGTCATCAGTCCTGCCTAGACTGCATAGCTATGTCTTTGAAAGGCTACCCCATAGCTCGACCTCTCAATGATGTGTTGGGAGAATGCTTGCCCATGTTACCTCAGGCAGAAAATCTCCCGGTGGGGAATCTCCTGGCTGGGAATGTCATGGTTAGCTCTGCATGTGTACCTGGGCATAAAAATAACACCAGTCAAGTCCTGTGGCTTTTTTTCTTACGAATGACAGGGCTGGATTTCAAACTGTCATTCATAAAAAAATAAGCCACAGGACTTGGCTGATGACGCTTTTACCCCCGTGCCCATGTGTGGAGCTTGCTGTAAGATTCCTAGCCAGGAAATTCCCTGTCGGGAGATTCACCGCCTGAGGTAACGTGGACAAGCTGTTGCAGGCCATATGGAGAAAGTGCTTTATCAGAACACTGTCCTCTTAGATTAAGACATGAGCCCATACTCACTTATTCTCTGGTAGGACCAGGAGTTACCTTTCCCAGCAAGATCAACACCTGCTAACAGTTTGAGGGGTATGAGGTAAAGACTGATAGTTTGTTCCAAGCATCAGAAAAGTTACGTTAGAATTGCATAATTCTCTGTTTATTATAAAACAAAAGAGAAAACGTTGGATGATTATAGTAACAATTTCTCAGACAGTGCAGGAGGCTGGCGAATATATCAAATGTTTCCTGGCAGAACCAGTTCCAATTATGATGGAAAGAGATCAAAGACTAAAAAGAGAGCGCTAGCAATGGCAGATATTGCCCTTTGGGCCTGGCACCATTTTACAGAAAATTTAGACTTGGGTTTCACTCAAATTTGAGATTCTTTGGGGCCTGGATCAAAGGTGCTTTGAGTCTGCAGGGCCTCCATTGCTAGCAAAACTAAAAGGCCACCTGTAAAGTGGGATGCTGAGGAAACCACGTGCTCACGTCAACGAAGTTTCCACATGCATTATTATCCCTGGTTAAACAAATATCCCTGGTGGTAAATAATTAAAATTAATCAAACTCATTAATTTAGCACTTCTAGTCTGTAATAATCTCACAACAAATTAATTCCCTTTGAAGAGGTAATTTAAAAGTCGCCAGGTATTATTTCATTGGGCTTTCACTGTAGCATAAGTGATGCTGATATTTCAGAATGAACATTTGTATCTATTTTTGTTTTAGAAGAGGATTTACAAAAGCTTTCTAAGGTGAAAAATCACAAACAATGAGCAGCAGAAAATTTTGCCAGGTTGTTTGTTTGAGGATTGCACAAGACCAAAACTAGGGCCCTAGTTCTGCAAAGACGAACAAATACATGCTTAATGTTACAAACAGTAAGTAGACCTAATGTAACCAGTTAACTAGCCTAATGAGTTAATTAGTTTGGTTGTAGTCCATGAAACTACTCATATTTATAAAGTTACGCCTGTGCATGAATCTTTGCATATTTGGGACCTAAATTTATATTTGTATGTTGGCTATTATTTCCATGATTTTTCCTTACAGATTTGGGATTTGTCACTGAACAGTATCATTATGTGAGATTTAATTTAAAACTATTATGTTGAAATGTTTTCATTGTAAAATTAAGGCTAGTTTTACTTTTAACACAACCAAATAGTAAATAAGATTGAGTGGCATGAGATTAATTTTATTTTTGCTAAAATGATGACTTTCCCCATTTTTTTTTTTTGGCATGGCAAATAACCAGTCACGAAAATAACCCTCTGGTGAGGATTGACTGCATCACATTGTATACCAGTTGCAAGGATCATTATTGCTGAGCAGTGATAAAGCATCTGAATACCCATTTTTAAAGCTGTCTGCTCCAATTTCAATGGAAATTGTCTTATCTTTCCATCATTCCCAAATGGGATGCAGAGTCTGTAGAAGATATATATCTTGGAATGAGGTGGCAGCAAAGAACAATTACATCTTGAATGATGCATTAGGAAATATCTTTTGTAATAAAATAAGATTATTGTAAGACTTCACTGCTACTGTAATAACTTTAGTGTTGTTTTATATAAATACTATAAAACATTTAGGTCTTGCATATTGTATTCATAATTTACAAAGCAAGATAAGGAACTTTATTTCCATTTTACAGACAGGGAAACAGATGCAGAAAGACACAGGCTGCTTTCCCATGTTACTGGGGAAGCAGCAAAAACACCGTCAAAGCAATCGTGTCTCTATTCTAATAAAAATTAGCGCATGTGAGAATGAACTATTCCACTTTTATGCTGCGAGAACACCCATCATTGTAAAAGCTACATTTGGGGACTCTGTCATGCATGAGCATTCTCATGGCGTAAAGAGGAATGGTGTATTCTCACATGCGCTAATTCCTGTCAGAATAAAGCCATGATTGCTCCGACGGACGTTTCCCTGCCTCCCCAGTAATGAGTGAAAGTGGCTGAAGTTATGTGCTCAAGGTCACACCAACAGGACACAGAAACCAAATCCCCTATCACACACTAGTGTCCCAAATACTCTGACACATTTGTTGTTGTTTTTTCTATCAATGGCAAAGTTTATTGGATTTCAGTGTACAATAAGAGATGGACAGTACAATCTTCTCCCTTAGAGCTGAAATGAGAACCCACAAAAACAGGTATATCTGGAAAAATTATTATACCCGACTCAATTGGTAATGCTTGATACTAATTAATACTCAATTACTGCCCAACAGCCTGCCTGATCTACCAAAATACTATTTCTGTTCCCGAAATACCATCTCCGTTCCCGAAATACCGTTTCCATTACCAAATGTCCAGCTTTCCGTTACTGATTTTTCATTTTCACCATGTACCAAGATAGGAAAATGGTAAGGAACATTCAGAAAGCCACTAAAAAAATTGAAATGGTAAGTTGGTATGGGTTGGAAAAATGGATCATTGGTAACATTTTAATAGTAATACCTGGTATTTTGAGTAATTTGTTACCAATAGGACACCCAACATGCTACTTGGAATGTTGGGTATTACCCATGGGAAGGAATTAGTTATCCATTTCAACTCTACCTGCTTTGTACAGGCACTGCTATGGCAGTAGCCCTTAGCACCAATATGAAGCAGGTGGAGAATCACTCTGTATGACTTGGGGCTTAGAGTCCCCCGTCTCCCCTTGTAACTAAGCAAAGCACGTGCACCTGTAATTTCTCAACTTCTTGAATGTATCTGTGTCTTTCCCAGTGTTCTTCTCCACCTTGTCTCTCCTCCGTAGCCCATTATAGATTGCAAGCACACTGCAGAAGAAGGTGAAAAACTCCTTCAGAGTCAAATGCCAATCTAAGCTAACTTGAATATTTGATGAGCTAGCATCTTGAGTAAGGGGATCACAATGGACCATAGGCTATTAAATTGTAAGTTGTAAGGATGCTCAAAGTTAGCATGAATAAAATGCCTAATAGGCCACCATTTCAGCCAAGCAATCAGGGCACGTACACCAGTAACTGTTAAGATAAAATGAAAAATTGCGTATGCCTTGCAAGTATTGTGAGAAGCAGAAGTCACGAGCCAAATGCAAGGCATGGGAAACAAAGAGAATGAGCTAGCTGCATGGACAGTTATGTAAAGGTTCTCGGCCTGGCGCTTAGCCCACCAGAAAAAGAAGGAAGAGATAGGATGCTTTTATATGTAATGGCACTGAGCTCCGCCATGCTTCAATACTGCCTGGAGAGAGGGCCTTCACACCAGGCAGGAATTGGTCCAGCTGCTGAACAAACATGATGGCAGGGAGAGGGTGGGGTGATGTGCGTCTGCACGGTCCTGCCCCTGCACTGCCAGGAGGGGCCCACCTCCCTTCCTGACAGGTGACCAAGGTTGAAAAACATGGAAATCCATGGTATGGTCACTTCTGGAAAACACCCATAAGCCAAAGAAAACTGAAAAAAGAATGGGAAGTGGGGACCCCGATACACTGGTACCAAACAAGCCGCCTGAAAGATCCTTCCCCCAGAAGTGCTCGCACAGACTGGCCATCTGAACAGGACTTCTGCCGCTTGTTGCTTTGCTATTCCGATGGTGGGTGAGACTTAGAGTGGGAGTAAATATAGCTGTTAGTATTAAATAAAAACTACATGGTTCTAGAGCCAGTGTAGTATGGTGTCTCCTGTGCCTCTGCATCAGTTTCCCCCACCAAATTCATCCTTTTGCATAACAGATAGAACTGGAATAGCGTTTAAACACTTCAAAATAAAACCGTAGTTAAGCATACCTACCAACAGTCCCTATTTAGGAAGGACAGTCCTTCTTTGAGAACTTAAATCCCACTGCCCCTACTTCAGGGAATCAAAATCCCTCTTTCAGGAGAGAGACACATGAGCAGTATTAAAACGTCTAATAGCACTTTCCTGGTTGCCTCCCAGGAAAAGCATTTGAGGACAATGGGGAGATTATGGAATTTCAAGAAACTAAGTGGAATGATAAGGAAGCGAGCTTATGACCATCTTTATGCACTTGGAATTATTTATTTATTTACTTACATAGTTTATATCCCGCTCTATCCCGCCGTAGGCAACCCAGAGCGGTTAATAACACAAAATAAATACAGTATTAAACAGTTTTAAACATTAAAAAGCATAAGCATAAAAACCACAAATGACCCCCCCCAACCCGCTCCCTCTCCCTCGCCAAACACCTGATGGAACAGCCAGGTTTTGCAGTTCCTACAGAAGGCCAGGAGGTCCAGGGCCAGACGGGCCCCCACGNCTCTGCAGGGGATCACAGGAGGGGGAGTGGGTTGCACAGGGAGACATGGGGGTGGGAGGAGGGGAGACTTGGGGAGTCTGGCTGGGCAATGGGG
This sequence comes from Sphenodon punctatus, assembly GCA_003113815.1. Lineage (NCBI taxonomy): Eukaryota > Metazoa > Chordata > Lepidosauria > Sphenodontia > Sphenodontidae > Sphenodon > Sphenodon punctatus. The sequence goes on along the minus strand of QEPC01004227.1, from coordinate 128,495 downwards.
TAGAGTGGAGTAGGGGGAGGGGGTGCACTGGGAGACATGGGGAGGGGAGGTAGGACTCGGGGAATCTGGCTGGGCAATGGGGTAGGGGGAGTACGGGGAGCAGGTGCACTTGGAGACATGGGGAGGGTGGTGGTGTGGAGTGGGGTGCACTGGGAGACATGGGGGAGTGGGAGGACTCAGGGAGTCTGGCTGGGTAATGGGGCTGGGAGTGGACTGGGAGACACATGGGGGAGGGGGCTGCAACAGATGTGAAGTGAACCATGTTTGGGGGAACAAGTGGAACTCCTCGCTGCTGCTTTTGTGGTTTGTTGAGGATAATATAGTTGGCTTAAGATATGGTTTCAGTGGTTTGCTTTTGCTTATTGTGTGTTTGCCAGTTCACTGCTGATTTCCCTTCTCCTCCCCCAGGCATGTACAAAGGCCATGGCCATTTTCTGGGGCCCCACAGGCCATGGCTACTCTTGGTTAAAATTGGTCCCTTTCCTGTTTTACACGTAAAATGTCTGCTTTCTGTTTTCTGGGTGCGGTACCTAGGGGTTTGGATGGAGGAAGGGTTTCCAATCCAATCTTTGCTGGAACATTCCTTGCATTTTAAAATGGCCCCGCCCTTTGCAGTTTGGTGGAATGTTGTGAAATGGCCTCCATCTCTCTAGTAGAGAGGCCATTTTGTGAATCTGTGGGTCTACTGATCATGGCTACTCTTTTTTTAAATGGTCCCTCCCTTTGCTGTTTCACTGCTGCTGGAAAGTAGTTTGCCAAATTTTAAGAAAAGGTCTGTGTGCTTGGACAGGTGTTTGGCTGTCGGGAATAGGGTGTAGCTACTCGGGATGCTGGTCTGGATGTGCCTGGTTTGGTGGCAATGCAGCCCTGAAACTGGGCAAATTTTTAAAAATGTTCAGTGTGCTTGGACAGGCATTTAGCTCTTGGGGATAAGATGTAGCTACTAGGGTTGCTGGTCTGGATGGGCATGGTTTGCTTGCAAGACAAGCCTACAACTACTCTCCTTGTGAATAGAGGAGAAAGTAGGTGGGAGCATGGCAGGACAGAAGGTTGTAGACAACAAGAAGACCCCTTTTGCCTGTCCCCCACTAGACTCCTCTCTTCCCCTTCCTTTTCTCGTGCACCAAAACCAAACCCTTTCCCTCCTACTTCTCCTCTGTCCTGTCCTTCTCTTCCCTTTCATTCTCTTATGATTCGACTTTTCGCAGGACAGGGAGCTAACTCAGTCCTTCCAGTTCTCCAAGCCAGAAGGAAGGCTTGTCCCAAAGATTACACCTTCAGAAGACTACAGGTGGCCAAGGATGNTTCAGGAGAGAGACACATGAGCAGTATTAAAACGTCTAATAGCACTTTCCTGGTTGCCTCCCAGGAAAAGCATTTGAGGACAATGGGGAGATTATGGAATTTCAAGAAACTAAGTGGAATGATAAGGAAGCGAGCTTATGACCATCTTTATGCACTTGGAATTATTTATTTATTTACTTACATAGTTTATATCCCGCTCTATCCCGCCGTAGGCAACCCAGAGCGGTTAATAACACAAAATAAATACAGTATTAAACAGTTTTAAACATTAAAAAGCATAAGCATAAAAACCACAAATGACCCCCCCCAACCCGCTCCCTCTCCCTCGCCAAACACCTGATGGAACAGCCAGGTTTTGCAGTTCCTACAGAAGGCCAGGAGGTCCAGGGCCAGACGGGCCCCCACAGGAAGGAATTCCAAAGGTGTGGCCACCAAGAATGCCGTATTTTGCGTGGCCCCCCAGAGAACCCAGGGGACCTCCAGCAAGGCACTCCCGGATGACCGCAGGGACTGATTTAGAACCCAGGAAGTGAGGCGGTCTCGCAAATAAGCAGGGCCCAGGCCATTATAGGCTTTATAGGTTAAAACAGCACTTTGAATCGGGCCCGGAAGACTATTGGCAGCCAGTGCAGAGATCGGAGCACTGGTGTAATGTGCTCCCAGCAGCCCAACCCCACCAAGAGCCGGGCTGTCACATTCTGCACCAGCTGCAGCTTCCGAGCCATCACCATAGGTAGCCCCACGTAGAGTGCGTTGCAGTAGTCTAACCTAGAGGTAATAAAAGCATGGATGATCGTGGCCAAGTCCAGAACCTAAACCAGCAGCCAAAGCCGCCGCACTAGATGTATCTGGTGGAAGGCACTCCTTGCCACAGCCTCCACCTGGAAATCCAGGTGGAGCTGCGCATCGAGGTGCACCCCCAGGTTCCGCACCTGGAACGTCAGCGGAGGGCAGACCCCATCAATCGATGGGGCCTTCACCTCTGCTGACCTACCCACTAACATCACCTCCATCTTGTCATCCAGTACCCCACAGCTGCCAGTTACCGGCTAAGCACCGAGACAGCCGGGCCTGGGTCGGTTGAAAATGAGAGGTAGAGTTGGGTGTCATCAGCATACTGATGACACCTCACCCCAAACCCTCTGATCACCTCCCTGAGTGGCTGCATATACACGTTGAACAGGAGAGGGGACAAAACCGAACCCTGCGGGACCCCACATGGGAGGTCTCGATAAGATGAAAAGGAATCACCAAGTACCATGCGCTGAGTTCTTCCGGTCAGGAATGAGCAGAACCATTCAAGAACGATCCCGCCAACCCCTGCACTGTCCCACAGGCACGTCACCAACATCTTGTGGTCAACGGTATCAAATGCTGCCGATAGATCTAACAAGACCAATAGGGTCGATCGACCCCGGTCCTTTTCTCGGTGAAGTTCATCCACCAAGGCCACAAGTGCCATGAGTCTGACCCAGACAAAAGCCAGACTGCGAAGGATCAAGATAACTGATGCGGTCAAGATGCTCCTGGAGCTGCAGAGTCACTACCTGTTCAAGAACCTTCCCTAAAAAGGGAAGGTTAGAGACAGGCCGATAGCTGGCAGGGGAGTCAGTGTCAAGTGATGGTTTCCTGAGTAGAGGCTGCACCACCACCTCTTTGAGACAGCTCGGCACTCTGCCCTCCCACAGGGAGGCATTGACCACCCCAGCCAGCAACAGCCCCAATGTCTCCCGGCAGCTCTTAATAAGCCAGGATGGGCATGGATCTAATTCACAAGGAGTGGCTCAAACAGCCCCAAGCACCCCTACCACATCAGCGGGTGTCACCAACTGAAAGTGATCCAGAAAATGGACAAGTTGGGGCTTCTACACCCTCTATCTCCTCCACTGCACTAAATGCAGCATTGAGGTTCTGGTGGATCTGAGCAATTTTGTCCACAAAATAATCCGCAAAAAGGTTACAGCGGGCGGAAGATGACTCAACCCCCAGGTTGATGGAGGCCGGACTGACCAGCCCCCGCACCACCCAGAACAGCTCCACTGGACGGGATTTAACGGATGCTATGAGGGCAGCAAAGAACTCCCTCTTTGCTATCTGCATAGTCTCGTCATAGGCTCGTAAACTAGCTCTATGTCGCAATCTGTCGGCTTCAGTACGAGATCGATGCCACCGTCACCCTTCTTGCTTCAGGACCCGCAGCCCCACAGAGAACCAAGGAGGCCTGCGGGGTCACCGCATGGGCAACAGATGTCTGGGAGCCATTTGATCGATGGCCTCCATCAGCAAGATATTCCATAACTTGACGAGGTCATCGATGAGACGGTCGTCAAGGTCAGAGGGTAATTCCCCCAGAATGCCTAGAAACCGCACCGGGTCCATCAGCCTCCGGGGGCGGACCATCCTAATAGGTCCCGCACCCTGCCGGGGGCAGGCATACGCTAGAAAGGAGATCTGTAGGAGGTAATGATCCATCCATGACAAGGGCACAGTTGATATCTCTGCCATTAACGGAACACCTGCCTCAAGGTCAGTGCAGAACATTAGGTCCAAGGTATGTCCTCCAAGATGTGTCGGGCCAATGACCCTCTGAGACAGGCCCATGGTTGCCACGGTGGCCATAAACTCAAGCTTGGCTCCCCCAAGCACAGCGTCAGCATGAATGTTGAGGTCACCCAAGACTATCGTCCTGGAGGACCGCAGCACCACCTCCGACACTGCCTCTGCCAGAGTCTGTAGGGAGGCTGCCATACCGGTAGGTGCACGGTAAACCAGCAGCACCCTCCAACTGTCCCCTGCCAAATCAAACACAAGATGGAGTGTATACTTGTAAGTGGGTGAGAGGGTGGAGCTTATTTAATGAGGGTTGGAGCTTATTAGCTAAGGTATGGGAGCTTGTCCCTCTCAGTTTACTTGAAATGGTGGAAGGTATGATCAAATCATACCATGGAGCTCAGGCCTGCCTTGACAATGGGTATTTTAGTAATGACCCTTGAGAACCCTTCAAACTTTTTGAATCTCCAATAACAGCGTTCACCCAAACGCATCTACTACACAAAAGGCATTGAGGTCGCTTCTACTTGAACAGAGTAAAAGCACATTAACATTTTACAGGACTGGGCCCTGCCTCCAGCCAATTTGGCAAACTGACTGTCAACGTTGTTTGGAAAAAGTAGGGGGGTGGGATGAGATCAAAGCTCTCTTTCTATTTCCTCATGAATATATTCCGTTTTCTAAACTGAGAAAATTGGAAGCTTTGTCTGTATAAACTATCCTGAGTAAACCTCTCTTTTATGTATGAATGTGTCAGTGCTGCTATATGTGACAGTAGGAATAAGAGTATGTTTGCCCAAAACTCCAATTTTGTTTGTTTCCAGCACTGAGTTAATTCCTAAGACAAGAACTACTTGTTTTGATCTATGAGTCTCTCTTTTTCAAATCTTCAGTTAGTGTCATCTGCATGAGGAGTCTCTAAGAGTGCAGCAAACGTCTGTGTGGGCAGAGCAGCTGCTGTTCGCAGTGTTTACGAAGCAGCTTCCTAATAGTATGATTTATCAAGAAAAAGTGATATATACCGGTTCATTTATGTGTTAGATTCTGAGACAGACAGCCACCTGGAGAGCACTCTTCACCTACCTGTCAAGTTAAGGCTGTCAGTAAATAAACTGTTTATGGCAGAATTTTAAAGGTACGGCTGGGGGGAGGGGGGGACTTTATTATTAAAGAGTAGGAACCCAAACAGAACTGATTAAATTTAAAACTTCACTTAATGATTGATTACATGCCCCCAAATACAGAAAACAGATCCAGTTTTAATTCTCCCAAATCATCCAAGTAATGGCTTGTCACGCTGCAGATTACCGTAGCTCTGCTCTGTTACTTGCAGCTATTCATGTAAAATACTGCAGTAATTGTTTTATAAATAGCCTCCCTGTTCTTATAAGCTAATATTTGCTTCAACACAGCCTCTGCAGCAGTGTATTTTTTAACTGCTTGCTTTTTGTTTTTGATTCAATAGGACATAAATTAGTAGAGCCTGAGCTTTTAAATTAGTAGAGGGGAAAACTTTAGATTTAAGAAAGCTTCTCAGTTTTCTCTTGCCTTGCAAGTTCATGGTACCATGGAGAGAGATGATGTTACTCCCTATGAATCTTTGTAGCTTGAATGACCTGAGGGTGTACCTTAATGTTCATTGCTATGATGGAAGCTTCTCCAGAGTTCACTTTGCTGCTTAGAATCCCCAAAGTCAGGCAAGTTTGCATCTGAGAAGCAGAGTGAAGCGGAAGCGTTTGAGAATGGGGTTAAGTATAAAGAGAGCAATAGGAGGCAGCAAGGAGACTGTCAGAATTCTGGCAGGTGATGCTAGTCAGTAAAGTGGCAGGACAACTTTGGGTCACCAGCTCCCATCTCTGACACCTGACAAAGGCTTTTTCATGACATGACAGGAGAACAACCACAGGATATTTACCTCTTGTCTAACAATCCTGTTGCAGAGTTTATAAATGTTAAAATAAGTGTAAAGGTTTTGAGGGAGTTTGGAGACCAACCATGGTCAAGAGTGACTTCATGAACAGGAGAGTGAACTGGTCTTGAAGCCCATTGTGCGGACATGAAATGGTCAGAGGTTCAGATGTGTATTGTTGTGTCCTCAGGAAGGCAAGCTTGTGTGACCTATCCCTTGAAATACAACAGGCTGATTACACTGGTGGGTGGGTGTAATGTTATAGCCACAACTTTCAGTAGGGCTGTTCAGAACTTTTTAAAGGAGATGTAAAGAGACAAAAGGGAGATGTGGTAATTGAAGCAGCAGAGGCAGCTTTGGGCTTGGCAGAGAAAGATGAAAGTAGGACTTTGGGGAAAAACTGCAGACTGAGGGGTGTCAGGGGTGGAGGAGAAACTATACTGCTGGACTTTGGGGACTGTAGTGGTATCTGTTGGGGGAGCACTGCATGTGCTGCTGGATGCTTCCCATCCATTCTGCCTCAACTTGTAAATGAATGGATTTCTATACACACTATAAGACTCCAGTCTCTTTCTCTCCTAGGGAGGAAACTCACCCAGGAAAGGCTACCCAAAAAAGTTCTCGCTGGCTGAGGGGAAGGGGAGCAACCATGGCCCTTTTTACATGGGCCACAGTGCAGGGGTGGGAAGGGTCGGGTTGGTGTGTGCCACAGTCCAAGTGCGGTGGGCGGGTGGAGGCTGTGGATGGGCACACACCCATCTAAACCCACCTCCACCCATCAACACACACGGAGCAACTACCGTTTTCACTGGTTGCTCTGTGTGTGTGGGATGGGTAGAGGTGGGTGTGCATGCGTTTACACAGGAGCCCTCCCCCCCCAACCTGCCACAGTTTACATGGGCAGCATCCATGCATGAACATCAAGATTTCTGGGTGTTCATGAGTGGGTGCTGCCAGAGTAAAAAGGGTCAGCATCTTGGATGCTTGTCTGTTTTTGTTGTCCATAAATAATAGATAATTTCCTTTGGTAAACCTCAGATCACCCATCTTAAGTGCTTTTTCTAGCCTACCATAGAAATGCAAACACGTATCAAAGTGTTAACAGGCAGCAGAAAACTGCTTGGAGCTTGCCAATCATTTGCAAGGTGCAAATACATTTAGTAGTTTAGGGAAATCTTGGCATCCTGCTGTGGGAAGATAGAGGTCAACAAGCATTCCATATCTGAGAAAGAGACACCCAGATAATACCTTTGAGGCCTGAAGAGTATTACCTGATGTGAGACTGAAAGAGACATAAGTTTGGTTCTGAATTCCACTTTTTTTTCAATTTGTGCTCCCGTGCACATCACCACCAAGGCCATTGTGGTAGGGAGGAGCAACCTGATGAGACTGTTGCTGCTTTAAAAGTGCATTGGGCACTAGCCTGAGGATTGGGCACAGGCTGGGATGTGCCAAACAGCTGAACTGAATGGACTGAAAGGAACCTGGGATTCCCTGTACTGTAAGTAGCCCACCAGAGGCCGTTGCCTGGTGGAGGTGGGGCCGGGGTTGCATTCCTGGCATTAGTGAGGTTACTACTATTATTGAGAGTCTTATGCTACTATGGTGGGACATGTATGGTACTGTGGACAGCTGAAGCCTGTGGACCTGTGTGGGTATTAAACTCAAATTGAGCTAATTTCCAAAGAGGGCTGGCTTTTGAGGGGTCCAGTTCTGCATGGACTCACCCCAGGTCAAGCTTGCCCTGTTGCAGCCGTGTTCCTCTACTTTAGAAGAACTCAATACCTTATTTTACATATGAGCTAATGAAGATTTTACAAAACATCACAGTGAAGAATAGGACATAGAACTCTAACATGCTAGACCCAAATCTTAGCAACTTCATCACAGTAATAACTACATCTAGCAACCTACTGTGTAACTCAGTGGAGATGTGTCTGTCAACTTTTTTCTAGTGTCAGAGCTTTGAAATGGGTGTCTGGAGACTAGCTCATCTGAGGGGATATTGCAAGTGGCTGGATTTGCTTTTAAACAACTGGTTTATTCAGATCACAAAATGAGAAACCAGCCGGTCACACAGTAGGTTGCTAGATATAGGCCCTTTTCACACAGACACTCTTAACACTGATAAAATGCGTGTTACATTTTATTGTACATGTTGCAGGGCACCCAAGGAGCACACATGCAGCCCTGCAACATGTATAATAAAATGTAACACCCATATTATCAGTGTTAGACTGTCTGTATGAAAAGTGCCATAGTTATCCGTGTGATGAAGTTGCTAAAATTGGCAGTGGGGCCCATTCCAACCTAGCTACACCCCTGTTTCCAAGAATCATTGCTGATAATAGCATTAGGAGATCAGTAGCATGGGTGAACCTCCAAAATATTTGTACAATGCTGAAAACTATTACTTCTCACACAAAAAGTTTCATAAGTTATCCTTCAACCATCTAATTTAGAAAGAATTAAAGAATCCATTCTGTAAACCTTGCTTCCCATGTGCCATGACAATGGAATGATTTGGGCTGGGATGCCAGCACAGGCAGTGTGATGCTCTGACTGCTTAGTGTCAGTGCAGGTCCCATTAATTTCAACACTATTCACAACAGCTATAGGTACACACACACACACACACACACAAAACAACAATGCATTCCTTTTGTGGTTGACTTCCACCCGGCATCCCCTAATTTTCATCTGGCTATTGAGGAAAGCTATCCCTTGGTTGCCAACTCACCACGTCTGGCCACATATATTAACAAACCCCCTCTCATCGCTTTCTGTCAACTTCCCAACGTACTCAAATTGCTAGTAAGAGCCCAAATTAAACCACCTATCCACAATCCAGGATCACACCATTGTAATTCCAGTCTGTGCATCACCTGCACGTACATGAGAGACTGCAACCTTTAAAAGCAGTGTAACCAGCAAGACCTACTTTATTAAATAGATCACCACCTGTAAATCCAACTATCTCATATACGTTATTGAATGCCAATGCCCTGGATGCCACATTCAATACGTTGGAAAGACAACTACGGATCTTTGCACATGTTTTAGAAACTACAAATCGGCTATCATCACAAAGAAGCTAGAACAACCCGTTTCTAAACATTTTAACTCTGATAACCACAGCCTTTTGGACTTGATAATATTCCCCATAGAGAATCCATCAATAAAATGGTCACTAGAAGAAAGGGAGAACTTTTGGATATACAGACTTTGTACCCTTACACCCTGAGGCCTCAACCTAGAAGCCAACACCTAAGATCTTTCTCATCTTTAGTACTTCTCCTCTCCCTTTCAGCATCACCTGCCTTGGAGTTCTTCTTCCCTCAACACTCTACACTCTGTTACCTTGACTGTTACCCAGTAACATACAGGTTAAATCCAACTGGTTACTGAAGAAGGCGGAAGCCGAAACGTTCAACTACACATTTTAATTTACCTCTGTTTGGTCATTCACTTTTTGAAATATTTAATTACTAGTGATTGACAGTATCCTTGTAGAATCCAGAGTACACTTGTCTGTAATCCTGTTCAGTTGCTTTTAACATTGTGTTTTATATATAAAACACACTGGAGCAACGGACTCTAATGCTGGTTGCTCCATGGGTGGGTGGTGGGTGGAGATGGGTGTTGCTCAGGAGCACACATGCACATACACCCACTGCCCGTGGTATTTACACAGACACTTCCACCCATCTCCACCCAGCGAAATGCACCCCACCCACGGTGTTCACACAGACGCCTCCACCCTCTCAACTGGGTGGATGCATCTCGTGTGAAAAGGGCCCATGTTGCAGGGCTGCAGTGTTACCCTGTACCATGTATAATAAAATGTAACACCCATTTTATCAGTGTTAGAGTGTCTGTAAAAAGGGCCTATGTGACTGAGATGAAATATTCCATTAAATCCAGATGGCAAAGCCCTATTCTGTTTAGGTTCTTGGATCACGCCAATCTCTGTTTTCCCAATGTCTGACTGAACTGAATGAGAATAAGCAGGTTTATTAAAGTCAATTCAGGCTAGAGGGAGGTGCTCATAATAAAGTCAGTAGAATGATCTTAGCTAGGTATGATGACGGGTACATCACCTGCTCTTATCAAGGAGGTTCATCCACCTTTCTAGCTCAGGAGGCACGTGATTGTTGCATGCTTTTGAGTCCTTGACTGTGGCCATTTTTAGACGTGCATGGCGGTGCCCACGCTTGCTTTCCAAAAGAGCTGGCAGCCCGATTTACATGTGACGCTGCTGCCGAATACGCGCATGCGTGGGCGATGCGCATCCATTTCCAGCCATGAACTGACCGGGTCGGTCATACACGGCCGAAAATGGATGCACATCACCCGTGCATGCGCGTATTCGGCGTCGGCGTCACGTGTAAATCGGGCTGCCGGCTCTTTTGGAAAACAAGCGTGGGCACCGCCACACACGTCTAAAAACGGCCTAGGACTAAGTTCCCATCCCAGACAACATCTGTTTCCAAGTGCTTTCTGGAAAACAGTAATAAAACCTGTATCTGATAGCGTGCCCCATATAGTACTGGCTAGGAAGACCTCTTCATCCCTCTGGTTACCTGTGGGGCAGTCCTGCTAGCAATTCCTGCTATGTAAGCCTCTAGGAGCTAAGTGAAGTAAATTTCAGGGGATTTCAGAGCCTGAAAGAGCTGTCTGTAAGGTTCACCTAATCATTTCACCAAGTACTTTTACTTAGTTGGACAAAAATATTTAGCTCATCCTTGGGTAGAACATTTTTTCAGTACATTCAAAGCAAGACTTGCATTATTTTTAAAGATGTATACACACAGGCACTGAATGATGAGTACACTGGATAAAAATCAATAATGTAAATGCACATTTACCATATAAATGTTTTTCCTTTTGATAAACTGAAGTATTAAAGTTCAGGCAAGTGGAATGCTTTTTTAGTTCAATTCTCTTATCCTTAGTGGACACAGCAGGAATTAAATAAATGGAAAATGTCTTAGTATCTTAATTAAGGAGGTGGTTAAAGGTGGACTAATAAATTGTCTATTTGAAATAATCTTGGAATATACCACAGATCACAATAAATAAATAAATAAATAAATAAATATCAGTGCCAAATTCTACCTTTACGATTGTTGAAAGAAACATTCATGCAGGGATGAAAACAGACATGACACTGACCTGCTATGGTCTGGGACTCCCTGCACGTCTGTTTCCCTGCTCCTCTGGATGATCCCAGGCATTCATTCTGGGCCAAGGGGTGCCCATGCAGGCCAACCCAGGCGACAGAGGAGGCCAATGCATCTGTTCGCATCTATGTCTGTAACTGGAGGGATGAAGCTGGTCACCATGGCTGCCCGTCCTGGTGGGAGCGTTGTTAGAAGTGTGGGGTGGAGCCATCCACTAGCACGTCTGTTGTGCCCCCCATACCCAGGGCGTGCAGGACGGCTCTCCAGCCACAGTCACATTTATTTTTTGCCCCTCCCCAACCTGGAGAGTGGTGGCCGCTTTTTCCTGCTCTGCGGCAAGCCAGGGAACTACTGTGCCACCTGCACCCAGTGTCATGGATTTAGGGCCATTCACTACACACAGCAATGTCATGTGGCCAAGGCCAGCCTCATCATTTTGTGGGGTCCCTGGTGACTCCACTCCCTCCCCTGTGGTCCCACTTCTTCAGGGGCATCCTCTGCAGAGCCCTAGAGGTAGTTGTGTTAGGTGTCCCTCAGGGAGTGAGGGCCATGTACCCTACTCTGGTGAAAATGCAGGCCAATGTGGGACCTCCAAAAGTAGAATAAAATAGTGGGACTAGAGGTGGTAATCCCAGGTCACCTTTTGGTAAGCCTGACCCTGCACATGGCACTTGTTGAGAGTACGTTCTCCTCAGAAATAAGAGTACAGATCTCTAGTTGTACTAATATAGAAGCAAAAAGCATAGGAGTAGACATTTTTAAATGGCGTATTTATTAATTAATTTATTTATTTTGAAAGCCTTGATTCAAATAGCTCTTGAATACCATCAACTACATATGTAAAGAAAGAGGGGGAAACAGAGTAGGCATGGATATGACATGGGCCCTTTTCCCACAGACAGTCTAACACTGATAAAAGGATGTTACATTTTATTATACATGTTCCAGGGCTGCAGGTGTGCTCTATGGATGCCCTGCAACATATATAATAAAATGTAACACCCATTTTATCAGTGTTAGAGTGTCTGTGTGAAAAGGACCATGGATATTGCTGCATGCAAAGAGGGTATGGTTGCCATGTTGATCCCAAACACAGCAAATGGAGACAAAGTAGTACAGATGACATCTTTTATTGGACCAACTGTATATGGTGAGATTATGCAAGCTTTCAGACCACCAAGGATTGACTTGTTACATACCCGAGGAAGGGTCCTGCGTGGCCTAAATGTCTGCATATTCACAAGAGATACAGTTGGTCCAATAAAAGAGGTCACCTGAACTACTTTGTTGTACACAAAGGCACAATCATGCATACATAGGACCTTTTAGCATGGACATCCCCTCCCTTGCACACATGTGCGGGTGGGGGGTTGTCCATGTGATCGCCACAGTGGGTGCAGTGACAGTGGTAGCTGGTGGGTTTTGAGGTTGGTGAGTCAGTAAGGCTGGCCAGTCTGCCGGCAGCAAAGCTGCTGGCGGACTGGTGAACCTTATGGCTGGCAGAGTTCTAGGGTGGGGCTTGTCCACTGTAGGCGGAGCCTGCAAAACTCCAGCAACTAGGAGTTATCAGTGTTAATATCTGATGGAAAGAACATTAGTTAACACTGGGAACTCCTTGCTGCTGAGTAAAACCCTGCCACTTGGAGACAGAGAGAACCCTTCTACTAGAATTTCATCCATTCAGTGGATGGGACTCCAGTAGGACCACTCTCTCTCCCCCAACAGTGGTAGTGCCATAGCAGGATAAAAAAACCTGACCACATACTTAACACATACAAAACCTCAGGGCCACAACAAAATAGCTGAAGCATGCAGTTCTGAATAAAGTAGAATGGCATATTACACATTGCTATTGCACTGTACAGGAATCCCAAGCACAGCAGCAAAACCCACATTCCAACTGATCTTGAACCAACCAAATTTATTCCCAGGGCCCTATGCACAGATATAAACCATTCCCAAAAGTCTGCCCAGGTTCAAAGCCCCCAAAGGCATCCAGAGACTCCCAAGCACAGCAGCAAAACACACATTCCAACTGAACTTGAACCAGCCAAATTTATTCCCAGGCCCCTATGCACAGATATAAACCATTCCCAAAAGTCTGCCCAGGTTCAAAGCCCCCAAAGGCATCCAGAGACTCCCAAACACAGCAGCAGATATATAAAAACCACACGTAAACCAGAAACCAACATACAATGAGGCACCTTAATTTAGGCAGGTTATATTCACAGGTTAAAATGTCAGTTTCAGCAAAGCTGCAGACTCCCCCACTGTGTCCTCAAATGCCCACACACACTGGGGAGTGGGGGGTCACTTGGGGACACACCAGGGGTGTGTGAGGAGTGGGGACATTTGAGGACACAGTGGGGGAGTGGGGGCAGGCTGGGAGAGTGGGGGTCACTCGGGGACACAGTGGGGTCACTCGGGGACACAGTGGGGAAGTGGGGGTCACCTGGGGACACATTGGGGTCACTTGGGGACACACTGGGGGGTGGAGGAAGTGGGGGCATTTGAGGACACAGTGAGGGAGTGGGGGCACACCAAGGAAGTTGGGGTCACTTGGGGACACACCGGGGGTCTGGGGGGAGTGGGGCATTTGAGGACACAGTGGGGGAGTGGGGGTCACTCAGGG
>QEPC01004227.1:86128-114688 GCA_003113815.1 Sphenodon punctatus | reverse complement strand
CCCCAAGTGCCCCCACTGTGTCCTCAAATGGCCCCCCACTCCCACAGTGTGCCCCCACTCCCCCACTGTCCCCAAGTCCCCCTGGCAAAAAAATCCCTACCTGATATGCAGATGGGTCTGGACCATCACTGCTGGGAACTCTGGAATGGCTGCCAGGCTGGGAGCAAGTCAGCGAGGTCTGAGAGACCCCGCCCACCCGCAAATTTCCCACCTGGCCTTGCGCAGCCACGGTGCAGCCTGGAGAGGTGACTTCAAAGGCACCCCTCCAGGCAATTAAAATGGCTGGGCAATGGGTTCCATTAGAACCCATTGCTCAGGCTAGCCATGCCCCCCGAAAATTACGTGTTCTTAGGTCGACGGCAGTGCCGACCTACCAGAACCCGCGTCTGCATCTGCACAGTACTCCAGCCATGGGCAAACTTGTTCCCCGGGGTGGCAAGCATGTGCGCCAGTCTGGGAGCAAGTTTGCCTGATGCTGGGACTCTACCAGTTCTGCTGTCTGCCTGACTCCTGGAGCATGCGTGTGGGTCAGCGTGAGCTGCGTGGTGCACAGGACCTTTTAAAAATGATCCTCTCAGTCCAGGATAATTTTTTAAAGGTCCTGTGTGCCGTGCGACTTGCGCTGACCCGAACGCATGCTAAAGGAGCCGGGAGGAGAGCGAGTCATGCTGTGGAGCAACGGGGGTGGGGGAACAACCTTATGCTGGGCTGCACTGGTGCTGGGCGCGCTGGGGACTAGTTGTGGGGCACTGCCCCCAGCACCAAAGCAAGGGGCTGCCATTGTACAGGGGGGATAGGGAGGCATCCGCGGGAATGCTGCGGCTGGTGGGTGGGGGTGTGTGCATGCTCCTGCACTCCACCCACCTCCGCCCATCACCCTCGCACAGTGCAATGGGTGCCAATGGCGGATGCTCTGTGTGTGGAGATGGGTGGAAGTGGGTGAGGGTCCGTGGGAACGTACCCGCATGCTCCAACCACCTGCTGCGCCCCGACCCATCCCCCCATGCACAGCGGCCCATTTGAAAAGGACCATAGGTACACTTCTAGGGTATATATTTATTATTATTATTATTATTATTATTATTATTATTATAAGCTTTTATATAGCGCAAGCGATGTACCTGGTGCTTTACAGAGAATAAAATAGACACAGTCCCTGCCTGAGAGCTTACAATGTTGGGACTCATTCTTCCTAAGTAGCCTTTGGAATGATAGGTATGTAATCCATTGATGGAGCTTCTATCTTGCTCCTTCTAACCACTTTGCAGCATAAAAATCAACCCCCGTAGTTTTCTGCTTTCTAGTATTTTATGTACAGTTGCACCCAAGCGTCAACCAAGTATGCCAAAATGCTGGAAAGTCAAGAAAATACATCTTTATGATTTTATATTCCCACAGATTGAAAGAGCAGAAGATGAGTCTGGTACTTTTGTGTGAAATGCATGTTCAATCATTGAGCAGACACCTCTCTCCCTAGATCACACTCATTTGAAGAGAGAATGCTGGAAGAGAGGAGTAAGGTCCTATCCTTCAGCTTCAAACATTTCAGATGGGAAGTACACCCTAGAGAAGGAGGTACAATTCTCTGATCATGTTTTGTGTTACTGGAAGGATTTTCAGCATTTTGGGAGATTCGGCAAGATAGAAAGGTTCAGGACAGAATCCAAGGACTGCTACATAGAAAAAGCTGGCAGGCATATAAAGTGCTATGTTTTAATTCCAGGTCAGCCAAAGATTTTTCTCTTGCTTACCTGCACTTAACAGATTTTGTGTTGCTTTTCTTGGCATTTCATCCGCTATTTTTTAATATATTTTTTTACTTAAAAGAAAGAGGTGTGTTTAATGAGCTGGATAAAATACCATTTCATTAGTTGAGTGTCAGAGAATTTTTCTTTTTTCAAGAGAGTTCTTAGAGCCTCATTCACCTTTGATGTTCCACATGGGATATCAACACAGTTGAAGTATATTTTTTATCCTGGGCAGTCTTACACACTTGGAAATGACTGACTCTTTTTGGAATAATGTATAGTGTTTTACCACAATTCATTGAGTATCCTCTTTGTCTAGCTGAAGCACATAGAAGGTCTGCTGGAACTTGCAGTGGGATTGAACTGAATTTAAAACCAATAGTAGAGACTCTTATGCCTGTGGTCATGGTGTCCCAATTAACTGGACTCCATACAAACACAGAGGTCCAGGCTAGTGTATTGGTTTGCAATGTTCTGTTGCAGCAGGGGTGGCCCAACCATTGCATAAGGTGAACAGTTTGTCTGTGATGCAGTCATCTAAATGCTGCATGGATGACTTCACAAGACCCTTGCAGCAATGCAGGGTGCTGGGAACCTATCCCCTGGGATGCTATGAGAACCATGTAAGCTTGTAAAAGAACAGAATTGTCCACATAAGGATAACAACTTTCCTTCTCTTAAGCTGTGCGACTGTAGCGTTAGCTAAATATTTGCTGATTTGTTTTTCAAGATTAATTATATTTGAGAGCACTGCAGACAGTAGCATAATTGCAGGGAGTGGGCTGGGCAGGGAGACCCTTTCCTCTGACCTCATTTCATCCGTTAGCAAGTAGAGGGAATACTACTGAGCAGGACCAACCATAGGAGCCTGGCATGGCAGCCCGGCAGCAGAGTCAGTCCTTCCTCCCAGTCCTCCCCATGGACCCCAGTATGACCTCAGAACACCTCAGCTTTCCCCAGGCTATTCTGAGCCAGTCCGCCCGTACACGTTTAGACCATGATTAGCTTATTTGATTTGAATGCACAAGATGTATATGAATTAAAAGCATCCCCCCCCCCTCCCCAAATCACAAGATTTTTTTAATACATTATATATAGAGATGAGGCAATTTTCTGACCTTTCTGGGCGTTTCATGAAACAAACACGTATATATATGTACTCATGTAGAAAGCTGATCATTCAACTGTGATTGTCTACAACAAAGGATATTGGAGAGTCATCAGCTCTGAATGTGGCCCACTCATGAACCAAATGCTTGAAAATGTGCTTCCATAGAATCTGTTGTACCATGCCACTATTACCCCAGTACACAATTACAGGGCTGGCTTATTTTTCCCTGGATATTTTAACAGGCATCGAGTCATGCATGGCTGTCAGAAAATGTTATATTTCTAACCTCATTAAAACTGCCTATTTGTTTACTTCCCAGGGACAATATTTCTACCCCAGTCAAGCTAAAGTTGTTCTGTGTAACATGCAAACATACATACCTATTTGACTATTTTTAACCTGAGATTTTTATATGCAGAGAAAGTGAAGAAAGATAGCAACCCATGACATTTTGAAACCTTTGTAATTGCCATCCTTTTGTTACAAGAGTGTGACTCTCCCACTTGTTATCTTCTGTTTTCCAGTGTACTCAGATATTCTGTTCCCAAATGAGTCAAGGGCACTTTAACTTTCCTACAAAGCAGGCATAGGAAACCCACAGTTTGGGGGCCAAATGCAACCTGTGACCAATTTTTATTTGGCCTCTTTCTAAATGCAGCCCACAGATCCGTCCCCTACTCTCCTGCTCTGAAGGAGTACACCAAGGAGGAAGGGAGTAGAGATGAGGGCATACATTTGAGAGAGGGGATGGATCAGTAGGTTGGGCCCACAATCTCTGTGGAGCCTGTTGTGAGGCTCTCAAAAGGGACAATGGGCAGTCCAGAGTCCTCCTCCATGAGGGTCTGGATGGCTAATGTCAGGTCCATGGTGAATAAGGTTGATCTTGTGGGATTCTATCCCAGAGTGTCACCTGGACCTGGTATGCATCACCAACACCTGGCTGGATGATGCCACAGGTTCTGTTTTGGCACAACTAGTCCTGCCAGGGTTCTCAGGGATCCACAGAATGAAGAGGTGTTTGTGCGAGAGGTGGCTTTGATTTTTTCCCCATCCCACCTGTAGTGTCGGAGGTGGCCCATGTTGGAGGCAGGTATGTTGAGTTACTGGCCGTGTCCTGTGTTGCTGAGACAGGACCAAAATGTATGGTCCTGCTGGTATATAATGCTGACCATTACCTCATGTGTTTCAGTGCAGGTGCCGTGCTACCGGATGGATAGCACCACAGTCAATAAATTGTTGAATGGCCATAAAGACTGCAGAATCCAGTGGAATTCGGCAGTCTCATTAATAATGCTGGAGTTTATACATCTACCCTTTCTGACCAAGGGGTCGACAGGCTCCCTGATTTTTATTTTCAGCTGCTTGAAGGGGTCCTCAATTCCCTGGGTCTTCTCCAGACCCCAGTCGCCTCAAATGTCTGTAGATCACTATGGTATAATTGCAACCTGGAGGACTTAAAGAGACTGGGGTAGACTGGAGAGGAGATGCCTGAGGAGCCACTTGGAGGCTGATCTTCAGCTGTACTGAGTTTATGCAGGTGCAGAGAAAGGTTACTACTGTAACACAGGCAGGCTGGCTCTTTAAGAGCAGCCCTCAAGTCACTGAAACCCCACCCCTTAGCAGGGTATATAAGGAGGCCTAGCCTATCTGGAGTCAGTTATGCTAGGGCAGGCAATGAGTGCAGATTATACTAGCTGCTGCTCTCGCTCACCTTCCCATACACTTCATGGTGGCAAAGGTCCTGAAGCTAAGGTACCTGGAGGAGGAGGTTAGCTAAGGGAGTGAGGAAGGAAGGCTGCAAGCTGGGTAGCCTGGGGATGTGTGTGCAGGGGGCATAGGTACAAAGGTGTCTCCTGTATGAACACTGTCTATATACCTGTGCAGGTGATGGCAATAAGGTGTTAATCTGCAACAGAAGCCTACTGCCTGTTCTTGGGAGGGGAGCAGACTGCCAAAAAAAGTGGGGCAGCCTTGATCCTGCAAGGAACTGTACTGGATGCAAGGTTCATTGCGCACATATGGGGTCTTGTCCAGGAGCTGCTTGTCTCCGCGCCATGATCTGGCTTCACCTGGAGCAGCTTATCCAGCTAATGTGAGATCAGCAGCTAGTGTTCCAGGCACCTCAGGAGGCGCGCTTACACGTCCAGTGGGCCACGGCCACATTACAGGTGCAGATGAACTGGCAGCTGGAGCACCAGAAGGTAGTCCAAAACTTTGTGCTGGAGCAGGAGTGGGTGAACCAGGAGATCCTACAAAGCCTGACAATGGTGGCCTAAGGGAGGGGGCATCAAACCCCAGGGCCAGGGCTTTGCAAGATGTCCCAGGAGGAGGACCCTGGATATCTTTGAATGAGTAGCCAGCCACCAGTGAGGAGTGGGGTAAGGACATTTGGGCATTGCAGCTTGCCCCCTATTTAGGTGAGGGTGGGGGGTGCAAGTGTTATTCCTATCCTTGCCCCAGGAGCAGGTCACAGAGTATGACATCATAAGGACCGCAATCCTAGACTGGACAGGGAAGATGTTCTGGGCAGCCAAATGGAGTGGGAGGATGATGACAAGGGGTTTTGCAAGGGCACTTATGGACTGAGCAACCTGATGGGTGAAGCCCAAGGGCAGGACAGTGGAGCAAATCATGTGGCGCCTACTGGGGGCCTGGATTTGACGCCACCAGCCAGAGGAGCTTTAAACTGGCAGAGGAGTTCCTTGAGGCAGAGCACCTATGGGTGCACTGCCCTGACCAAAAAAAATGAATTGGGGGTAGGCCTAGGGTTGGCAGTGGCAAAAGCAGGAACCCACAACCTATGGGGACCATGGGAAGCAAAGGGAAAAGGGTTTGCTTCACTTGTGGGAAACTGGGCACTTAGTGAGGGACTGGTGTCCGCTGATGGATTTCAGGTTAGCAGTTCTCTGGTTGGGCAGAGGTATTGAGGGAAGGTCCAGCCCGTGGCTACAGGAGGAAAAAATAAAAGGGGGGTGGGAAGGAGGTCATGGGGGTTTGGGATTTGGCAGCCAGCTGTACCCTGGTTCGTGAGTCCCCTTTGGACACAAAAGGGAGACGAAAAGGAGGTCCCCTCATAGAGAAATGTATTTATGGACAAAAAAGGAAGTACCCGCAGGTGGAGGTGCCACTGACAGTAAAGGGGGGTATCCAAAGATGTTGGGTGGGGTTAATCCCCTCCTTAGCATATCCCAAGCTGTTAGGGGGAGATGTGAGCAAGGATTCCATAGAGCAGCTGAGACAAAGGAAGGGGAAGAGCAAAGGATTCAGGGCAGACCCCATGCCCCTGAAAGAAACTAGAGACAAGGCCTATTTGTGTGTGTGGGAGCTAGGGATACCTGGAGGCCAAGATAAAGGAGGACACCCTAGACAAAAACCATGGGAATGTGGTGTCCCAAAAGGGGCAGGAGGAAGGAGATGATCTCCAAGAGGAGAGCTCGACTAAGGAGAGCATTGGAAGCTCATTGGTCATGGGGGGCTAAGCCAGAAGATGCAGAGGTAGGATCCGGTGAAGCTGGTCTGGGAATAAGATAAGGGGGTTCCATGGGTGAGAGAGACCCAGTCATCCCAGAGTGAGAGAGTTTTGTGGAAAGTACAGCCCCCACAGCAACTGAGCAGTGTGCTTGGTGCTCTGAGGAGTGGTCTTGATGGAAATATTGGGGTTACTCCCTAGTACCCACACACTGGAAAGAGTGAAATCAGGGTAAGACAAAGCCCAAAGAAGTCAGCAGCTTTTTGAGTTTAAGTGGGGAGCAATCAACAAAACCTCCCCAAAGGTGCTTATGCCCACTGAGCACTCCACAAGTGGAGGCAGCTAGTAAAAACCTCATAAGCTTGCAGAAGAATTGGCAGAAAAGAGGGGTCTTGGCACCATCCCATTGAAGGGCCTGTAAAAATGGAAGAGCAGACCCGAAAGAGTTGGCATCACTGTATGAGATTGGTCCGGAGGCCCTTCAGATGAGATCATCTAGTGGTAGGACGAGGCACTGAGTATGCTGAGAAAGCGAGCCCCCAAGAGGGCACCCTCACTTAAAGGGGAGGAATGTGACGCATGCAGGCTGATCCTTTAAGAGCAGCCCGTGGGTCACTGAAACCCCACCCCTTATCAGGGGTATATAAGGAGGCCTAGCCTAGCTGGAGTCAATTGAGCTAGGGCAGACAATGAGTGCAGACTGCTGCTTTCTCTCACCTTCGCATACACTTCACTCTGACAAAGGTTCTGAAGCCCACACTGAGGCCAAGGGGTTGTACTTGTCCTTGGGCATAGACACTGCAGGGAACAGCCCTGTGAAACTATTTTGGGTTGTGTGTGGTCTGGTGAATCCAGCCTGCTTCAACCCATCCATGTTTTCTTCTGTAAAGTGCTGTGAGAATTTTTTAATGTTTTTTGCAGAGAAGATAGATGGACTTTGAGTACAACTTGTTGGGCCTTTCGATATGGAGAGCCACAAGTTCTCCAGAGACTGTTCCTCTGGTTGACCTTGACGTGGTTGATGATGAGGTCCAGGGTTGATGATGAGGCGGTTCATGCACTGCTGGGATCATTGAGACCCACCGTTTGTGCGTCTGCCCTGTGCCTGTCATGGCTGTTGAGGGCGAGTGCTCGGTCAGTGGTACCTTTATTGACTGGCATTGTTAATGCCTCCTTTATGGCGGGCAGGGTGCTGGCCAGCCTCAAACATGAGGAGTTCTGCCCCCTCCTCAACAAACCTCTTGACATTGGAGTGCTTGCCAATTATTGTCTGATTTCGAATCTGCCTTCCACAGAGAAGATGACTGAGAAGACTGTGGCAGCATGGATGCAGAGGCAGCTGGATTCCAACAATATCTTGGGGAAATTCCAGTTGTGGTTTTGGCCTTCCCATGGGGTAGAAACCATACTGCTCAGGGTGATGAATGATCTACTGATGAATTTAGACTGAGGGTAGCTGACCATTTTGGTCATGCTGGACCTTACAGCAGCATTCGATACGATTGAACATGAGCTGCTGCTTCAGCAGCTGAGGGACATTGCTGTCATGACAGGAGCTGCCAGTTGGTGGTTTCAGTCATACCTGGAAGAATGGAGTTAATCGGTGGTGATGGATATGTGTCATCCCCAAGAGGCTTGAACTGTGACTTACCTCAAGACTCTATTCTCTCGCCCATGTTGTTCAACATATGCATGCAACCCTTCAGGGATGTTATCACCAAGCATGAGGTAGAAACACAACTGTATATTTCTTGCCCCATGAGCCCTGACATCTTGGCCTCTGCCTTGGAGGAATGTTTGAATGATATAGCCTGCTGGATGCATCGGAGCTACTTTGTGCTCAATCTGGGGAAGTTTGACGTGATGTTGGTGGGGAGGGGCAGCCAATATCAGGACGCCCTTACCTCTCTTGGACTCTTGCATGCGAATGGGGTCCAGGTAGAGGTAGTGGGTCAGGTAAAGAACTTGGGTGTCATTTTCAACCATGCTCTGTCCATGAAAATGTGGGCGTCGGATGTGATTCAGAGATGGTTTTTTCAGTGACAAAATTTGCATAAGCTACGCCCTTATTTTTCCCAGGCTGACCTTGCCACAGTGACCCATGCCCTCGTGACCACAAGGCCTGATTTTTGTGACTCCTTCTTCTACACGCTGCCAGTGGTGCTTATCCATCGTTTCCAGCTTGTCCCAAATGTGGGAATGCCGCCACAGCCGTGAACCTAATACACCCACCCTACGTTCTCTGCATTGGCTCCATGGAAAGTCAGATTGAGTTTCCAATTGCACTGCTGGTCTTCAGAGCCTTGAAGAGTATAAGCCCTGACTCTATTTGAGACTTGCTCCTGGAGTCACACATTGATGGGTGTCTGTGCTCAGAAACCACCCACTGTTTGGGGATCCCACCATCCTGTCTTAACTCGAGTGGCCATCGGGCCTTTGTTTTGGTGGCCTCCTCAGTGTGGAACTCTCTTCTTCTGCAGCTCAAAGCTCATTTATTCTCTAGGTGCTTTTAGGATCCACTGCAGGTTCCTTTTAATTTGGTCTGTCTTCCCTTTTTATTTCTCCTTTTAAATTGTTTTTATAGTGTTTTGTATTTTTTATTTTTTATTATTGTAAAGTGCTCCAAGTGCCATTTAACCTAGGTGAGCAGTATAGAAATAAAAATTATTTTTTTTTGTTGTAATCTGGGCTCTCCCTTGTCCCACCCACCCTGAGCATGCCCTTCAAGTTCCCATTCTTCAACTCTTATCTAACCCATGAGCTCATTGACGCTGGGTTGGGGGCAGTAGGTGGAGGGTGCGAGGTGATGGAGGCCCCGTCTGGTCCAGCCTTGTGGAGGGAGTTTCAGGAAGTGATGCCAGCTGATGCGGTGGATGTCCTGGGGTCTGTGAGAGCCACCAGTTGTGAACTTGATCCTTGCCCATCCTGGTTGGTGAAAGCCTCCAGGGAGACATTGGGGACAGTGTTGGCGAGAGTGGTTTACGCATCCTTGCAGCAGGGGAGGTTGTCGCCTAGCCTCAAGGAGGCTGTGGTGTGCCCCCTGCTGAAGAAACCATCATTGGATGTGGATGCACTTGCCAACTACTGACCTGTCTCTAACCTTCCCTTTTTAGGGAAGGTTAATGAGAGGGAGGTGGCGATCCAGCTCCAGGCACATCTAGATAGCATAAGTTTCCTAGACCCTTTTCAATTGGGGTTCCGTCCTGGCTATGGCACTGAGACAGCGTTGGTGGCCTTGGTCGACAACCTCCGCTAGGAGATGGACGCAGGATGTTCTACGTTTCTCATACTGCAAGATCTCTCGGCCGCTTTTGATTCCGTGGACCATGGACTGCTGTTGAGATGGCTGTGTGAACTGGGGGGCTTGGACAGGACTGTTCTTGAATGGTTCCGCTCATTCCTTTCAGGGAGAAGCCAGCGGGTGGTGTTGGGAGCTGAAACATCTTGCCCCCGCGCCTTGTCCTGTGGCATTCCGCAGGGTTCCATTCTGTCTCCATTATTATTTAATATATATATGCAGCCCTTGGGGGCGGTCATGGAGTGTTCGGTGTGCGATGTCACCAATATGCTGATGATACTCAGCTTACCTCTCTTTTTCAGCTGACCCAGACCCTGCTGTCTCATTGCTATCCCAGTGTTTGGAGACTGGTGGAGTGCATGTGGCAGAGCAGACTGATGCTCAACCCTGATAAGACGGAGGTGATGGTGGTGGGGAGAGTGAGGGAGGTGTCGGCCCCCCTGATTGGGGGTGTTCGCCTTCCTATAGCTCAGCAGGTTCAGAGCCTGGGGGTGATATTGGACTCAGATCTTTGCCTGGATGAGGTGGTGGCGAAGGCCGCCTTCCGCCTGTTGTATCTGGTGCGGAGGTTGCGTCCGTACATCTTCAGGCCAGAGCTGGCCTCCCTCATCCATGCCTTCGTCACCTCGAGGCTGGACTACTGTAATGCGCTCTACATGGGGCTGCCCTTGTTCCTGGTCCAGAGGCTGCAGCTAGTGCAGAATGCGGTGGCCCGGCTCCTGATGGGGACGGGTCATCGGGAGCATATGACACCTGTGCTCCGGACTCTGCACTGGTTGCCAATAGCGTGCCGAGCCAGGTTCAAGGTACTGGTAATGATTT
Source organism: Sphenodon punctatus (assembly GCA_003113815.1). Classification (NCBI taxonomy): domain Eukaryota; kingdom Metazoa; phylum Chordata; class Lepidosauria; order Sphenodontia; family Sphenodontidae; genus Sphenodon; species Sphenodon punctatus. The sequence continues at coordinate 104,240 of QEPC01004227.1, read as the reverse complement.
ATAAGGCCCTTCACGGTCTCAGCCCCTGGTACCTCAGGGACCCCCTCGCCCTCCGTGCCCCAGAGCATCTCCTTTGGTCTGCTTGGGGTGCCTTCTTGGAGGTCCCTCGTGTCAAGCGGGGGGCCACAATGGAGAGGGCATTCTTGGTTGCCGGACCGCGTCTTTGGAATTCCCTCCCGGAGGAAGCTCGACTAGCCCCAAGCCTTTTAACATTCTGGCGGGCTTGTAAAACCTGGCTGTTCGCCCAGGCCTTTGGGGAGGGGGGGAGGGGGGTTAGGGTTTTTAGCTCTTCCCTACCCTTTATTTTTATTTTTATTTATTTTTCCTAACCCTGTTGAGGTTTTAAATTGTGTGGTGTTTTTTAAAAATTGTTCTATTTTTTATGAATGTTTTTACTTAGTTGTACGTTGCCCCGGGATGCAGTAGGCATATGGGGCAACTAATAAATGTTTAAAATAAATAAATAAAATAAATAAATATTATGTTTCTCCATCCCTACAGAGGATACCTGTATTACTTAATATTGCCTACAATTCATTCTTCAGGTCATATTTTTTATGTACTTGTGCTATGTAACAGAGGTTTAAAAAGCTAAGGCAAATGGAAATTTTCCTATGGCACTGGAGTGTTGGGCCTCAAAAGTCACTTGCCTTTCTGCTGCTCTATGGAGTTTTCCTGAGCTCTAGGCAGTTCCCCTCAGTTCCAGCAGCTTGTTCCATCAGAGGGGGACAGGCCATTGCGACCAGATTCCTTTATCCACCTCCTTCAAGTCCTCTGAGTACCCACTGCCTACAAAAAGGACAGACATTGTTGAATCAGCAGCGGCTTGTGATGTAGCTTCTCCCTCCAGTCTCTAAGGATGTGGCTCTGGGATTTCAACCCCCAGATGTGGCCTATGTGATATGAAAGACCCATGGCCCTCTATTGTAAATTAGGGCAGAGTTTGGCAATGTGAAATATTCTACAACACTTACCTTGAAATCCGTTGTGTTGTCCGCAGTTAAAATGTAGATTATTGACAAATATACCACAGTCACTGAAATGCATGAGAAGCTGTTCTTAAAATGTCATCAGTTGCTTTTAAGTTTTCTAAGATTGGGCAGACTAGAGCACTCTCTCATGTACAACAGTAAAAGACATTATTCTACTGCTCACCCACTTGTTTCCTTTTCCCTGCTGTAATGCACTCTGCATAGCTGCATAGAAAGCAGCAGATGTTTAAAGTAAACAAATAATATGGCTTTTTAGAGGTTTGAAGTAGGAGGGTCAGGGCATCATACAAAATTTAAATTGTTTTGAGATTTCCAGCATCAGTTTTTAAGGGCCCCTAAAGCAGTTTGCATCCTTGTTTAAAGACAGAAAGAGTGAAACGATGTGAACTCCCTACTGGCAAAGAGAGCATTGCTTGGCTTATATTTATGGACTTTTTGATAGATCTATCTAAATGCAGATTTCCAGTTTTTTCATTTTCTGCAATCTGTCTAGCAAATTCCTCACTGTGGAGATTTTATAAAGAAGCAAACATTTAAATTGGAAGGATTTTTCCCAGAAGGAAAAGAAATTTCCCTGACTTGCTATATGTCAATTTAACGATGCGATGGACTTCCTTTATCTCTAGGTAACACTGAAATAGGAGATTTGGAAGGAAAGAAAATACTTCAATTGTGTTTGAAACTGTTAGCCTCATCATTGCTTTGTATATTTCAGCAAGCCCAAACCAGAGTTCTAAATGGCATTTAAGGCAGCCTCATTTCCCTTTTCCCTAAGTTTAATAGTAATACTTTCCCCCTCCCCTGCTGGGTAGCATTATTAACTGCATATAAATTGCTCTTCACTTGGGATGGGATTCTCAGATTATTTGTGCTTTCTTAAGGAAACAAAAATCTTCACGCAGAATGCAATCTGTGTTCTGAAAAAGAATTCACCATCAAAAAAATTGTTACAGAATTTTGACCATGTGAGAAAATTTCAGTCTGGTTGTCTGTCTGGTTGAATTCCTGCCAAGTGGAAAATAAAGGACATGTCCTTTTTTGATCAGTGCCATTCCATAATACCAAGTAAAAAGCAGACACACTTATTCATTCTCTCTCTTCTCTCAATCCACCATACAGCAGCAAAAGTCATAACAAAGGGACCCATGTTCACTGTGTTCGCTGCTGCCAATGGGGAAGAATGCAGGAAAGGCAGGGATTTAGCTATGACCAGGGACTCATTAGTCTGTAATGAAATGTCAATCTTTTATCATTATTAGTTGGCTAACTTCTCATTTTCATTGGAAATTAGAGGAGGTAGGGGGACAGTAGAAGAGAAGTGATAAAAAAGTCAAGTCTGGCATTATTACCAGAGCGAAGGGTGTTATGGTGGGAGCATAATAGATTTGAAAGGACTGGTGACACAAAGTGGTGAAGGACCTTTAATGTGAGAACAAAAAGATTCTAGTTAGTTATGTCTGATTGCCCTACAGTATTCGAGTACCTTTGTTTAATCCATTAGAAATAGATTGGACAATAAAACAATTTGAAGACATGGACAGTAATTTCTAATTTGTCATTTGAAAACAAGGACAGTCATCTTTTTAATGGATTACACAGGGCCCTGTTTATTCTGTGTTTCTACCATTGCCACCAATTGAGGAAACACAGGGTGTTTTTAAATTAATGGGGTGGTGTCAGCACCCCCTATGCACCCATATTCAAATGAGACTCCCCCCCCCCCCCCGTGGAAGGTTGGTGAGTATCCATGCGTGGGGATGTCTTGTTTAAAAACACCCACAGAATTCATGCATCCCTGGATATAGGTATGGGTGTCAGGCATGGACATAGTAAACCTGGTGGACCTGCTGCGCATACACCTGTATCATTTTTCTGTTTGGGCACATTCCATGGCTGAAGTGTAATGGAGTTGTTGTTGCTGAAATCATATCGTTATAGTGGCAGCTTCAGACTCTAAACTTGTGATTGGCAGCTGCATTATGTGCATCAAACAATTGTAAATAAAGACTGCATCGCTGTCAACTTGCTTACAATTTTGGAAGCAAGTGGTGGCTGCCTCTCTTTCTCTCTCTCTCAAGCCAGGTACAGAGCTGTGCAGCCCTGGAGATTTCATGCCTTCTTGAGAGAGCAGGCCCCTAGCTGTCTGCTCCTGGAGTTCTCAGGCGCAGTTAGAGACCGTGGACCCAGGGCAACAAAACTGAAACTGCCCCATCTCCAGTCAGACTCAGCAGGACCAGAGATGGGTGGAAAATTCAGAAAATTCCACCGATTTGGAAGGAGAATTTGGAAAATTCTCCTTCCTGTAGATCTGCAGGTCTCTTGAACAGGATACATTTTTCAAATCCTGCTTCCACTCAACTGCAGGGGCAACATCTTCAGTTCCACTATGTTACACCCCTTAGAGAAATAGGGAGGATGGGGTGGGGCAGGAGATGTCCCTAGCCATGGTATTAACCATGAAAGCATTTCATAGCTGGAAATATGTATGTTCCCTTAAAAAAAATATATTTGAAAAATCGGTTTTTGTCCATGCCCTTTTTGGTACTAATATAGAGATGTGAGTCGAAGTTGAAAGATGAAAACAAAAGGGTAAGTCGTTCATTACCATAAATTGAGATGCAGAATATTCTGATTAACAGAAAATGATGGCGTTTGTCCAGCTCCTCAGTTTCTTTTTTTCTTAGCATGGAAAGAAAACAACTAAAAATAAAATAAATAAATTGAGGCTAGACACAGTTAGGATTTTTTGCTAGTGCTGGATTACTGCAAGCCACACTCACAGGAGCCTGTTTGTCCCACATTTTCCCCATATGTGGCAATTGGGAAAACACAGTGAGCACAGGCTCCTGCCCACTGGCATGAATGGGGCACATGGTGGCAGAGTTATTTGAGGATCAAAGCCTTAATTTACTAGTTGAAAGCAATCTAAAAAATAAATAAATATTGCCTGAACTTTTATGATGACACCATTTATAATGACAAAGATAAAGTGTCGTACACTGGAAAGGTTTATATTCTAAATTGTTAAGGATTATTTGTATATCAGTCTTTAGTGATTCATAATAAGAACTCAAGTCCTGAAAAGTACTTTCCTTTCTATCTTCTCTTCATTAACTATTGCCTTCAGTTTGTCTAACAGACATAAGTTATCTTTTGTTTTCAATATTTCCCCAATCGCCTCACATCAGCTTTGCTCTCCTCCTCTAGAAATCATGAGTGAAATTTTTTTTTCAGACAATGGAACCGATCCCAAGCCCTACACAGCACATGAGGCACATGCAATGTGTACCTATACCTATGTGCACAACTCGTGTGCAGCCCTGCTATGGGGACTATGGCATGTGTGCAAACAACACGCGAGTGGGGGTGGGTAAGCTGCATGTGTGGAGTTTGGGGCTTTTGCCCAATAGCATTATACTGTCACATTTGATATATTCTCTGTTATGTATACAGCAATTTCTATTCTGAACAAAGTGGGGAACTTCTACGTATTAGACACCACAGTGAGGTAACTATTGGCCTCTGCTGACTTGGTGATCCATGTACCACTTTTCTGAACTGTAGGGATGGGCAAATGCGGTTTGGCAGTTCAGAGTTCGGCCCGAACTCTGCCTGTTTGGATGAACGAACTCAAACCCGAACCCGAACGCGAACATACCAAACAAACCGAACACTGAACGGCAAAATGGCCAAACAGTTCGGTCAGTTTGGATCGTGTTCGGGTGAGTTCAGGTGGCAAAAAAAGGTTCACTGGAAGGTCAAACATGACAGGAAGGTGTAGTCAGTCACTGAGGAGCAGACTTCCAGGCACCAGGGGTGGAGAGGCTTGCAAGAAACGAAACTAATTATCTGCCTCCCCCCTTCCCAACACCTTCTGAGCTAGTCACTGTTCCTGAACAGCAGGCGTTGAGTAGGATTTTTAGATTGCTTTAAGTTTCATTTCAGTTTTGTAATGAAATGAAACTTAAACCATAAACTGAAACCTTGTGTTATGCACTGTACAGACTCATTGAGTATGTAATGTATGTATTTCACTACAGACTCCTCTTCTGTTTGTGATTCCCCCCATCCCATATATATGGGATGTATATATATCCATATATATCCATATATATAGCCATAGATATGGATATATGGATATATATAGATATATCTCCGTGTGTGTGTGTGTATATGTATATATATATAGATAGATAGATAGATAGATAGATAGATAGATAGTAGAGAGTTGTAGGAGTTAGCTTAGTGATAGAGATAGCGTTAGTGATTTAGTTTTAGTGTTTGTAGGAGTAGGTCTGTGTACTTATTAGATAATCCATTTAGTTCATAGCATTTAGAATAGTTAATAGCAGTTAGATTTAGTGTAGATAGATAGATATAATATTAGATTAAATAAATAAATTTTTAAAAAACCATATAAAAACAAAAAAACCAAATAAAAAACAAAAGAAAATCATATAAAACCCAATAAAAAACCAAAAAACCATATAAAAAACAAAAAAACACCCATAACAACATTTCCTGAACGGTCGAACGGCCGAACAGAATGGCGGAACTGAACAGCTGAACCCGAACTCGCCGAACTAGCCGAACTGCCGAACCGAACGGCTGAACCGAACACAGGCGAACTGAACGGACGAACCGAACAGACGAACCCGAACCGCGATCTGTTCGCCCATCCCTACTGAACTGGTTAACTTTGCTAATGAACATTTGATTTGAAAATGAGCAAATTTCTTGCATATTGAATCTTGTCAGTTCATAAATATCTATTTGGCACCTACCTTGCCAGAGGTGCCATAAGAATAGTCATAAAACTATATGCAAACATCTGTAAAATGCTCAGTTGAAGGCTGTTAAAAAATGCTGCATAAAATACACCATAGCATAACTGCACTTCAAAAAGGAGAATACTGTGAATTTATGAAATACAGCATGCTTTTGATTTAATTTTTCAGAACACATTATGGAAGCAAGTACAATGTATACATGTAGCTAGATGGGAATGGGTCCCGGTGCGAAAGATAGAATGAGTCCCCTACTGGGGCACTCCACTCCAGTGGGCGTATGAATTCTACATACATGCGGGTCCTCCACAGAGGTGTGCACTGGGGACCCATGTTGTTTTTAGTTTTTCATTATTGTTATTTAAATCTTTTGTTTTCATTTTTCCAAATATCAAAATTTTGTTTTTGTTTTTGCTTTCGTTTTCGATTTCCATTGGTTTCAATGGAAAACACATTTTCAGCTGGAACCTTTTTTGTTTTTCTTGGGATGATTGTACCTCCAACGGAAGGCATAAAGTGTACCAAATTCCAGAAAGATTGGATAAAGGAATTGGATTTTATAAGCAGTTGAATTATGCTATTCTGCAAAAATATGCATATACATTCCTGGCTGTAACTTCTTTGCCTCCCATCTAATGTGGATGAAAGATGGCATGTTCATACCCTTCCCTATGTTTACTATCTACAAAAACTTTCAGAAGTATTTCATAAAGGGTCCTGGTGGTATAACCAATTAACTTATAAATGTATATAACATCTTTGTAGTCCAACCAGTGTACATGAAATTTGGCAGGGCTGTATCTCACACATTCAGGATCATCTCTGCCAAATATCAGAACTATTTGATAAAAGGTTCCAATTTTATATGCCTTCATAGCATATGTAGAAAATGAACCTATGCCAGGGATTCTCTTACGTGTCACTGTGATATAAGATCGGTTTGTGATGCCAATTGGCCAGCAGAAATGTCAACCAAATATCCTCATTCTGTTCTGTGACCATCCCCAAAATTTCTGCCCCACTTGTTACTGGGAAGTCAGAAGCATCTGTTTAGGAAAGAGCCAATAGAGATTCTCTTATGTCCTGTCACAGTGCTGCAGGATGTGATTGTGATGATAATCGTTTGGACGGAGGAGGAGGGAAATGTATATTTTGTGCTGGAAGAGTCTCTCCTCCCTGGTGAAAGCAGGGGGGGGGTAGAGGAGGGCTTCTCCCTGGTGGCAGCAGGGTGGAGGCGGGGGTGTAGGTAGGACAGGACCTTGAGTGCTACCTGTGAGTAGGCATAAGAGGACTGCCAGATTGATGGATGGTATATTGTGGATGTATTGTTAAGGGTTAGGGTTGGGCTGTTATTTGGGGGTTTGTTACTGCTGCATTGACTTTATAAGAATGTATTATTTGTATTATGTATTATTATGTTTGTTGTAAGCTGCCTCGAGCTATCTGTGTATAGGAGAGTGTGGGATATAAATTAAATTGGAATAATTGGCCAGCCTGGATGTGTAAACTATGTCTCCTGATTGCTGGGATGCTATCCCCAAAGTCCCAGTTATGTCCCTTCTATGCCCAACTGAGGGCCGCCCCCTATGTCCACCTTGAAGCCACCACCAATTGGTACTGTAAAGCTGGAAGCATGTAGTAATTGACCAGTGAATGTGTCTGTCAGAATGGGGAGCATCCCAACAGACTCCCTTCTATAGCCTCCCTCCCCCTGCCATGCCAGGTGCCTGCTTCTGACTGGCACTGCATGTGCTGCTATTTATCTGAATAATAGTCTTCAAGGGGACAACTCCAATTGCTAATAAAATTGGGTCGCTTTATCAAATTATCTTGTAATTTGGCAGAAATGACAGGGAAAGAGTGTGATAAATATCTTCCAAATTACTAGTAAACAGGATGAAATATAAAAACGTTACAACCAGAAATGTATTTTCATATTAATAGCTTATAACATCAAGACACTTTATCCAATGTTTCTGAAATTTGGCAGGATTGGTACACTAGTGGAGGGACATAATATTCCCAGATTTCATGCAAATTGGATAAAAGATAAAAAAAAGTGTAGTCAGGAATTTGTATGGAAGTTTTCTTAAAATCATAATATTCAATTGCTTCTCAAATTGGTCCCCTTTATCCAATCCTTTTGAAATATGGTACAAGATTGGGGGTACAATCTCCCCAAGTTTCATTAGAATTGAATAAGAAACAAAAAAGTTATAACGAGAAATATGTTTTTCAGTTTCCCCCCATTATTTAAAAAAACAAAAATTTGTTTTCATTTTTGTTTTCATTATTATTATTTTTCAGTTCTGTTATTACAATAACAAAAATGAAAACCAAAGTTCTGTTTTTTGTTATCATAATAATGAAAATGAAATGCACACCCCTAGTCCTTCAGACTTGTGGACCCTGGGGCGGCTGTACCTGCTGCACCTATTATAGCTATGCCCAGTACAGTGTGAATCCCACAATGGGCCAACACTGGATTTTGAGGCTGACTCCTTTATTATAATTTTTTTTTTTGCCCAATGGAAATAGTGATCAACATGTAGATTGTGATAATCTGTAAAATGGCAGAGATGTGTATGATTCAAATTGTATTATAGTCTTTCAAGCTTTTCCTTCTGGGATTGCATTGTTATTTCAGAATTATGTGGTTAAAGAAAGGTATACTCAGAGCAGTACTGAAAAGGCCTCTGATTTTCTCAGTGCTATATCACAGCATCACGTCATACCAACCTGCTGATATTTCGCTTGTAAACCTGGGGTGCCTGTAGAAAGAATCACCGCAAAGCCATTGTATCCCCACCACCGTTCAGACAAGGCTACAGAAGTTTACTCGGTTGTATCTGGTTTACTAAATGTTTAATTCATTGCTTAACAGAAAAATGAAACAATTGCTTTTCTTATCTCAAACTAAAGCAAATTTTGCAACATAGGGTTCAGTCCTGACTTCACTGAAATCAGTGGCAAAATTCCCATGATACAGAGAAGTATCCTAGCAAGGAGGATACAAAAAGCTACAGCTGGAGAAGGCAAATATTGAACTAGTGGTAAAGTTATCAGCTTGGAAATTAGTATTCATTCTTTGCCTCTCTAAGCATCAAGGAGGCATAAAGCGAGCCCCTTGCTTTATGGTCTTCAGATTATTATATTATGTGAACCACTCTGGTTTCAGTCTCTCAGCTGCTGTCTCAGTTGCAAAGGAACAGGAGTTGTTTCATTCATAATTTAACGGTTGGGGCTTGTAATTGATTTTTGTGTGTGTGTGATTCTTGAATGCACTAGTTGTATTACTGGACAAAATAGGTTTGATTTGAATTTTCAGAAGTATTAGTCATTCAGTAAAACAGAAAAAAGGTCAACATCTCAAATACAAGACCAACAGAAAACTCTTGGTACAGCAATATATTAGAGGTCGGGGTTTTAACAGAACCTGCTCCTTTGCTCTCCTCTCTAGCATTGTACATTGCCATGAAGGGCCTGTAAAGCAGCCTCTGTTCTTAAAAGTTTGACTTGAGAGGGACAGCCACCCCTTTTTATTTTAAAATAAATGAATGCAATAGACACATTCTCCAACAGCTTCTAGGCATTCTCATTAAATAATTAACTGCTTCTTGGATGCAGGGGGAAGGAAGTGGATGAGGTTTTTTTTTGTTTTGTTTTGTTTTTGGTGATGCTATGGTATCTGCACTAAACATCCAGATGACTGTATTAATGTATCAGTTTGTGTGTAAATATCCTGCATATTGTCTCTTAAAAGGTGTGCATCCATCGGATGTGGATTTTTTCCTTTTGTCCATACATTTCTATCCTTTGGAGTATTTTGGGATGGGTTTTCTACAGGGTACTCTCCATTCTGTAAGATGTAACACATCTTCTGATAGTATTTTCATGAAGGCTGTTTTTACATGGACGGGGGGGGGAATGGGTGTTACATGGACGGGGGGGATGGGTGGAGGTGCGTGTGTGTCCCTTTACATGGACACCCACCCACCTCCACCCACGGGGCCTCCTCCGGTTTTCTAGAGGGCTTTATGGGTGGAGGTGGGTGTTGTGCACAAGCTTGCACGCACCCCCACCCATGCCCTGGGTGTTCACATGGACAAACTCTGAGTGAACACCCACCCACCATTTCCATGGATGCTCCCAGTGGCGGAACCCCCTTCTGCACACCCAGGGGGTGGGGCGCATCCATGTGAAAACAGCCTAAGTTAGCATACTGTTATGCTTATTCATCACGCCTCCAATATGCATACAGACAGCTGATCTTTCCACATGTGTTAGTCTGTTAAGTATAGTTTGGATGTGGAATTTGGTCTGTTACATTGTCAGGTTCCTCTACAAAATTGAAAACTGCAATGCAAGCTGTGCTTTTTGGTGAGGTTAGGCCTGAAGCAAGAAATCTCAGCAAATGCTGCTTCTGTCAGATTCGCACAGTGTGTAAACTTATGGGCTTTCCTTCTGTTTTGCCATTTTCCATATTTTTAAAAAGTTGAACAAGGCTGCTACGGGCCCATCCCAAGCCTTGTGTGTGCCCTGTGCGCATACCTGGAGGCTGTGGAGACAAAAGCGTGCTGGTTAAGCACAGGAGAAGTGCTGAAAATTGCCATAAAGGTGCTGTGAAACTGCACTAAAACTCTCACAAAACCCACAGAAAGTGGTGAAAACTGAAGAAAAGTCCTGGAAATTGACAAAACTGACAAATCACCGGAAACTGACAAAGTACCGACAGGCACTCTCAAACACATGTGAAAGGTTGGTATTTCCTCTTGGAATGGGAACATTTGCTCTCATCTCAGACCTAGCGAGGGCTAGTAAAGACACATTTATTTACTCAACATTAAATACCAAACACAACACAATTCATACTCGGATTCCATTTATCCCCATTTGTCAGTCAATTTGATTAGAAGAGCAAAGATCTGAAAGAAAGATACTAGCCAGCTGAGCCTGGTGATTCTCTATTACGATGCACAGAGGAGCAAAAAAGAAGCTACTTATTTACTGAGCAGACTTCAGCAGGCTCTCGAGCAGGAGGGGGCAGGGTATAAAACTGGTAAAATAAAAATAAAAATAAAATAAAATATATATTTAAGCCCAGCATGAAGCATGATTGTACACCTGGCAAATTGTAGCAGACAGGAAGATTTTGTTTAATCTTGATTCTAAAGTTTAAAGTTTCCTAAGGGACAGGACATTATGGGCAGACTTCTGTAGGAAGCCATTGGAAACCAAGCCATAGTTTATATTCAGATCATAAGCAAAAAGTAGATTGTACAATAGTTATAAAATTTGCAATGTAGTAGTTAATTTGGGGGGATTAAGTAAACCCCATCAAGATCTGATAGGACAAGCCAGATGATAAGTTTATATTAAGTGCTTAAAGAGTGACGTGTAAGTAGGAAGGTGGTGTGTTACGCCCTGCATGAGTGGGGGATAACAAGAAGTACGTACGCAATCAATGTTTGCAAACTTAGTCAAATAATGAAATTGCTTACAAATTGCATTCTTTTACTTTTCCTCCCCTTCCTCATTTTTCTTTTGCTATGTGAAACAAGATTATGCACTTGACTTCAAGAAAAACTTTCACTTATCTGTAACAAAATCTTAAAAACAACATTTAATCTATTCGAAAAAGTTGCATCTCGTGTAACACCAGTTGCAGGAAGGAGAGTCTATCCCATAGCTGGCATTGCATGGCTGCCAACATTTTGTGCTAACTTTAGAGCTATCAAGTAGCTGCTCGTGTTTGAGTAGTTCCATGTTAACCTACATGATAGAAGGGGGGGGGGGGCAGTCCCCAGGAGCAGTGTAGGCAGCGTGAAGTGGATCAAGAATTCCACCTGGACCTCACTTTACCCCCTAAGAGGCCCCTTCCACCCTGCCAGACCCCAGGGCTGTCACCAGATGTGATGACGGCTACCTGTCACCTGTCACAAGGAGCAAGTCAGTGGCAGACCATTTTCACCTGCTGTCAGCTTGCCTCCTGAGCCAGAGGTGAGCATTTTGTTGGATGGCACCCAAAGTTTCCAGAAATGTTCTTGGTAGGGCTGAAGCCTATTAATGATGGGGGAAACAGAAAACCTGAGATGGATACAACCCCGCTAAGAACTCTTCCATAACTGGCCTGTCCCCGTCGTAGTACTAGAATGAATATCACTTTAGTGCAGCCAGTAGAACTGTGGCATACAAGTTAGACACAGAAGAAATGGTGGTGATTTGTTCATTTGCCTGTGATGTAAATACGGAGAAGGGGAAGAACAAGAAACCAGTAGGGATGAGCGAACGTGGTTTGGAAGTTCGGAATTCGGCCGAACTCAATCTGTTCGGTTGACCGAACCGAACCGAATTTCCGAACTCAAATTTCAAACCGAACCGAACCGAATTTCCGAACTCCATTCTGTTCGCCCATCCCTAGTGGCAACAAACACAAAAAAAACCTGATTTTGAATGGCCGAACTTGGTTTGGAAGTTTGGAATTCGACCGAACTTGGTCTGTTTGGTCGACCGAACCGAACTTCCGAACTGAACTCGAATTTTAAACCGAATCGAACTGAACCGAATTTCCAAACTCGAATTTTAAACCGAACCGAATTTCCGAACTCCATTCTGTTCGCCCATCCCTAGGAACCAGAAGTTTTTGTAGTATTTTTGCCAAAGCCTACCCAACTGACCAAGTGTGTGACACCCTTTCATTCAAAAATCCTGGTTTAAATTAAAGTTGGCTCCTTATGTAATCAAGGAACTCCAGAGGCTGGGGTGATAAACAAAACAACAAATAGTGTGATACTCACAATAAGACAGAGAAAGGTAACAGTCAGTAAGTTCAAATCTGAAGGCTGCCAATGTACCTACATAAAAATGTAAGAATGCCATCCAGGGAAATCCTTGAATTCTGCAGGATCAGGGTTTGGCCTACAGAACAAAGCAAGATATAACTTTTTTCTATTGCTATCCGCTTGGATCAGGATATGTGGCAAATAAAAAGAAACATCGCCAAATTCTTCTAAAATTTCTTTGCAGATTATTTTTCCTACTGATTTTATTCTACTTTCATTTGAGACCTTTCCCACAGAAGTTCTATACTTCTATGCACACTTCACTTTAATTGCAAACTTTAAAAAAATGGAATGCATCCTCACACACATTCAACAAGGTTATGCAGAAAACTGTTTCACTGAGTTATACTATAGTATCATTAAACTGGAAGCACGCAGTGCTGTCATTTACTAACACAGTGAAGTAAAGTGAAACATGCCTTGTGTCTTGCTTAAAATAATTGCCTCATTCACCATCTAGACCTGCTTGGTTGGTTAAGGTCAAATGCAAGGACAGATACAAACTTTCTAGGTGCACATCAATTTACATGCAGCCAAGCATTCACCAATTATTTTCTCTGTATTAATAATCACACTGTTTAAAGCAAAGCACGTATTTTAGGCAAAAGAGAACACAAAATGGATGAAAGAGGCAAGCCAAAGCAGGAATTCAGGAAAGAAAAACCAAACATGGGTAGTAGTAGTAGCAGCGATGGAGAAAGTGACAACACTTAGTATGAATTTATGTGCTGCCATATACAAAAGACATTAAGATGACCTTTATTGTGGCCGAGTGCCGGATGTTGATTCATTAACTTCTAGTTCATTGTTTTTATTGCTTCATCTCAGAACCTGAATGTCCTAGCTGACTTTACTGGGGACTTTAACAACACAACAATTATGCTTTGAATGCTGACTTGAAGGTATGTGACACTTTGGCCGTTTTCCCACGAGCTTCTTTAGTGCTGCGGGAGCATGTGCTATTCAAACCTAGTGCAGCTCCCATCTTGTGGGAAAATAGGAATTCTGGATATGCTCCCGCAACGGACAGGGTAAGATTTCACTACCCTGTCCGATGTGTGAGCTTGCCAACAGTAGAGCCGCAATTCCTACTTTCCCATGAGACAGAAGCTGCACTAGATTTGAATAGTGCATGCTCCCACAGAGTGAAAGAAACTCGTGGGAAAGTGGCCTTTAGTGTCAATTCATGAGTGTGACTTCTGTGCATGAACATACACTTTATTGTAGTACAGAACCCAACCTTCCAATAATTATATTGCTATACATTTATTCTTTTTAGCCACCATACGCTAGAATAGGCCATTCCATTCTTGTGTGAGCATGGACTAACCACTAGTATGTTACCAAGAATTGTTTTATTTTAAAATACACTCAAGTACCATCAACAGGATCTGATCCAGCAATGTAAATGTATTAGTGTAGTGACTGGTGCCAGTGTTTTTCATAAAAGTAATTACAGATAATTAGAGAGAGAACTCGCCAAATGCATAAGGTGGTGGACTTTGACAAGGGTTCACATCCCATCCTAACTATAAATTCTTTGGGTGGCCTTCGGTATGTCACTCTCTCTCAGCATCAATTTCCCATTTGTAAAATGGGAATAATAATGTCCTACCTCACATGTTGTTCTGAGAGAAAACTAGCTAAAGATTGTAAAGCACTTTGAACATTGACAGTGCTATATAAATGCTAAATACTAATTCTGAACACAGGCAACTTGAGATATCATCCTCCCCAACATAATCTCTTTAAGATGACTGAAGGAGAAGCTAAATGGCATATTCTTGATTACTACTGTTCTATGTCAAGTGACTGAGGCTGCTTTCTGAAGTGTCATGGGAGGGGCAGGAACTTTCAAAATGGAAAGCCACCACGGCGGGCGCTCTAATTGTGACTATTAGCTCTCTTTAGAATGCACTGATCCCCTTTTAGCATGCAAGAACACCCATTCTCATAAAGGCTTCAATTGGGGGCCCACTCATTCACGGGTGTTCTTTGTGTGCTAAAAGGGGATTAGTACATTCTGCCCCTCTCGTACAATGCTGGAAAGCAGCCTGAGTAAATAAGGCATCCTTATGTAAAAGAATAATAAGCTCCAAAGGGAGTGAATTAATGTCTAACACATGCAATTTGGTCCAAAGTTTCTGGCGATTAATTAGAATCAAAAGCATGTTCAAAATCAATAAATGCCACAAATAATTTACTTTGTCTGATATGAACATATTTAGAAATCAAATGGGACATAACAAAACAGTTATCTATGGCAGATTTGCCAGCTCTAAAACCAGCTTGTTCCTCTGCTAACAGATTGTTATCATTGACTCATGAATCTAGTTTATCTAGAAGACAACGGGAATAAATCTTCCCAATAACTGAGAGTAAATGTATGGGTCTGTAACACTCTGGCTCTTTCCTATTTTCTCTTTTAAAAATCGGCGCTATAACACTGATATTCCAAGAAGGAGAAATCCGCGTATGAATATTAATGAAAGTAAACAACTTGGCGAGAATAGGAGCCCACCAATTAGGATACCCAAGCTAGAGGAAGACTTAACACCTAACACCACAGGAGCCCTTTCAAAGTTAATTCCTATTGCTTCCTGGCATCAGGCTGTTGCAGAGTAATAACTGATTTGCAATCAGTAAGGACAAATGCAGCTGAAGGTTTAAAAACAGAACTTTACTTAAGACTTTCCAGGCACAGAACCTTAGTTACATCTAGCTAGTAAGAAGACAAAATGGAGACTGAGACAATGAGAGAGAAGGGAAGAAGGAGTGGTTACACAAAGGAATTAAACTGCAAAACCCCATCTCCCTTCCATGTACACATAAACTTAGCAGCACCATCTGGTGGCTCTGTAGTTAATTACTGTTGTTATTACAGCAGGCATTAACTTATGGATGTTGCATATACCAACACAGGCAAGGTTGCTTCCTTGCACCATTACTCTTTAATTTATATATCAACGACATTGTTGAGACATTAAGTACTGAATCCTTTTCACCTCTGATTCTTTCTGGAAGGCTCTTTCCAATTTTATTATATACCGATGACCTTGTTTATTTCACAAACTCGATGTGGTCTTCAGAATAGTCTACATCAACTTGAATTTTACTGCAGAAATAATGATATTTCAGTAAATTCCAAGAAATCCAAAGTGATGATTTTGGCAAAAGACCACCACAGTATAACTTTTTTTTTGCTGGACAGCAATTATCCCAAGTTTCTTCTTACTTACTCTTAGGTGTAACTTTAACTAGCTCTGAGTCATGGCCTACCATATAAAACAGATAACAATTAAAGCAAACCATTCTTCTAAAGGTATCCTAAAAGTTTGTGCAGCATCAAATTTCTCTAAAGTAAAGTATCCTTGGCTATTCAAGTCTGTACATCTAAATCCCATTCTTGGCTACTATATGGTGCGGAGGTCTGGTTTCATCCCTTTATTAATGATGTGGAAGTAGTTCAAAATAAAATTCTAAGACATCTGTTAGGTCTACTAAATAGTGTTCCGGCTAGTATGGTGAGAGGTGAAACAGAACAAGTTAATTATGCCGGCAGTAGTAAATTCCCTTGGCTTAAGATGATTACCATACACATTTCCAAACTTGGTTTCTCTTTACCTTTTTTATTACTGAAATCTTTCTTACTGTGTATTAAACAGTGTATATCAAATCAAATCAACAGTGTATATCAGATAATGCCTGGCAAGAAGACTTATTTAATAATTCTGCTTTATCGCTGGCTTCATGGTTTCCTGCCATTAAAATATATTTTAATTTCAAAACTTATTTAGAGAAATTGTCAAACCCTCATCTCCACAGAGCATTTTCTCTTCTTCATTTTCAATTGTTTGAGTCGGCAGTTTTGCAGGGATGCTATGCCGAAATCCCTTATTCAAACCGATTATGCCCTTGTGGTAGTAATGATGTTGAGGTTTTGCTACACGTTTCATTTTATTGTTCTTTTTATTCAGACTTAGGAGCCCAGTGGATTCTACCTTTGATGAATAACAAAGAGCTTTTTTCTCCTGTTTGTAAACTGATTTTACTTTCATCTAGTGGTATCAAATTGGTGTCTACTTACGCCTTTCTAATCTGTCATCACCGTCAATTATTGTTAGGAGACAAGAACTGATAACCTTTACTTTTATTTTGTGTTAAATTTTATTGTTTTATATGGTATGTCAAGTGGTTAACAGCTTTATTTTATATTATGATTATTTTTTAACAATTAGATTTTTTGGTTGTACTTTAAATGGCTAATTACTGACTAAATGATGATGTGTTAGTACTTTTCATTATTATTTGCTGTAAGCAATGGCCAATGGTCACGCAAATAAATGAATTTGAATTTGAATAGATGATGATGATGATTGATTGATTGATGAAGGAAGAATTACTAATGCACCTCTGAGGTATACATTATAAATGGAGGTATCTTGCAGTGAAAAACACTACCATATGTGCTAAAAACTGGAGTAGGCAAAGTAAAAAAACAACAAGATAAAACTAATTAAGAATTTTTATGACCTCTTGCAGACTGCAGCTGCTTTCCACGAGATGGAATGCGCAATCTTTGGCGACCCGGGAGTCTGCGCAAGTAAAATGACATGCGGCTCCTTTCTTGTGGAAAAGGTGTAAGTGTGGGTCTCCCGCTGGCAAGCATGCACATCGGACAGAGTAGAATTTCATTACTCTGTCCGACATGCATGTTTGCTGACAAGAGAGCTGCACTTCTGCCTTTTCTACAAGACGGGAACTGTACGTTATTTGACTTGCACAGGCTCCCGTGGTGCTGAAGGCTGTGCATGGAGTCTCATGGGAAAGCAGCCAGCATCTATGGGAGAGAGCACCAATATCCATATTATTTTTGGGCATCACCAGCTTTTGATCACTATGTCTGAAAACTTAGAAAAGACAGACTCTTAAATCATACATGTGAATAAATTCTAAATTTCTGCTTTGCCAGGGGACAGCAAGTTACTGCATGACACTTTAATATCATATCAGGTAAACCAAATCAATGTTGGCTATAATTAGCACTCCAACAAGCTGTTACACTTCTCACCTCATAGAATCATACAGTTACAAGGTCACTCGGAGGTCATCTAGTCCAACCTCCTGCTCAATGCAGGAATTCAGCAGCTACAGCATCCCCGACAGATGGCTGACCAGCCTCTGTTTGAAAACCTCCAGCAAAGGAGGGAGCCTGTCACCTCCCTGGGCAATTTGTTCCACTGTCGAACAGCTCTTACTATTAAGAAGTTCTTCCTAAGGTTTAACTGAAATCTGCTTTCCTGTAATTTAAGCCCATTATTTCTAGTCTTGCCTTCAGGGGCGAGAGAGAGCAAGTCTTTTGGCCCTTTTCACACAGACACTCTAACACTTATAAAATGGGTGTTGCATTTTATTATACATGTTGCAGGGCTGCAGGTGTGCTCTATGGGTGCCCTGCAACATGTATAATAAAATGCAACACCCATTTTAT